>CM045992.1:94810219-94974276 GCA_025175895.1 Wurfbainia villosa | reverse complement strand
TGTCTCTCTACCTCAGTATTCTTGTGCTTTTGTAAATCGTTAACTCCTACCTCTAACGAGGAGGAGTACTTTAGTGTTTTGCCCTCTGTACATGGTCTAGAACTATTAGGGCCTTGGATTAGCAGTGAAGGTTGTGAGACAAGTAAAAACAAAAGTGTTATATTTATTTTCCATTGTACTTTACTCTTCTTGCGTATCGAATCGATGAGCGAATGAAAAAATTGTTTTGCGCTCTTCACCCCTCTAGCACTCAAATCGATCTAACAAGTGATATCAGAGCCGAAGGAGCTACGATTTTGTGAAACCACCAATCTAGAAATTTCATACATCTTTTTTCTTTTTATTTTTGGTTTTATGATCTTTTCATTTCGTTTAATTTCATTTTCCCGCACTACTAATCCAAGACGAAAGTCTTGGTACATTCGCTTGTTTTTGTCGTTGCAAGGTACTTATTTTCCTTCTTTTCTTAAATGGCCCATCTCGAAGGGTTTAGCATTGTCCGACCTCCGTTTTACAATGGAGATGACTTCCGTTATTGGAAGGGTCAGATGGAGTGCTTCTTAAAGACCCAAATCGAGATGTAGATCTTAATCCAAATCGGATTCACGCTTCCTACTAATGAAGTGGGTGAATCATTAAATTACGATCAATGGACGAATGCCATGAAAAGACAAGTGGAAGTCAATGCCTAGGCAACCCAAATCTTACAATGTGGCTTGTCCAAAGACGAGTTAAACCGTGTCGGACCCTTCAATAGCGCAAAAGATCTATGGACTAAACTCGTAAAGCTACACCAAGGAACATACGGTGCGAAGGTATGTAAACATGACTTGCTTTTCAATAAGTTATATAATCTTAAGATGCAGGAACATGAGACGGCAAAACAACTACATGCCCGCATTCAAGATATTGTCAATAGCTTGCATGCCATCAGACAAAAGGTCGAAAATCGAGACCTTATAAGGTATGCTTTAAATGCTTCCCTAGGACTACCTTGTGGGCATCAATGGTCGATGCCTACAAGGTCTCTAAGGACCTTTCAAAAATTAGACTAGATGAATTATTTTATGAATTTGAACTCCATGAACAGTCTAATTTGGTTCTCGAGAAAGGTATTTCCTTACTTGCAGGTTCGAAGAAGAAGCCCGCAACCAAACCACCCCCCAAGGAAGAGGACGAGTATGAGTCGGAGGTAGACCCCGAGATGGAAACCGAACTAGTGAATCTAGTTCGAAAGATGATCAAGAGCCGAAGATGACCCGTCAATCAAGGTAAATCTAAACCTAATTCTAATTTTAGATGCTTTGAATGTAACAGGTTTGGACACATCAAGTCGGAGTGTCCGAAACTCAAGAACAAAACACCCAAGTCAAAGAAAGCACTTAACACTACTTGGGAAGAATCATCGGAGGAGGAATATGACGATCTCATCTTCATGGCCATGCTGACCGAGCCTGAACAAGACTCCGAACCTGAGCAAGAGTCTGAGTCTGGATCCGACGATGAGTCGCTATTCAAGACAAGCCACAGATACACATCCGGTTTAAAAAGGTCACTTAAGGTAAGTCAATCTTTACTTAGCACTTTATACAATGCAATTAAATTCTTAACTAGAAAGTTAGCTAAGTCCGAGTCCAAGGTCGAGACCTTAGTGGAAGAGGTTAAACTCCTTAAACATGAGGTCTCCCTAACCTCTTCGACTAGCCAAGTTGAAAAGGAGGACCTCGAGTTGAAAAGCTCGAAGTTGAGAACTCACTTTTGAAAAGTCAAGTCGAAGACCTTAGGCATACATTGGAAAGGTTTACTTTGAGATCCAAGGGACTTGACCTTTTACTTGGATCGCAAAGGGTCGTGTACAACAAGGTCGGGCTTGGGTTTAGCTCAAATATGACTAACAAGTCGTATATGTTGATTGTAAGTCGAAATAAAAAATATGTCCAAGCATGGGTCCCTAAGACCGTTTTGATTTCTAAATTAGGATCTAACAAGTACTGAGTTCCCAAGGACCAAATCCACTATGTGAAAAGACCGAACCGATTCAATGGTCCAGGGGGAGCTAGTACAAAATTTGTTTGTGCTATTGATTAGACTTTACATGCTTAGGTATTTATTTTTTTATTTTTAGAATGGTTATATAGGACCTATAACTAGTCAATTCTTGACAACATAGTACTAGGATGCGGCAAGTTGATAGTACGCTAGGGAAGCGAAATCCAGTGTGTCCAAGTTAAATAAGGCATATCTAGCTCAGTGCACTCGACTAAGTGGACCTACCTGAAGCTACCTCGCCATATCCTTAACTAGTTAGACCAGGAAATAATTTTAAGTGAATCAAGTTATTATTTTCTCGAACTTGGCATTTTCTAAGGAAGTGGTCATTGTTCCGATCAAAGAAGGCCTCTGTGGATCACCACGACCTAGAAGCCAATTTCTTGAAAAGGTGACTTGATGAGCTTAAGGTTAAATCCGAATCTAACCCAAGGTTGACTAGTTTCAATTCATTAAATTTAATCAAGTAAAATTGAAGTCATCTTACAAGAACACATAAGGATAATGTGTTTGATCATGTAGAAATGGGCGAGATGATCTAGGACTAATAATCTTTAACTAAACCTTAAATTTCAATATCCGATCCAACTACCTTGTGTGTAGGATCAATGGATGTTAGATAGTGGGTGCTCCCGACATATGACCGAAGACCAACTTAAGTTTTCAAAACTTAGATTCAAACGACAAGGATCGGTAGCTTTCGGAAACAACGACAAGCTCAAAATCATTGGATCAGGTGATATTGAGCTAAATTCTAATTTCACGATTCACAATGTTTTATTAGTTGAAGATTTTCAATATAATTTACTCGAGGATATGAAAATAGATTTCCTTAATAGAAACATACTCGAGGATGTGTATGTGATACAGCCTGAGGGTTTAACATCGGTTGATAAAACCAAGGTATGCAAATTGCGACGATCCATATATGGACTGAAGCAAGCATCTAGGAGTTGGAATGTCCGTTTTGATGAGACAATCAAAAAGTTTGATTTCTCACAAAATCCGGACGAACCTTGTGTGTACAAGAAGGTTAGTGGGAGTGCAGTCGTGTTCCTAGTATTGTATGTTGATGACATATTACTTATAGGAAATGATGTTTCTGCCTTACAGTCGGTTAAGATTTGGTTGTCCAAGACATTCTCCATGAAAGACCTAGGAGAAACAACCTACATCTTCGGGATTAAGATCTATAGAGATAGATCGAAATGGTTGCTTGGTCTTTCACAGTCTACATATATAGATCGAGTGCTAAAGAGGTTTAGCATGTCAGAATCCAAGAAAGGTTTCCTACCCATCAGGCATGGGATACACCTTTCGAAGTCTCTATGTCTACGCATAGAAGACGAGAGGATTTGCATGAGTAAGATTCCCTATGCATCCGCAATAGGATCTATCATGTATGCTATGTTTGTACGAGGCCCGATGTATCGTATGCTCTGAGTGTCACGAGCAGATACCAGTCTGATCCAGTAATGGATCATTGGGTGGCTGTTAAGACAATCCTTAAGTACTTGATAAGAACTAAGGATGTGTTCCTAATATATGGAGAAGGGGACATGGTGATACGTGGGTATACGGATGCCAGATTCCAGACAGACAAGGATGATTCCAGGTCTCAGTCTGGGTATGTATTCACCTTTAATGGGGGCACAATGAGTTGGAAAAGTTCCAAACAAGACACTGTAGCGGATTCTACCACTGGCGAGAATACATTGCGGCCAAAGAAGGAAGGCAAGTTCATTTATGAACTTGGTGTAGTTCGACCATTGTTGAAGCAATACAAAGTTTCATCGCGACAACAATGGAGCAATTTCACAGGCGAAAGAGCCAAGGTCTCATCAACGATCCAAACATGTGCTTCGCCGCTATCATTTGATCAAAGAGATCATAAGTAGGAAGGAAATACAATTCGAGAAGATTCCCACTGAAAGAAACTTAGCGGATCCTTTAACTAAGGCATTACCTCAAAGTAAGTTTGAGGGTCATGTTAGAGCTTATGGTATTGGATACCATAGAGATTGACATTAGGCCAAGTGGGAGTTTGTTAGTAATATATGAGAGGTGTCCTAAGACAATCACCTTAGGTTTGAACCATTTATATGATAAATGAAGATTCACTATTTGAGTATAGATGTTTTCATGTATTTGATTAGATCTTAAACTCATTTACTAAATGTCCACGATATGATTCACAGCATGAGAGATTTTGTGATTGGATCACAACTAGTGAGTATCTCTACATGTGTATTTGTGATGTATAGGAATTATCCCTAGTCGATGAATTGATGGATTTGGACACCATCAATTCTGTCGAGACTAGCACAAGGTATACTCCTTGGTGTATCCAAGCAGCTGATTCTCACTGCTGGAGATATTGTGATGTTCGAGTTAATCATGGATGCTAGTTATGGTAACTAGTTCATTAGAGTGACCAGCTGTAAAACTTCAAATAGTTCTCTACATATATAGATATGTCAATGAAGTTCTTATTGCAGCTTAAGTGCGATGTTCCTTTGACTTGCGGTATTCAAGTCATCTTGGTCATAAAGACTTATACTTTGACATCTTAAGCAAGCATCTCTGAGGAGATGTGGACCCGGGATGATTCGACATAAGCTGAAGTGATCGAAGGTGTTTGAATAGCCTATAAAGGATTCACCACTCCTTGCGAGGAGATGTATACCCATGGCCTCTCATCGGATTGTTACTAAAGTCTTTGGCCAAAGCATTACATGTTTATAGTAAGGTACTCTTGGATACATGTGCAGTAACTAGAATCCGTAGGATGAGGAAATGATACTTGGGCTAGTTGTGACATAGTCAACCTAGTGGGGACTAACACTATTGACCATGTCCTGAACCAAGTGGGTATAAGTTGAGTGAAAGGAATGGGGCATGATTCATTGTAGCTGCTGAAGGGTTTCAGAAATAGTTCTGGATCAACCGTTGATCTTTTCGATTAATTGGGGATCATGATGTACTACTAGGTGCCACTCATGATCATTCTATAATTAATGGTTAATTATAGACGACCAACATAAACCAAGAACCTATTTGGTCACATGCACAACGAGCATAATCCGAAGGATTTAAAACGAGCTTGAGAATGAGATTCTCAGACCAAGAGAAACTAGGTTTGGTTGGACCAAAAAAGGATCGAGCATGAAATCGTTTTAGTCGCAATGGAAGTGTCGATGGGCCGTGTTTTATGAAGACATGATGGATGAACCAAATTGGTTTGGTTCTAATCCAATGGTGAAGAATAAACCAAAGGGGGTTGCTTTGTTTTAAACGAATGAACCAAAGTTGGTTCGGTTCGTTTTAACTTAAAATAGACCAATGTGGTTTGGTTTATTTTAACTGAAGTTATTGGAGCAGGTTAACAGGTTTTGGTTATGAACCAATAACCACTAGGAGATGGTTTCTTAATGTTCAAGAAACATACGCTCTATAAAAGCGCGATTAGAGGTTGGAGAGCCCAAAAAAAAGGGTTTTTGGTATTTTTGGAAAATCTTTTCCTCTCCTCCTCTTCTCCTCTTCTTGTCGGTGCCCAACTTCTTATCGCCGCCCACCACCGCCCAAGCTCCACTTGTTGGTGTCTAGAAGTTGTCGTCCTCCCCACCTGCGGGCATCTAGCTGCTGCCGGAGGAGCTACGGTGATCTTCCTTGGCTCCAGCGACAAGGTGAGCACTTAGCTTTCCTTATTTGGCCGGCGCAAGTTCTCCACCAAAGCTGTCCAGTTTTCTGAACAACTTGTTTCCTTCTTATCGGAGCATCATTTGGACGACGTTTGGAGATACGATAGTGATAACCTTGCCGGGGATTCGATCTCCGATAATCCTTATAGGTGGAGGACGAAGGATTCATTAAACGGTTGACGAATACCTCTCCGGAGAAACGAGTTTTGGGGACTCATTTTTGAATCCGAATTTTGATTCGGATTGTGATCTTCTCTCGATCACATTGTCTTCGACACGAGGCTCGTGGCTTTGTGAAGTCATCCCGACGATACTCGGCGTGGATATGGATAGAAGCGATTCTAGCGAGAGTCGCTCCGGTTGATGTCTTTCCCGCTACACGTGATACGTCAGGTATACCAAAAATAAATTCCTTTTATTGCAAAATTTAAAACTACGATTATGTCTATACATGTTGTACTATGCATGCGTGTGGTGTGTGTGTGTTGTAATAAATTAGATTTATTGTCTTTTATTTCTTCCATTGTGCACATGTTTATGAAACATGTTCGAACACACACTTGTCGCGGTGCCGAAAACCCAACAATATTGCCTCAATGGACTCTGTCGTATACACCACAATATAATGGTGCATTTGAGAGTCGAAATCGAACCTTGTTGGACATGGTTAGGTCGATGATGAATCACGCAAATCTTCCCAAGTCCTTTTGGTGTTATGGACTTCAGACTGCTATTTACTTGTTAAACAGACTCCCGACCAAGGTAGTCTCTACTACTCCATATGAGATATGGAATAGTAAGAAACCTCATTTATCTTACTTGAAGATATGGGGTTGTCCTGCTTATGTAAAGCGGACTATATCAGACAAATTGGATGCTAAGTCTGATAAATGTCTATTTATTGGATACCCTAAGGAAATGAGAGGTTACCAATTCTATCATCCTGTGGAACAAAAGGTGTTTGTTTCAAGGCATGTTGTGTTTCTGGAGAAAGAGTTTCTCTTGCAAGAAAACAATGGGAGTGGCGTTGAACTTGATGAGGTTCAAGAGACTCCGGTAGACATTGAGGAGATACCTTATCAAGCACCTCAACCAATAAATCATAGTAATGAGACATCGACTTAACCTATTGTGACACCACATCTTCGTAGATATGGTAGGACATGCAACATTCCTGAGTGATATGGATTTCTCGTAAGCGAATCGAACGATGTGTTACTCATTGACGAAGAAGTGTCTACCAATTATGAAGAAGTTCTGAAAAGTTCAGAAAGGGACAAATGGCTTGAAGCCATGAAGTCAGAAATGGATTCCATGTATGAAAATCAAATTTGAAACTTGGTGGACCCACCTGAAGGCATTAAGCCTATAGGGTGCAAGTGGGTTTTCAAGAAGAAAACCAAAATGGATGGTAATGTGATTACCTTTAAGGCTAGATTGGGGAAAGGCTATCGTCCAAAATAAGGTGTTAATTATGACGAGACATATTCACCGGTAGCTATGCTTAAATCCATTCGAATGCTTCTAGCCATAGCGGTTCATTATGATTAAGAGATATGGCATATGGATGTGAAAATGGTTTTTCTTAATGGAAACCTACTCGAGGACGTGTATATGATACAACCTGAGGGTTTCACATCGGTTGATAAAACCAAGATATGCAAACTTCGACGATCCATTTATGGACTGAAGCAAGCATCTAGGAGCTAGAATATCCGTTTTGATGAGACAATCAAAAGGTTTGATTTCTCACAAAATCCGGACGAACCTTGTGTGTACAAGAAGGTTAGTGGGAGTGCAGTCGTGTTCCTAGTATTGTATGTCGATGACATATTACTTATAGGAAACAATATATCTGTCTTACAGTTGGTTAAAATTTGGTTATCCAAAATATTCTCCATGAAAGACCTGGGAGAAGCGACCTTCATTCTCGAGATCAAAATCTTTAGAGATAGATCGAAATGCTTACTTGGCTTTATGATCTACATATATAGACCGAGTTCTAAAGAAGTTTAGCATGTTGGAATCCAAGAAATGTTTCCTTCCTAGCAGGCATGGGATACACCTTTCAAAGTCTATGTGTCCGCGCACAGAAGATGAGAGGATTTACATGAGTAAGATTCCCTATGCATCCACAATATGATCTATCATGTATGCTATGTTAAGTACGAGGCTCGATGTATCGTATGCTTTGAGTGTCACGAGCAGATATCAGTCTGATCCATGAATGGATCATTGGGCGGCTGTTAAGACAATCCTTAAGTACTTGAGAAGAACTAAGCGTGTGTTCCTAATATATGGAGAAGGTGATATGGTAATACGCGGGCATACAAATGCTAGCTTCCAAATAGACAAGAATGATTCAAGGTCTAAGTCTGGTTACGTATTTACCTTAAATGGAGGCACAATAAGTTGGAAAGGTTCCAAGAAAGACACTATTGCGGATTCTGCCACTGAGGTAGAATACATTGCAGCTTTAGAAGCAGCAAAGAAAGCAGTTTGGATCAAGAAGTTCGTCTCTAAACTTAATGTGGTCTCATAACATGTGCTTCGCTGCTATAATTTAATCAGAGAGATTATAAGTAGGAAGGAAATACAAATCGAGAAGATTCCCACTGAAAGGAACTTAGCGGATCCTTTAACTAAGACCTTACCTCAATGTAAGTTTGAGGGTCATGTTAGAACTTATGGTATTGGATACTATGGCGATTGACAGTAGGCCAAGTGGGAGTTTGTTAGTAATATATGAGAGGTGTCCTAAGGCAATCGCCTTATGGTTGTACCATTTATTTGATAAATGAAGATTCACTATTTGAGTATACATATTTTCATATATTTGATAGGATCTTAAACTCATTTACTAGATGTCCACAATATGATTCATAGCATGAGAGAATTTGTGATTGGATCACAACTAGTGAGTATCTCTACATGTGTAATTGTGATGTATTGGAATTATCCCTAATCGATGAATTGATGGATTAGGCTGCCATCAATTCTATTGAGACTAGCACGAGGTATACTCTTTGGTTTATCCAAGCAGTTGTTTCTCACTGACTGGAGACATTGGGATGTCCGGAGTTAATTGTGGATGCTAGTTATGGTAACTAGTTCATTGGAGTGACTAGCTTTAAGACTTCATATGGTCCTCTGCATATATGGATTGTCAATGAAGTTCTTACTGCAGCTTAAGTGCGATGTTCCTTCGACTTGCGGTATTCAAGTCATCTTGGTCATGAAGATATATGCTTTGACATCTTAAGAAAGCATCTCCGAGGAGATGTGGACCCGGGATGATTGGGTATAAGTCAAAGTGGCCGAAGGTGTTTGAATAGCCTACAAAGGATTCACTGCTCCTTGCGAGGAGATCTATACCCTATGGCCTCTTATCGAGTTGTTACTAAAGTCTTTGGCCAAAGCATTACATGTTTAGAGTATGATACTCTTGTATACATGTGCAGTAACTAGAATCTAGAGGACGAGGAAGTAAATACTTGGGCTAGGTGTGACGTAGTCGACTAGTGAGGGGACACAATATACCATATCCTGAACCAATTGGGTATAAGATGAGTGAAAGGAATGGGGCACGATTCATTGTAGCTGCTGAAGGGTTTCAAAAATGGTTCTGAGATCAACTGTTGATTTTTCGGTTAATTGGGGATCTTGATGTAATACTAGGTGTCACTCATGATCGTTCTATAATTAATGGCTAATTATAGATGACCAACATAAACAGGGAACCTATTTGGTCACACGCACAATGAGTGTAATCCGAAGGATTTAAAATGAGTTTGAAAATAGGATTCTCATATCGAGAGAGACTTGGTTTGGTTGGACCAAACAAAGAGCGAGTATGAAATTGTTTTAGTCGCATCGGAAGCATGGATTGTTGGGTTTCCGGCACCGCGGCGTGTGTGTGTTCAATCACGTTTCGTAAACATGAACACAGCGGAAGCAATAAAAATAATAAATCTATATTTATTACAACACACACAACACACGCATGCATATTACAACAAGTGTAGACATAATCGTAAATTTAAATTTGCAATAAAAGGAAATTTATCTACGTTAAACCTTTCGTATGACGTGTAGCGGGAACGACATCAACCGAAACGATCCTCGCTAGAATCGTCTCTATCCGTATCCACGCCGAGTTCCTCGGGATGACTTCGCTAAGCCACGAGCTTGGTCTTCGTACGGGTTACTAGCCTCGTGTTTAAGACGACGTGATCGAGAGATGATCACGATCCGAATCCAAATTCGGATCCTAATACGAGTTCTCAAAACTCGCTTCTCCGGAGAGGTATTCGTCAACCAATTGACGAATCCTTCGTCCTCCACCTCAGAGGATTACCGGAGATCGAATCCCCGGTAAGTTAGCTGCTGTCGGAGCTCTAACCGTCATCCAAACGACGCTCCGACGAGAGGAGAACAAGCTGTCCAGAAAACTGGACAGCTTTGGTGGAGGTGATAGGCACCGGCCAACCAAGAGAGATAGAGCTCACCTTGATGCCAAACATGAAGGAGATCACCAGAGTACCAACCGGCAGCAGCTCGATGCTGGCGAGGGGGAAGGTCAGCACCTTCTGGACGCCGGTTGGAGCCTCAAGGTGGGCGGCGGCAAGGAGGAGGAGAGTTGGCTCCGAATTTCTCCAAGGAGAGGTGGGCGGCAACTTAGGGTTGTGGATTAGGGCTTAATTATCCCTTAAGCCCTCTTTTATAGAGAACTAATTCTCTTAATGGTTATTGGATCATAACCATTAGGCCCGTTAACCCGCTCCATTAAGATAAGTTAAAATAAACCAAACCATGATGGTTTATTTGAAGTTAAAACGAACCGAACCAACTTTTGGTTCATTCGTTTTAAAATAAACCAAACCCTTTGGTTTATTCTCCTCCATTAGATTAGAACCAAACCATTTTGGTCCATCCATTATGTCTTCATAAGACACGGCTCATCCACGCTTCCATTGCAACTGAAACGATTTCATGCTCGCTTTATGTTTGGTCCAACCAAACCTAGTTTCTCTCGGTCTGAGAATCCCATTCTCAAGCTCATTTTAAATCCTTTGGATTACGCTCGTTGTGCGTGTGACCAAATAGGTTCTCGGTTTATGTTGGCCATCTATAATTAACCATTAATTATAGAATGATCATGAGTGGCACCTAGTAGTACATCATGATCCCCAATTAACCGAAAAGATCAACGGTTGATCCAGAACTATTTCTGAAACCCTTCAGTAGCTCGAATGAATCGTGCCCCATTCCCTTCACTCATCTTATACCCACTTGGTTCAGGACATGGTCTATTGTGTCAGTCCCCACTAGGCTGACTACGTCACACCAAGCCCAAGTATCATTTCCTCGTCCTACGGATTCTAGTTACTCCACATGTATCGAAGAGTACCTTACTCTAAACATGTAATGCTTTGGCCAAAGACTTTAGTAACAATTCGATGAGAGGCCATGGGTATACATCTCCTCGCAAGGAGTGGTGAATCCTTTATAGGCTATTCAAACACCTTCGATCACTTCGACTTATACCCAATCATCCCGGGTCCACATCTCCTTAGAGATGCTTGCTTAAGATGTCAAAGCATAAGTCTCTATGATCAAGATGACTTGAATACTTCAAGTCAAAGGAACATCGCACTTAAGCCACAGTAAGAACTTTATTGACATATCTATATATGCAGAGAACCATATGAAGTCTTACGGCTGGTCACTCCAATGAACTAGTTACCATAACTAGCATCCACGATTAACTCCGGACATCACTATGTCTCCGACCGGAGAATCACCGCTTGGATACACCAAGGAGTATACCTCGTGCTAGTCTCGAATTGATGGTGTCCAAATCCATCAATTCATCGACTAGGGATAATTCCGATACATCACAATTACACATGTAGAGATACTCACTAGTTGTGATCCAATCACAAATTCTCTCATGCTATGAATCGTATCGTGGACATTCAGTAAATGAGTTTAAGATCCAATCAAATACATAAAACATGTATACTCAAATAGTGAATCTTCATTTATCATATAAATGGTTCATACATAAGGCGATTGCCTTAGGACATCTCTCATATATTACTAACAGACTCCCACTTGGCCTAATGTCAATCGCTACGGTATCCAATACCATAAGCTCGAACATGACCCTCAAACTTATTTTGAGGTAATGCTTTAGTCAAAGGATCCGCTAAGTTCCTTTCAGTGGGAATTTTCTCGATTTGTATTTCGTTCCTACTGATGATCTCTCTGATAAGATGATAGCGGCGAAGCACATGTTTGGATCATTGATGAGACCACATCAAGTTCAGAGATGAACTTTTTGATCCAAACCGCTTCCTTTGCTGCTTCCAAAGCTGCAATGTATTCTGCCTTAGTGGCAGAATCCACTATAGTGTCAAGCTTGGAACCTTTCCAACTTATTGCGCCTCCATTCCAGGTGAATACATACCCAGACAAAGACATAGAATCATCCCTTGCATGCGTTCGAGTCGCATCCGTATACCCACGTATCACCATGTACCCTTCTCCATATATTAGAACGCATCCTTAGTTCTTCTTAAGTACTTAAGGATCGTCTTAACAGTCACCCAATGATCCATTCTGGATCGGGAGTATCTCGTGACACTCAGAGCATACGATACATCGGGCCTCGTACATAACATAGCATACATGATAGATCCTATTGCGGATGCATAGGGAATCTTACTCATGCAAATCCTCTCGTCTTCTGTGCACGGACACATAGACTTCGAAAGGTGTACCCCATGCCTGATGGGTAGGAAACCTTTCTTGGATTCCGACATGCTAAACCTCTTTAGCACTCGGTCTATATATGTAGACTGCGAAAGACCAAGCAACCGTTTCGATCTATCTCTATAGATCTTAATCCCGAGGATGTAGGTTGCTTCTCCCAGGTCTTTCATGGAGAATGTCTTGGATAACCAAACCTTCACTGACTGTAAGATTGAAACATCGTTTTCTATAAGTAGTATGTCATCGACATACAATACTAGAAACACGATTGCACTCCCACTAACCTTCTTGTACACACAAGGTTCGTCTGGATTTTGTGAGAAATCAAACTTTTTGATTGTCTCATCAAAATGGATATTCCAGCTCCTGGATGCTTGCTTCAATCCATAAATGGACCGTCGCAATTTGCATACCTTGGTTTTATCAACCGATGTGAAACCCTCAGGCTGTATCATATACACGTCCTCGAGAAGGTTTCCATTAAGGAAAGATGTTTTCACATCCATCTGTCATATCTCATAATCATAATGAGCCGCTATGGCCAGGAGCATCCGAATGGATTTAAGCATAGCTAAAGGCGAATAGGTTTTGTCATAATCAACACCTTGTTTTTGACGATATCCTTTCGCCACCAATCTAGCCTTATAGGTAATCACATTACCATCCATGTCGGTTTTCTTCTTGAAAACCCACTTGCACCTTATAGGCTTTATCCCTTCAGGTGGGTCAACCAAGTTCCAAACTTGGTTTTCATACATGGAATCCATTTTCGACTTCATGGCACCAAGCCACTTATCCCTTTCTGAACTTGTCAGCACTTCTTCATAACTGGTAGGCTCCTCATCATCAATGAGTAACACATCGTTCGATTCACTTACAAGAAATCCATATCTCTCAGGAATATTGTGTGTTCTACCAGATCTACGAAGATGTGGTGTTACAATAGGTCCAGTCGATTGCTTATCACTATGAGTTGTTGACTGTTGTGCTTCACCAGGTATCTCATCAATGTCTATTTGAGTCTCTCGAGCCTCCTCAAGCTCGACGACACTCCCACTGTTTCTTGCAAGAGAAACTCTTTCTCTAGAAACACAGCATGCCTTGAAACAAACACCTTTTGTTCCACAGGATGATAGAATTGGTAACCCCTTGTTTCCTTAGGGTATCCAATAAATAGACATTTATCAGACTTAGCATCCAATTTGTCTGATACTATCCGCTTCATATAAGTAGGACAACACCATATCTTCAAGTAAGATACATGAGGTTTCTTACTATTCCATATCTCATATGGAGTAGTTGAGACTACCTTGGTAGGCATTCTGTTTAACAAGTAAACAGTTGTCTGAAGTGCATAGCCCCAAAAGGACTTGGGAAGAGTCGCATGATTCATCATTGACCTGACCATGTCCAACAAGGTCCAGTTACGCCTCTCAGATACACCATTATGCTGTGGTGTATATGACGGAGTCCATTGAGACAATATGCCATTGTCTCTTAGATAATCAAGAAACTCTTGACTTAAGTATTCACTACCTCGATCCGATCGAAGTATTTTAATACTCTTGTCATGTTGTTTCTCTACTTCATTTATAAATTCTTTGAACCTTTCAAAGGCTTCAGACTTGTGTTTCATCAAGAACACATACCCAAACCGTGAGTGATCATCGGTGAAGGTAATGAAGTAGCTATAGCCTCCTAAATCTTGAGTTGACATAGGTCCACATGCATCAGTATGTATTAGACCTAGTAACTCTCCCACTTGTTCACCTTTTCCAGTAAAAGGTAACTTAGTCATCTTGCCTTTTAAGCATGATTCGCATGTATCGTATGAATCCAATTCAAATGATTCCAGAATTTCACATCGGTGTAATTCGGACATGCGTTTCTTGCTTACATGGCCAAGACGACAATGCCACATATAGGAGTCTATTTGATTATCCTTTCGAGCATGCTTGTTGCTCGCTTCGATATTGAAGATGTCACCGGATACGTCCAACGTATAAACACCATTGCTTAAAGTTCCAGTCCCATAAAGAACTCCATTCAAAGTTATGTAACAACAATTGTTACTAAAAGTCAAATGGTACCCATTTCTATTTAAACAAGAAATAGAAATGATGTTCTTTATCAACGAAAGCAATTGTCCAGTTCTAAGACAAGTCCTACAGGGAGTTCCAACAAATACGTTCCGATGGCGAGTGCAGCAACCGTTGCTCCATTCCCAACACGTAAATTTGACTCTCCCTTGACGAGTCTTCTTCTATTCCTTAGCTCATGTATGTCATTACATATATGTGAGCCACACCCAGTATCAAATACCCAAGTGTCTGAGGAAATAGAATGATAATCAATAAAGAAGATTTCTGAAGAAGATGGGGCATCTGATGCCTTATCCTTCTTCACGGACTCAAGATAAATCTTGCACTTTCTTCGCAAATGGCCCTGCTTGCCATAATGATGGCAAGTGCCCTTTTGAGCTGGTTATGCCTTTTTAGCCTTTTTCTTCTTCCCCTTCTGTTGTTCCTTTGACTCCCTCTTAGAACCTTTCTTCGAGGAATCAACTAACAACACTGTCCCCTGCTCATGCTTCTCAGAAGGCTCCATAGTCTTCAGCATGTTGAGCAGTACCACAGATGAACCTTCTTGCATCTCAGAGGTGAAGAGGAGCTTGGAGACTACGAACCTTTCGAATCTCACTTGCTTATCAAACAACTCATAAAGATGAAGGACTACGATATGAGCATCCATATGCTCATGCTGCTTTCGTAGCTTGGGTTCCATCGCGGCTAGCATGATGCAACTTGTCAGTTCAGAATCAGTCACATGTTTCTGATAGACCAACAATTGGTCCGGAGTTGCATCATCACTAGGATGGGCGGGAAGAGGCGCTTCGAGGACATACGCAAGCTTTTCACCTTGAGAACAATTCTCAAGTTTCTAAGCCAGTCCAAGAGGTTCGGCCCAGTCAATTTATTCGAATCCAAAATGGAACGCAAATTAAAAGACAACATGATCAATTTTAGAAATACAAAACGAGCTTATATGAGAAAAATGATTTTTAAAATGCATCAATATACATTTATAAATCCCATTCATTTTTCGAATTCAAAAACCCCAAAATCACTTCGGCAGATCGTAGGTCCATCTTCGAATGGGCTGATATCCATCATAGTTATGAACAACCTTGGAGAGAGTCCAACAAGCCATTCATAACTACGACGGTAGGTATCAACTATACCGATTGCATATCACGTATATGCAACTATCACAATGTGCTATCAACTAATTGAATGTTCACACATATATCGAGTTGTTAACACATTAACAAGTATGCATCATATGCATAGCACCCAACTTCACCTCCCTTTACATTGACCTTGGAGAGAGTCCAACAAGCCGATGCTCCAGGTTAAAGCCAACCCATTAATCGGGAAATAGTTTTAATATGGTTAGAGCGCATTCAACCAATTAGCCCAGCTTAGAGAGAGTCCAACAACCAAAGCTAACGATTGACCTCTGACTCTTACCATATTAGTATTAAACTATTTCATGGTTTGAACATGTTCGGGTTCGAGCCGGGCTTGGAGAGAGTCCAACAACCCAAACAAGAAACGGAACTCTGGTTCTAACCATATTAATGGAAGGTGTAGGCTTTAATATTGTTTAAGGGTTTTTATGTCTCATCCTCTTTGCATGCAAATAACTATTATTTACATGACATGGCATACATGGCATACATCTACATGTCACAACACGCATGGCATAATGTTATGCATCTAATGCAATTACATGGCATACAATTATGACATGTATATATATTTCCTTATGTGTCATAACTATTTATGGAAATAAAATATATTTAAGATTTGATTCTCCAAATCAAATCATGATTGAATTAGGAAACAAATTTCCAAATCTAATCACATATTTTATTTATGAAAATAATTGATTAAGGAAAATCAATTTAGGAAACCAATTTCCTAAATCATCAAAACTACTTTTGGAAATAAAAAATTTTAAGATTTGATTCTCCAAATCAAATCATGATTAAATTAGGAAACAAATTTCCAGAATCTAATCAAATATTTTATTTATGGAAAATATCAATTTCCATAAATACTTCCAACTTTCCAAAAGTGGAAGATTTCCATAAATACATCTAGACTTTCCAAAATTGAAAAATTTCCATAAATACTTCTAAATTTCCAAAATTAGAAAATTTCCAGAAATAACATTATGACTATCGCAAAACCATTTTACGATTATGTTGAAAAACAACCTGGGCTCTGATACCACTGTTGGGTTTCCGGCACCGCGGCGTGTGTGTGTTCGATCACGTTTCGTAAACATGAACACAGCGGAAGCAATAAAAATAATAAATCTACATTTATTACAACACACACAACACACGCATGCATATTACAACAAGTGTAGATATAACTGTAAATTTAAATTTGCAATAAAAGGAAATTTATCTACGTTATACCTTTCGTATGACGTGTAGCGGGAACGGCATCAACCGGAACGATCCTCGCTAGAATCGTCTCTATCCGTATTCACGCCGAGTTCCTCGGGATGACTTCGCTAAGCCACGAGCTTCGTCTTCGTACGGGTTACTAGCCTCGTGTTGAAGATGACGTGATCGAGAGATGATCACGATCCGAATCCAAATTCGGATCCTAATACGAGTTCTCAAAACTCGCTTCTCCGGAGAGGTATTCGTCAACCAATTGATGAATCCTTCGTCCTCCACCTCAGAGGATTACTGGAGATCGAATCCCCGGTAAGTTAGCCGCTGTCGGAGCTCTAACCGTCGTCCAAACGATGCTCCGACGAGAGGAGAACAAGATGTCCAGAAAACTGGACAGCTTTGGTGGAGGTGATAGGCGCCGGACAACCAAGGGAGATAGAGCTCACCTTGATGCCAAACTTGAAGGAGATCACCAGAGTACCAACCGGCAGCAGCTCGACGCCGGCGAGGGGGAAGGTCAGCACCTTCTGGACGCCGGTTGGAGCCTCAAGGTGGGCGGCGGCAAGGAGGAGGAGAGTTGGCTCCGAATTTCTCCAAGGAGAGGTGGGCGGCAACTTAGGGTTGTGGATTAGGGCTTAATTATCACTTAAGCCCTCTTTTATAGAGAACTAATTCTCTTAATGGTTATTGGATCATAACCATTAGGCCCGTTAACCCGCTCCATTAAGATAAGTTAAAATAAACCAAACCATGATGGTTTATTTGAAGTTAAAACGAACCGAACCAACTTTTGGTTCATTCGTTTTAAAATAAACCAAACCCTTTGGTTTATTCTCCTCCATTAGATTAGAACCAAACCATTTTGGTCCATCCATTATGTCTTCATAAGACACAGCTCATCCACGCTTCCATTTCGACTGAAACGATTTCATGCTCGCTTTATGTTTGGTCCAACCAAACCTAGTTTCTCTCGGTCTGAGAATCCCATTCTCAAGCTCGTTTTAAATCCTTTGGATTACGCTCGTTGTGCGTGTGACCAAATAGGTTCTCGGTTTATGTTGGCCATCTATAATTAACCATTAATTATAGAATGATCATGAGTGGCACCTAGTAGTACATCATGATCCCCAATTAACCGAAAAGATCAACGGTTGATCCAGAACTATTTCTGAAACCCTTGATGCTCGAATGAATCGTGCCCCATTCCCTTCACTCATCTTATACCCACTTGGTTGAGACATGGTCTATTGTGTCACCCCACTAGGTCACTACGCCACACCTAGCCCAAGTATCATTTCCTCGTCCTCTGATTCTAGTTACTCCACATGTATCGAAGAGTACCTTACTCTAAACATGTAATGCTTTGGCCAAAGACTTTAGTAACAATCCCGAGAGGCCATGGGTATACATCTCCTCGCAAGGAGTGGTGAATCCTTTATAGGCTATTCAAACACCTTCGATCACTTCGACTTATACCCAATCATCCCGGGTCCACATCTCCTTAGAGATGCTTGCTTAAGATGTCAAAGCATAAGTCTCTATGATCAAGATGACTTGAATACCGCAAGTCAAAGGAACATCGCACTTAAGCCACAGTAAGAACTTCATTGACATATCTATATAAGCAGAGAACCATATGAAGTCTTACGGCTGGTCACTCCAATGAACTAGTTACCATAACTAGCATCCACGATTAACTCCGGACATCACTATGTCTCCAGCCAGTGAGAATCAGCTGCTTGGATACACCAAGGAGTATACCTCGTGCTAGTCTCGACAGAATTGAGGGTGTCCAAATCCATCAATTCATCGACTAGGGATAATTCCGATACATCACAATTACACATGTAGAGATACTCACTTGTTGTGATCCAATCACAAATTCTTTCATGATGTGAATCGTATCGTGGACATTCAGTAAATGAGTTTAAGATCCAATCAAATACATAAAACATGTATACTCAAATAGTGAATCTTCATTTATCATATAAATGGTTCATACATAAGGCGATTGCCTTAGGACATCTCTCATATATTACTAACATAGATGTGTTGTGTCTTTTGAAGACATGATGGATGAACCAAATTGGTTTGGTTCTAATCCAATGGTGGAAAATAAACCAAAGTGGTTTGATTTATTTTAAATGAATGAACCAAAGTTGGTTCGGTTTGTTTTAACTTAAAATAGACCAACGTGGTTTGGTTTACTTTAACTTAAGTTATTAAAGTGGGTTAACGAATTTTGGTAATGAACCAATAACAGTTAAGACAATGTGTTCTCTATAAAAACATAGCTTAAGGTTTTTGTGGATAATTGATACAACTTTGCGTTGGAAAACCCTAGCCTCCTTTCCTTCTCCTCCTCTTCTCCTTGCCGTCGCCCAAGGTGTTGCCGCCACCCACCTTTGTGCCGCCGCTGCCCATAGGAGTTGTTCCCTCTCCTCGCCGCCGACCATCCACCATCCGTCAGCGTCCCTTGGGCTACCCTCAGCCACC
The DNA here is from genome assembly GCA_025175895.1 of Wurfbainia villosa. Classification (NCBI taxonomy): domain Eukaryota; kingdom Viridiplantae; phylum Streptophyta; class Magnoliopsida; order Zingiberales; family Zingiberaceae; genus Wurfbainia; species Wurfbainia villosa. The sequence continues at coordinate 94,954,779 of CM045992.1, read as the reverse complement.
GGCCAACCTCCCTTGGGCGTCGGCGACCAAGGAGTAACCAGCCAAGCCTTTGGTCGATCCCTTCTTCCTCCACAACAAGCTATTGGACAGCTTGATCTCCTTCATGTGGAGAGGCCGTTTGGTCGGTGTTTTGTGCTCCAATAGCAGTCTACTTTTCGGGGATTGGATTTCCAGCAATCCTCATTTGTGGAGGGTTAAGTTTTCGTCAAACGGTTGACAAAAACCGTTTTCGGCAAGCGAGTTTGTGAAACTCATTTTTGGGATCCGAATTTATTTCGGATTGTGATCGTCTCTCGGATCACATCGTCTTTGACTCGAGGCTAGTGACTTTTGTGAAGAGAGGCTCGTGGCTTTGTGAATCTATCCTGACGATACTCGGTGTGGATATGGACAGAGGTGATTCTAGCGATGGTCGCTACAGTTAATGTCATTCCCGCTACACGTGATCCGTCAGGTATACCTAGTATAAGTTTTCTTTTATTGAAAAATTTTAAATAGTGATTATGTCTACACATGTTGTATCCTTCATGCGTGTGATGTGTGTGTTGTAATAAATTAGATTTATTGCTTTTATTGCTTGCGCTATGTGCTTGTTTATGAAACGTGTTCGAACACACACTCGCCACGATGCCGGGGAAACCCAACACTAACAGTCGACTGAAGGCTAGTAGTAGTCGATTGATCCTACCATCAGTCGACTGATGAGGGGCATCAGTCGATTGATGGTCAAGCTGATCATCTCGTAGAAAGTCAAGATAAGCTCCACCAAAAATAGGGGGATGAGGAGCTTTAACCCAGATCTGGATCTCAACGAGCTAGGGTTTGAAGGGTTATAAAAGAAGAGGCTTTTCACCTCTTTAGATCATCCATTCTTGCTCCCAAAGTGCTCCTACAATGTCAAGCTTCAACGACAATGCTACACCACCCTAACATCAATGAGTCGCTGAGATTCCAAATCCATTCGTCAATAGTTTCATTATTGTTGTCTTACTTTACTTATTTTACTTCTTGTACTCGAGTTGTTTACTGTAAAGAGGAGAGGTAGGCGTGTTACCTCCTCCTCTATCTTTTTCTTGTAACTGTCGTCTCCTACCTCCAACAAGGAGGAGGCTTTTAGTGGATTGCCCCATCATACGCAATCTATGATCGCGGGGCCTTGGAGTGGCAACCTTTCGATTGTGAACCAAGTAAAAAACAAAGGTGTCTATTTACTTTAGTTTTATTTCTATTTCCACTGCAATACTTTGGTTTTATCGAAACAAAAATACAAACTTTTACGATCTCTATTCACCCCCCCCCCTCTAGTGACTCTCCGATCCAATAATTGAAATCAGAGCAAGGGCGCTCAGATTCTATGCAACCACCGGTTTAGCAGAGTTTTATATTCTTTTCATGTTTATTGTTTTAAGTTTTTTTCTCCCACACTACTAATCCAAGACCAAGTCTTGGTACACTATTTTTTTGGTTGTGTGTTTGCAAGCATCTGTTGGTGCAATCGAACCAGGTTGACTCGAGTTTGACTCGAGCAGTACTTTGATAGTATTTTGATGATAGACAAAACTCATGACATGGGATTGTCATGGGAAAGTCCAAGCATGGAGCTTGGTGTGGGAAAGTCCAACATGGAGTTGGCATGGAAAATCCAAGCATGGGGCTTGGTGTGGGAAAATCCAAAGCATTGCAAAGTCGTGCGCTTAGTGCTTGGTGAAAAATGCATTGCGAAGCCGTGCGCTTGGTGCATGTGGGAAGTCTTGAGGACTTGGTAAGTTCACTAGGCTTGGGGTCCTTGAGTCGGTGAAGGATGGCATTGCGAAGCCGTGCACTTGGTGCATCCGGGGGACCGTCGGACGGGGAGCGAATGGAGTGAGCCTAAAGGGAAGCATACTTCGAGGGCATGAGATGCGAAGGATGGCATTGTAGCCGCGTTAAGCAGCGCATCCGAGGGGGCGTGGGCCGAGGAAGAGAGCTTTAGTGGGGAACTCCATGAGGGATGAGGTGGACTTGGCCAAGTGGCTAAGACTGGTTGTCGGATGCTCAAACATCTTGATGTTTGAGGTTTTACTGACATCGCCGACCGCATAGGTGCAAGTCGATCGTGTTAGGCTTTAAGGGTTCGACGTTCGAACAGCAGTGTGGTGATCGATCGACTACCATGGGAGGGCAATGCGATCGTTGATTGACAACATCGGCCTTAAGAGAAGCGATCGATCGCAGTGTGCATGGGCACAGAAGCTAGTCGAGCTCACCAGCACTCGACTGATGGGGACCAGTCGACTGATGGGTGATCCATTGGAACTTAACCAACGTGGATCTGGTCGTTGTGAGACAACGTCTACAGGACCAGTCGACTGATGGTCACGATCAGTCGACTGATGCGCGCGAAATCATCTTGATGGAGCTCAAGTGGGAGGATTTTGCCAAGCCTTTTGGGAAGCTATTGGAGGGGAATTGCTGCTGCATTCCAGACCTTCACGAGCCATCTAAAGCAAGCAACAAAGCGATCAAAGCAATCGGTGAAAGTTTTCTTGTGTATTTGCTTGTATTTCTATATTACATTGTAATTGCTTGTGAGAGGTTTCTCCACTTCTGACGTGTTGTCGAGAAGGAGTGGTTTAGTTAGTGTCGTGCGCATAACTAGAGCTCGGAGAGCTCGCCCGTAGAGTAGAAACAATTCGGGTCCGAACCATGTATATCATGTGTGTTTGCATATGTTTGTATTTGTTGTTAGTATTCATATTTGTATTAGTATTCCCCTGCACTAGCGACAATTGTAGACGAGCACGCAACGAGAACAATCGTATTCCATCATCGAATGATTGAGGGCTATTCACCACCCTCTAGCCGACCAACACTTACACATCGATCCCCTACAAGTGGTATCAGAGCCAAGTCGCTTGTCGAGGACTAACCGCCGACACAATCACTACAAGATGGCCGGCTACAACATCCATCCACGGAAATTCGATGGAGGTTTTTCTTGGTGGAAGAAACGGATGGAGGTATATCTCGAAATCGACTTTGATTTTATGATTATTATAGAAAATGGTTTTGAGATGCCTAGGGACAAATACAACAAGCCAATTGAGAAGTCAAGGTGGACCCAAGACCAAATTAAGGACTTCAAGACAAATCTCGAGGTAATAAAATTATTTAGTGATTTGTTACCTAATCATATTTGGTCTAGATTGGGTGACTATAGGGATGCAAGGGAGCTATGGAATAAGATAATAAAATTCCAAGAAAACTCCCAACCGGCACAAGTAGAGGAGAATGTCGGGGAAGAAGCACCCACAACATTTGAAGATGTTGATGACTTAGTGGAGACCTCCACCTCTAGCATTGAGGGGGAGGAAAGGGTTTCTATTCTGGAGCAAAGTCAAAACGAAGCATCTACCTCCGGAAGATGTGATCAAGAAGAATCCTCCACCTCCCTAGGTAACTCAAGTATTGTAATTTTAAATAAAAATCACATAATATGCTTTGAGTGTAGGGAGAAAGGGCATTACAAGAGCAAATGCCCAAAATTGGCTAAGAAGAAAACACCGACACCAAAAGTCAACCCAAAGTCAAAGGATGCCAGAGTTCCCACAACTAGAAGCAAAGAGCACATTGTGTGCTTTAAATGCAATAAAAAGGGGCACTACCGAAGCCAATGCCCTATGGGGAGGAAGAAAAGGCAAGAGGGTGTATCTCATGTAGGGGGAGCTTCTAAAGCTAACCCTAAGGTAAATTTAAATTATGCACCTTCTATTTCTAAAGTTAAAAAGCATGCTAAAAATTATTTTAGTTCTCTTACAATTATTAATGAAAAGCATGCTAGTACAAATAAATATTTTTGCCTAGGTGCCAAGCATGTTCATGTAACTAAGGACAAACCTAGGACTCATAATTCTAGAAATATCTTACCAAAGGAGTCCATTAGGGGAATAGAAGAAAATCTAGGCATTAACCCTAAGAAGGGTAGACACATGCCTAAGAGGAAGAACATTTCCCAAAAACCTAATGAAAATTCAAAACTGAGGAAATTGGAGTTAGAAAACCAAGTCTTGAGGTCAAGACTTGAGAGAATGGAGAAAACCCTTAGGATTATTGAAAATTCAATTCAAGGGTCAAATGCCCAAAAGTCAAGACCTAAGGTTCAAAAACGGTCTAAGGGCAAGGAAGGTTTGGGTCACAAACCTAAGCCCAAGAAGACTTATCATAATATTTCATTTGATTATGGAACAATTTCTAGGTCTAGGAAAACCAAGGCTAATAGGGAAGTTATCCCTAAGACTAGTCATGGTGTTTGCTTAGTGGCCAAGGACTTAAGTAAAACCAAGAAGGCCACTAAGAAGGTCATTGGGGGAGTTACCTCTAGAGTTGACCTAGGAAAGACCCATTTGACTAAGGCTTCAAAGCCTAAAAGGGTCATTAGAAAGGTATCTAGGGAAGTTATCCCTAGAGAATACCTTGTTAACCCAAGGAGCTCCAATAGATATTGGGTTCCTAAGAGCATGATCGATTCACGCTAAATGGGTTAGGGTGTGTAAACCCTAAGTGGATGGATAGTTAACCAAACCATAGTAGAGTTGACACATTAGGATGTGCCAATGTGCTTGAGAAGTTAAAAATGATTAAAATGGCACGAATAGGTCTTAGAGGTTTTGGTGTGTCATTTTGGATTTATGGTACACTTGGGAGATAATGACATTAAGGCAAAAATGGAATAAATTACTAGAAATGGAAATTTAGATTTAACACTTAGGTATTTTATACCTTAGTATATTTTACTCGCCATGACTTATTTGCCTTGTCATGTCATGACATCATTTTTCATTTTTACCTCTAAAAATGTCATGATCATGTTTAGACTTATTCTTTATATGTCATGTATGCTAAAATGTCATTCACATGCCATGACATCATGATTTTTGCACATGCTTAGTTAAATCATATTTATGCCATAATCATCATCATGCATATAACTAAAATGAAATTAAGGACTATGGTATGATTTGATGGGAATCAAATAATATTGCCTAGAAATATGCATGAAACCATTAAAAGAACAAAAACCCCACATCTCACTAAAAACGTGACTTGTATGTGTTTTACACATCTAGATACCAGTGAGATGTTTAGGAAAATGGAATTAAAGGTTTCAAAAACAGTTTGAAAACATTTTGAAAATCTTGGTGAAGTCTATCTTTTGATAGCTATCACCATTGAATGGGATGATACAAAGAGGGCTCAATATTGAAGCTTTTCTTAACTTTTGGGCTTTGTATCAATTTCTTAATTTAGTGGGTAAAATAATTTTCAAATATTTTTCACCCATAGTGTTTATGATAAGTATTATACGTATGAATTTTCAAGATTTTTAAAACTACGTATATTTACTTATGGATTTCAGAAATTCATTTCTGAAAATCTTTGCTTCAAATCTGCTTATCGGTCGAATGGAATGAATACCACGATCGATGGCAATCTCGATCGGGGTAGTGAGTCGTATCACATGTTGATTTCGGGTAAACCTTGGTGGTTAGGCCCATGTTCAGCTGTGTTTTGGTCCCCTAACTACTCCTAACCCTAGGACATGCTTGGGAGAGCATTAGAAAGGGTGAAAATTCACTGGACATGGATTAGGAGAAGTGTTTAGGGAGAGTATCAATTTTAAGGTGAATGGAAGTTCATTGTTAAACTTTGCCTTAATTTTGATAGTTTTGATGTTCCTATTGGCTTAGGGACTCTCCAAGGACATTGTTGGTGCAATGGTCAAGGGGGAGCAAGCCTCTAGGGGGAGGTATCTATCATGGGAAGATGGATATGTATTTCCTCATGGGAGGAAAATTTGGTTGCCTCTCTTAAGTGATATGGGATCACTAGAAAGATTGTAGGCATGTGTTCCTCCAAGGGAGAGATTGTAAGATCTCATTGGGATATGAGACATTCATACCCTTGGAGAGGACCTTTTTAATGTAATGTCAAAAAGGGGGAGAAGTTACCAAGTTACCAATTAAGGTTCATTGGAATTCTCATTGGGATATGAGAATTGCCAATATGGGAGAATTGGTAGACTTGAGATGGTAGTTTTGTCAATCATCAAAAAGGGGGAGATTGTTGGTGCAATCGGCCCCGGTTGACTCGAGTTTGACTCAAGCAGTACTTTGATAGTATTTTAATGATAGACAAAACTCATGACATGGGATTGTCATGGGAAAGTCCAAGCATGGAGCTTGGTGTGGGAAAGTCCAAGATGGAGTTGACATGGAAAATCCAAGCATGGGGCTTGGTGTGGGAAAATCCAAAGCATTGCGAAGCCGTGCGCTTGGTGCTTGGTGAGAAATGCATTGCGAAGTCGTGAGCTTGGTGCATGTGGGAAGTCTTGAGGACTTGGTAAGTTCACTAGGCTCGGGGTCCTTGAGTCGATGAAGGATGGCATTGCGAAGTCATGCGCTTGGTGCATCTGAGGGACCGTCGGACGGGGAGCGAATAGAGTTAGCCTAAAGGGAAGCATACTTCGAGGGCATGAGACACGAAGGATGGTGTTATGAAGTCGTGCGCTTGACGCATCCGAGGGACGTAGGTCGAGGGAAGAGAGCTTCGGTGGGGAACTCCATGAGGGATGAGGTGGACTTGGCCAAGTGGCTAAGATTGGTTGTCGGATGGTCAAACAGCTTGATGTTTGAGGTTTTACCCGACATCAGTCGACTGACATAGGTGTCAGTCAACTGCTCTAGATCGTATGGGTTCGACCAGTGTTCGATCAACAGTCTGGTGATCGATCGATCGCCATGGAGCGATCGCTTAAGGAAAGCGATCCATCGATCGCCGCGTACACGGGCACGAAGCTAATCGAGCTCGCCGACTCGGGATAGGGACCCGATCGTGATGGGTGCCTTTAGTCAACTGATGTGTGATCCGTTGGAACTTAACCAACGTGGATCTGGCCGTTGTGAGACAACGTCTACAGGACCAGTCGACTGATGGTCACGATCAGTCGACTGATGCGTGCAAAATCAGCTTGATGTAGGTTATAAATGGAGCTCAAGTGGGAGGATTTCGCCAAGCCTTTTGGAAAGCTATTGGAGGGGAATTGCTACTACATTTCAGACCTTCAAGAGACATCTAAAGCAAGCAACAATCAAACCGATCAAAGCAATCAGTGAAAGTTTTCTTGTGTATTGTATTTGTGTATTTGCTTGTATTTCTATATTACATTGTAATTGCTTGTGAGATATTTCTCCACCTCCGACGTGTTGTCAAGAAGGAGTGGTTTAGTTAGTGCGTGCGCATAACTAGAGCTCGCCCATGGATTAGGAACCATTCGGTTCCGAACCACGTATATGGTGTGTATTTGTATATGCTTGTATTTCTTGTTAGTATTCATATTTGTATTAGTATTCCACTGCGCTAACGACAATTGTAGACGAGCACGCAATGAGAATGATTGTATTCCATCATTGAACGATTGAGGGCTATTCACCCCCCTCTAGCCGGCCAACACATACACATTGATCCCCTACAACATCAACCAAACTAATCGCTTCTGGAGTAGCTGACGGGGTTTTACCCCCATAACAAGCTGTTTTCGACCCTAAAAAATGATGTTTAGTACCTTTTCAGGGACATCGAAGGCCGTAAGTGCTTATTTCTTTGTTTATCTTTTTATTTCTCATTTATTTCTTGTTATTTCTTACATTACTAATCCAAGACCAAGTGAATCATGCCTTAACCAATTCACTAATCTCTTCTTTGCACAAAGCTAGGTGGAGGTAACCTTTCTTACAAGAACACTCCCTCTTACAATATAATTGAAATAAAATCAAGTAAGAAGAGTAGAATTCGTTTGGGCACTTGGGAGTATGTTTGGAGATGAAGCATTAACCCCCCAAGATGACCCAAGGCCTCTTCTTATAGGGAAGAGGTCATTCTTCCCGTTAGGCTAGCAATGATCGTGATGCCTCGATCGATTGACTCTCATGTTATGCCATTGTCATTGTCTTTTTCAAGCCATCCATGTGTGAATTACTAAGTCCTACACGACTTCAATGCACATATCAAATCCATAATCAACCTAGCTTAAATCCTTTGCCATACACATCAAAACCGATTGCCCTAACAATCTCCCCCTTTTTGATGTGTGACAATCCATTTAAGTTAGGTAAAACAATAAGATAAAAACATAAGGCAAGAAAGCATGTAAGTAAACATGAGTATCACAACTCCCCCTTCAACATGCAACTCCCCCTTAAGACATGCTAAATTCCCCCTTAGCATGATTCACTTAAACCATAAATTTCTCCCCCTTTAACACCATAAAAAACCATCTACCACATGTTATACAAGCATGGCATCAGGTCTAAGGGAAGAAAAATACCAAAAGCTAACTCAAAACCTGATAAAACATGTTACTGTGCTCGTGCACAGTACATCAATCGACTGAATCAGAGCATCAATCAACTGGCACCTAAATTTCAGAATTTCTGATTTTCGAAGTTCAATTTCAGAAATGCATTAAAAATTCTAGGAAATTCGAAAAATCATGAAATTTGGGAACATATTTCATGTAAGTTCCTTTATCAGTGAAAAATGATTTTTCATGAAAATTCATTCTATTTTCGAAAATTAGGAAAAAACTCAAAAGTTGTAAAATGTCTAAAGTTTGTATCAACTTTAAAGCCTAGTTTTGCCTTGAAACATTTCAAAACATGAACTCACTATTTATGAAACATGAAATGTTTTTAAATCATTTAAAATATCCAACTATGATCTATGGGCAATATGTCCATTGATTAAACATTTGCTTTCCCCATAGTTGGTCTATGATTACTATGTCATCATACATTTAATGACCCATCAAGATGTTATAATCATAAGTGAGTCATTTGTATCATCCTACCATCTCACCCAATGCTATGTTATCAATTAAGTTAGCCTATAGTGAGTGTGAGATGAACCTAAAGGTATTTCATACTTAACCATCAATTTTATGCAATTCTACCAAGGTTAAGTATCTATATCCTAAAACACCCAATATGATCATAAGAACATGTATTATCAATCATGATCAAATATTTTCAATTATTGCATATCATGATCATAAATCAAATATTATTATGATTCCTTATTATGATCACATTATCATCACCCAACACTTAAATAAAAAACTATTACCCACATCCTTATAAGCCAACCATCATGATATAAGTTAAGTTCACTTATGGTTGACTAACCTAGGGTTTTCCTAACCCTTAAGAATGGACTTAGGAACCCAATATAGATTCTTTCCAAAAGGATTTACCAAGTATTCTTTAGGGATCCATTTCCTAGCTACCATTGTATTTTTAGCTTGACCCCTAGCAATTAGGCAATGATAGGCCTTTTCATTCTTGGTCCCCTTATATCCTAGGCCTTTCTTATTAAAACTTGCCCTTTGGCTCCCAATAATCATGTTTAGGGTGTTGGAGCCAATTGTGAATTTTTCTAAGGCCTTAGTTAGGAAATCTACCTTTTCCCTTAGAGCCTTATTTTCAATACATGCATCATTAACATTAAAAGGCATATAATCATCATGTGAGCATGTATTATTAATACTAGAAGAAGCATTATCATTAACATTTAAATATGCTTTTTCTAGCTTTTCTTCTAGGGCCTTAATTTCATTTTTCATGCTTTTGTTTTTCTTTTTAGCCCTAAATAAGTCCTTAGTTAAACTAGTAATCATGGAAATAACTTTCTTGGGAGGAAGATTCATTACCTCACTTACCCAATCTTCCTTTTCGGATTCCGATGAGGTAGACACTCCCCCTTCACTTGAGCTCTCCTCCTCACTTGAACTTCTTTCTTCTTCCTCGGAGGAGGTGGAGTCTAGATCTTCTATTGCCATTAAGGCAAGACTTGTGAAGGCTTGATCTTCCTCCAATGAGGAAGATAGATCATCCCATGTTGCCTTGTGTGCCTTGGCCTTTCCTTTTTCTTTAGTTTTCTTTTCTTCTTCCTTTTTCTTGCTCCCCTTCTTCTTCTCTTCTTTCTTTCTCTTTTCCTCCTTGCTTTTGTTCAAGAGGAGACAATCATCTCTTATATGTCCCTCTCCTTGGCAATTATAACATATTATCTTTCTTCTTGGCCTTCTTCTATCATTAGATTTGTTAAATTTAAAGTTTTTCAATGCACGTCTTACCTTCCTTACCATTTAGGCTTCTTCATTGCTATCCATGGAGGAGGAAGATGATTCATCGGATGAAGACGATGCAATCTCCTTCTTCTTCTTCTTTCCCTTGTCGGCCATTAATGCAACTCCCCTTGATGGCTTGATTTGATCTTCTACTATTCCTTCAAGCCTAGACTCATGTAATTCCATAGTGGAGAAAAATTCATCTAGAGTACTTACCTCTAGATTCTTTGAGATATAAAATGAGTCCACCATGGAACTCCACCTTGATGATCGAGGGAATGCATCAATTGTCTTCATGGTCATGTCCCTATTGGAGAGCTTCTCCCCTACACTAGATAAACCATTAAGAATTTATTTAAAACGAGAATGTAAAGATGTTACCTTCTCCCCTTTATCGAGTTTGATATTATTGAGTTGGGAGCGAAGGACATCTCTTCTTGCTAGCTTGGCATCGGATGTGCCTTCATGAAGTTCTACAAGCTTCTCTCACATCTCTTTTAGCACATTCTCTTATTCGATTTACTTCTTGTTAAGGGAGCACATTGTACAAATGGTGCTTGGCCTTTGAATTCGTCAAGTACTCCTCTATTTGCTTCTTTGTCCATCTCTATTTATCTAGTGGCTCCCCTTCCTCATCCCTAGGCAACTCGAAATCGTTTTCCATAATTAACATAATTTCAAAGTCGATTTCAAAAAATACCTTCAATCACTTTTTCCACCAAGCGAATTCCCCCTCAATCTTTGGCGGATGGATGTTGGAGCCGACCATCTTGTCGTGCTTATGTTGGCGGTTAGTCCTCGACAAGCTCCTCGCTCTGATACCACTTGTTGGAGGATCGATGGCTGGCTAGAGGGGGTGAATAGTCCTCTTTATCATACATGGTAATCGCTTGCTTAATTGTCTACAATCAACGGTTAGCGCAACGGAAATATAAATAATAAAGACAATTAAGAAGACAATGTTAACAAACCGATGTAACGTGGTTCACGACCCTTGTCGCTAGTCCACGACTGGATTCGTTCCAAGTGAATCATGCCTTAACCAATTCACTAATCTCTCCTTTGCACAAAGCTAGGTGGAGGTAACCTTTCTTACAAGAACACTCCCTCTTACAATATAATTGAAATAAAAGCAAGTAAGAGGAGTAGAATTCGTTTCAGCACTTGGGAGTATGTTTGGAGATGAAGCATTAAACCCCCCCCCCCCCCCCCAAGATGACCCAAGGCCTCTTATTATAGGGAAGAGGCCATTCTTCCCATTGGGCAGCTAGCAATCGACTGATGCCTCGATCAGTCAACTGCTGCTGTAGCTGTTGCCTCGCAATGGCTTCATCCACGTTGGATTTTAACCAATAGCTCCCACATCAGTCAACTGATTTTACCATCAGTCAACTGATAGAGCCATCAGTCGAGTGACTGAAGTGATCACTCGACTGATCAACCTTCTATGCCCGAAACCCTCAACATCAGTCGACTGATGGAGCGACCAGTCGACTGTCATTCCTTGCCAATCGACTGTTCGACCAGAAACCAGACTCGAACACTAGTCAAGTCTTTAGTCGACTTGGAGCAGTCGACTACCATATCATGGCAGTCGACAAATGTCGGAAAAACCCATCCGACACTTAGCCATTTGCCCAAGTTCACCTAAGAGCTACCCCGTCCCAGGTTACAATCGCTCACTCTCATCTTCCCTTGGAGTCCCTCTTCTTGAAGTTCTCTTCGTCCGGCCATGTCCCTCGGATGCATCAAGCGCACGGCTTCGCAATCCATCCTTCGTGTCTTGCTCTTAAGTCTACTTCCTTTGGCTTCACTCCAATGCTCCTCATCCAGCGATCCCTCGGATGCACCAAGCGCACGGCCTCCACAATGCTATCCTTCACTGACTCAAGGACCGAGTCATGAGATGGTGAATCTTTCCAATGCTTTGTCAAGCCATCCATGTGTGAATTACTAAGTCCTGCACGACTTCAACACACATATTAAATCCATAATCAACCTAACATAAACCCTTTGCCACACACATCATAACTGATTGCCCTAACAAAAGCCACACAAATCCTTCAATGTGGGCTCCCCAAAGAACTCAATCGTGTCGGCCCATTCATCAGTGTGAAGGATCTATGGAACAAGCTCATCGAGATACACGAAGGGGCGACTGACATAAAGGTATGCAAAAGGGACCTTTTTTGAATAAGTTATTTAATCTGAAAATGCAGGACCACAAGTCGGTGACTCAACTCCATGCAAGGACCCAGGACATCATAGACGGGCTACACTTAATCAGACAAAAGGTGGAGAACCAGGATGTAATAAGGTACGCTTTGAATTCATTTCCTAGGACCACTTTATAGGCATCCATGGTTGATGCCTATAAAGTGTCTAGAGACCTTTCAAAAATAAGACTAGATGAGTTATTTTCGGAATTCAAATTACATGAGAAGTCTAACTCAACCCCGGTCAAGAGAGGTGTTACTTTGGTTGCAGGTCAAAGAAGAAAAGCAAAGAGCAAGTCACCTCCCGAAGAAGAAGAGTCTGAATCCGAGGGCGAATTCGAGTTTGAATCGGAGGAAGAAATGGAGACTGAACTAGTAAACCTAGTTTGGAGAATGATCAAAAAAAAAAGAAAGCAATCGAAGGACAAAAAACCCCCCACAAAATTACAAGTGCTATGAGTGCAACAAGAAGGGGCACTTTAAGTCAGACTTCCTAAAAATGAAGCCAAGAAAAAAGCAACTGAAGAAGGTGTTACAAGTGACTTGGGAAGAATAAGAAGATCAAGGCAATGACTTGGCCTTCATGGTGAGACCGCTCGAGTCCGAATCCAAGTCCGAAGCTGACTACAAATCCAACTCCGAATCTGACTCTAATTACGAATTCGAGTCAAGACTCAAAGTCAGCTCAAAGAAAAAGATCAAGGTAAGTCATTCATTAATCGCAAATTTATATCATGCAATTAAATTATTAGATAGGAAGTTAACTAAGTCCTAGTCTAGGGTCGAGTCCCTGCTGAAGGAGGTTAAACTCCTTAAGCATGAGACTACCCTAGCCTCTTCGACTAGTCAAGTTCAAGAGGAAAACTCAACTCAAGTTGAAAAACTTGAGGAAGAGAATTCTCTCTTGAAAGGATAAGTTCAAGAGCTCAATTCTAGGTTGGAAAAGTTCATATTGGGATCCAAGGGTCTTGACTGACTCCTTGGAACTCAAAGGGGTGTGTACAACAAAGTCGGACTCGGGTTTAGGACAATGACTACAAACAAATCCTACATGTCAATTGTCAATCGTAGTCATCAAAGAGTCCAGGCATAGGTCTCTAACATTTTACTAAATTCATATTTAAGTGTTGGTGCAATCGACCCAAGTCACAATTGACGGACTTAGTTTAACTCGAGTAGTGTTTTGATGTTTAACATTGACAATGTGTTGGGGAGATTGTTGGTGCAATCGACCTAGGTCATGTTTTGATGTTTGATGATGGTTTGACCATTGTCATGGGAGAAGTCCAAGTCTTGTGTACTTAGCATGGAAAGTCCAACATGGGTTGGCAAGGAGAGTCCAAGCATGGGTCTTGGCAAGGGAAAGTCCAAGCTTGAGTCTTGGCATTTGAAAAGTTTAAGGGTGTAGTCTTGGCCACGTAAGTCCAAGGGTAAAGTCTTGGCGGTGAAAGTCTAAGTCATGGGTACTTGGAAATTAAGAAGTCCAAGGGGAATATTGGTGGCGTAAAGTTCAAGGGTGGAGTCTTGGCCGCATAAGTCCAATGGTTGGCGGCGTAAAGTCCAAGCGGAGGTTTTGCAGTGTAAGCCCAATGTGCCTTGGCGGTGTAGACACCGTTAGTATGACAATAGCCGATGGAAGCACCTGAAGGCTAGCGTATGGATGAACAAGTCATGGATGACTTGGAGGGATCCGATAGGCGCAAGGATAACAGAGGTGGCTAGAAGGCTTAGGTCTAGGCTAAGGGTGGTCTAGCAAGTATGGGGGCACTATACTATACTTGGGGTTAAAAACTCATGTTTGAGGTGTATCAGTCAACTAGGACTATAGTCAATCGACTAATGTGAGTCGACTAAAGTTTGACTGCAGAAGGCCTAGCGATCAATCGCCAACATTAGTGATCGGCGATCACGGAGATCATCGATGGTCGGTATTCAGCAGCACAGAATGTTCCCGAGTCGACTGCTAGGCTTTGATAGTCGAGTGATGACTCGATCAGTCGATTGATGGGCATGATTAGTCAACTGATGGTCTACCTATTGGAACTTATCCAACATGGCTCATGTCGTTGTAAGACAATGGCTACAGGAGCAGTCGACTGATGGTCTCGATCAGTCGACAGCTAGGTGAAAATTAACCCGAGTTGCAAGTTTAAAAGGAGAACGAAGGGAAGATTTTGGCTAAAGTTTTTTGAGGAGTTTTGGGACAATTTGCTGCTGCAATTTGGGGTCTCCAAGTGCAACTCAAGCAACCAAACAAGCAAGCTTCCAAAAGATCAATTATAAAGTTTTCTTTGCATTCTTTTGTTGTATTTCATTTGTAATTGCTTGGATTTCATTCTTATTGTTGTAAGAACTATTGTAAGAGGTTTTCTCCACCTCCGAATTGTTCCGAGAAGGAGATATTGATTAGTGGTTGTGTGTGCATCATTAGAGCTCATTTGAGCTCAATCTGTGGAATATAAACCATACGGTTCCAAACCATGTTATATTTGGTGTTGTGCTTGTGTTCTTGTTGAATTTGTTTTATTGTTATTATTTCCACTGTGTATAACAAGTATTGTAGACAATCACGCGATCAAATTCCATCAAGCGAACAACGACATGCTATTCACCCCTCCCCCCTCTAGCGGGCGCACATGTCCTAAGAAGTGGTATCATAGCTTGGAGCTCTTCTACGGACTAACACCCGGGAGCAAGATCGCTAGAGGGAAGATGGAACTCGAAGAAAGACTAGGATGGGACGTCAACACACCAATTCCGCATAATTTCTATGGACAAGAAGGATTCAACCAATGAAAGGCAAGAATTGAAGACTTCTTGATGATGAGGAACCTTGAGGAGTGGTCCGCTTTGATGGAAGGATTTGAATATCCAAGAGAACCAAAGGGAGGTTTCCTCAAGATGAAGAGATGGACCGAGGAACAACTACAAGGGTTTGATAAAAATAAGAAGGTAATGAAATTTTTGACTAATTTAATATCTAACAATATTTTGTCTAGTTTAGGGGACTACATGGATGCCATGGAGCTATGGAGTCAAGTGGCAAGATTCCATGAGAACCCTCAATCGGTCCAAGAAGAAGAAGAAGAAGAGGAAGAGGACGAAGAAATAAGTTCTTCCTCACAAGAAAGTGAGAATTCAGAAGTTGATAGGGAATCAACATCCAAATTGGAATCAATGGAAGAAGTAGAAGTAGAAGAAGTCTCCACCTTTAGGATTGAGGGGGAGGAAGTTAGATCACCTTCCATGCCGGATCAAGAGGTAGCCTCAACATATGGGAGAGATGAAGAAGAACCGACTCCAGCACCGACCACCACTCTAGGTAACTCAAGCATTTCAATTAATATTAAAAATCATATTATATGCTTTGATTGTAGGGAAGTAGGACACTACAAGAGCAAGTGTCCTAAGAAAGTCAAGAAAAGTCAACTAGCACCAAAATCTCAAGAAAAGGCCAAGGATGCCGGTCCCCCAACAATTAAAAACAAGGAGCACGTCATTTGCTTCAAATGCCAACAACCGGGACACTACCGAAGTCAATTCCCTAGGGGAAAGAAGAAAGGGAAAGAAAGAGCATCACATGTAGGGGGAGCCTCTAAGGCAAACCCTAAGGTATATTTAAATAATGCTCATTCTTTAAGTTATAGGCAAAAGCATGCTAGAAATAATTTTAGCAATCTTGCTTTTGTACATGAACAAAAGCATGCTAGAAATATATTTTATTGTCTAGGAGCTAAAAATGTCAACCTTTCAAATAAGAAGAAATTTGGGACTAATGTCCCTAAAATAATTTTATCTAAGAAAAACATTAGGAAAATAGAAGATCATGTTGGTGCAGGGCACTAGATAATCGAACCTGTATTTTGATTATGGTAAAGACACAAAGTTATGTTTACATCGTTATCTCACGAGCTATCGAGTGTGCAGAAAAGTATTAAAGCTGGAGCTGAAGGCTAGCGACACCCGGAGGAAGCCGCGGTGGTCGGGCGACACTCGAGTGACTTCGGAAGAAGCCGAAGGAATCGAGTGGAAGTCCGGAAGCGAGAGCTACTATCGAGGTAAACTCGTGTGAGTGAGAGATTGTAAGGTCGTGTCCACTTTACGGGGACGATCGTAGGCGGCGATTCGACTAAGACTTCCTGTGGAAGGTCTAGGTCGAGATCGGACGGTTAGAAACCGTCGTATTTATCATTTTCCGAGCTAACCTCTTATTACGGTGAAGTGATTGTCGGGCAATGATCACCGGACATGGAGCGATCAGCGATGCCCATCGGGCCGATCGATGGGAGGCATCGATCGATGGCGACGATTCGACTTTGCGCTAGGTCAAACCGGATAACGTTTGACGCGGTCACTTCGTGATAAAATTTGGACAATTTCATGATCCATTCGAAAAAGAAGACAAATTCAGAGGCCAAAATCTATAAAAGGAGGAGGATTCCTCCAAACACATCAAGTTTATTCATCAAGTGCTCCTACAACGCCAACGCCCAACACCGTCATAACGCCTGACGCGACGACAACCTCGCATCTTCTTCGCTTGCAGCAACATCTAGTAATTTATTTTAATATTGTATTCATTGTTTTTATTCGTAACGAGGTGAGGTAGGCTTGTTGCCTCATCCTTGTATTCCCGAATTTTGTGATCGTTGTCTCCTACCTCCAACAAGAAGGAGACGTTATAGTGCTTTGCCCTCTAGGACCGATAGGGCCTTGGAGTAGCAACCGTTGGGTTGTGAACCAAGTAAAATAAACGTGTCATTTTATTTTCCGCTGTGCTTACTTATTTACTTGTGTCTCAACGAACGAATTCGATGAAAGATTTACGATCGCTATTCACCCCTCTCTAGCGACGCTTCTCGATCCAACAATTGGTATCAGAGCGGGGGCGCTCAGATTTGGTGAAACCACTGATCTAGCACGTTTTGGTTTTCTGTTCATATTTTTCGATTCATTTTTTTTAGGTCTTTTTCCTCCCGCACTACTAATCCAAGATGAAGTCTTGGTACGTTTCTTTTGGTTGTGTGCTTGCAAGTTTTTCTCTCTTGAAGTAGCCGACGGTAAAACGGCCATAACTTTTCGCACAAGTGGACTCACATAATGATCTACCTACCAAATCGAAGCTCTCTGAGAGATCTACATTTTTTACGAGGGTTTACCCTCGTAACAAGCCATTTCCAGCCCCAAAATCCAATGTCTAGTACCCTTTCGGGGGCATCGAACGTCGTAAGTTGTTAGTTTTTGTTAGTTTTTTATTTTTCTCATTTAATTCTGTTTATTTCCTATTTATTTTCCACACTACTAATCCAAGACCAAGTCTTGGAATTCCCTTTGGTTTTTATTTGTGTTTTGCAAGATACTTAATGGCTCACATTGAGGGATATAGCACCACCCGACCTCCGTTCTTTAACGGAGATGATTTCCGTTATTGGAAAGGTCGGATGGAGTGTTTCTTGAAAACACAAGTCGAGACTTGGATAATAATCCAAACCGGCTTTGCTCTACCCACCAATGATCAAGGAGAGCCCTTGGATTTCAACAAGTGGACAAATGCAACCAAGAGGCAAATCGAAGTCGATGCAAGAGCAACCCAAATATTACAATGTGGCTTGTCCAAGGAGGTGCTCAACCGCATCGGTCCATTCATTAGCACCAAAGACCTCTGGAACAAATTGATTATGAAGGGACTCCCGATGCTAAGGTATGTAAAAGAGATTTACTTTTAAATAAATTGTACAATCTAAAGATGCAGGATCGCGAGACCGCCACCCAATTACATGCGCGGATCCAAGACATCGTCAACGGTCTTCACTCGATCGGGCAAGCCATAGAGAACCGAGACCTTATAAGGTATGCTTTAAATGCTTTCCCTAGGACTACCTTGTGGGCATCCATGGTTGATGTCTATAAGGTCTCTAAGGACCTTTCGAAGCTTAGGTTAGACGAATTATTTTCCGAGTTTGAACTTCACGAGCAAACTAACGTGGTCCGGGCCGAGATAGGTATTGCTCTACTTGCAGAACAAAGAAGCAAGCCACCTACTAGGCAAGTAGATGAACTCGAACCCGAAGACGAATCGGAGTCCGAATCGGAAAAGGTGGAAGCAATAGTGAACGTAGTGCGGAAGATCGTTCGGAGGGAAAGGAGACTACTAAAGAATCAAAAGAGGGCACAATTCAAATCAAATCGAAAGAAGGCTTTTCATGTAACATGGGACAACGAAGAAGGCGGTAGCATAGCATGCATGGCAAGACCCGAAGAGTCCGAGTCAGAGTCCGAATCCGAATCCAATTACAACACCGACTCCGAACTCGAAGACTACTTCGAGAAGCAACTCAAAGCCGGACCAAAAGAGAAAATTAAGGTTAGCCGCTCACTAATTCATACGCTTTACAATACAATTAAAATGCTTAATAGGAAATTAACTAAGTCCGAGTCTAGGGTTGAGTCGTTACTTGAGGAGGTTGAAACCCTCAAGCAAGAGGCTACTCTAACCCCTTCAACTAGTCAAGTTCAAGAGGGAAACTCACCTCAAATTGAAAAACTTGAGGAGGAGAATTCTCTCTTGAAAGACCAAGTTCAAGAGTATGAGGATAGGTTGGAAAGGTTCACGTTGGGATCTAAGAACCTTAATCGACTACTTGGAACCCAAAGAGCAGTGTACAACAAAGTCGGACTCGGATTTAGGTCAACGACTACGAATAGGTCATATATGTCTATCGTAAATCGTAGTCATCAAAGAGTCCAAGCATGGGTCCCAAAGGTTTTATTGAACTCACATATAAGGACTAATAAGTATTGGATTCCTCAGGATCATGTTCATTATTTGAATAGACCATATTGGTTCAATGGTCCAGGGGGAGCTAACACTAAAATAGTATACCCGCTTACTTAGCAAAATCATTGAATATTTTACTTTAATTTTTAGAATGACTAGATAGGAAAAATAGTTAGTCAACTCTTGACAACATAGTATCAGGACGCGGCGAGATGATAGTACGTTAGGGAAACAAAGTCTCGTGTATTCATGCTAGATAAGGCGTATCTAGCTTGGTGCACTTGACCGAGTGGAACTAGCTGAAGCTACCTCGTCGTATCCTAAACTAGTTAGACCATGAAGTAACCCTAAGTGACTTAAGTGATATTTTCTTGAATTTGGCTTTGTCTAAGGAAGTGGTCGTTGTTCCGATCAAAGAAGGCCCCTGTGCCTCGCCACGACCTGGAAGCCAGTTTCTCGAAAAGTTACTTAACGATCTAAAGGTTAAATCCGAATCTAACCCAAGGTTGACTATCTTTAATCAATCTAAAATCATCTCACAAAACATATAAGGTGAACAAATTCTGAGACACATAGAATGGGTGAGATGTTAAGGATAATTGAAATATACTTAAAACAATCTTCAAAATACTACTTATTTTCTCAACTATTGTACTTAATGACTCTTTAGGCCAAAGTTTAGCGCCCCCTACATCTCTTATACTTCATATATTTGACTAAGGGGGAAAGCAAACTAACCCTAAGGGTTATATTATAAACCTTTAGATTATTGGTGCAGAGAGACACACCTCGAACCAATCTATCTAACTATTGCTAGACGCATGTTTGGACTCATAGTTGATTTATCTTGATGCATGCATATACCATATTGTCTTTAAACCCCTATTTTATATAACAAACTTCATTTTTACATAACAAACCCCAACATTTGTTTTGATTTATGGAAAAAGGGGGAGAAGAGCGAAAGTTAAGGGGGAGTAACATAAAATTTATTTAATTTTTATTTAATTTTGAACTAAAGTATCTCTTTCAAAACTCACCTAGGGTTAAGGGGGAGTTTTGGTTAAGGGGGAGTTTTTTAAAATGACATTCATCATTTACTATACTTGTTTTATGCTTTAATTTCCCTTAACTTTGTGTTGGTTTACCATAGATCAAAAAGGGGGAGATTGTTGGTGCAGGGGCACTAGATAATCGAACCTGTGTTTTGATTATGGCGAAGACACAAAATTAAGTTTACATCATTATCTCACGAGCTATCGAGTGTGCAGAAAAGTATTAAAGCTGGAGCTGAAGGCTAGCGACACCTGGAGGAAGCCGCGGTGGTCGGGCGACACTCGAGTGACTTCGGAAGGAGCTGAAGGAATCGAGTGGGAGGCCAGAAGCGAGAGCTACTATCGAGGTAAGCTCGTGTGAGTGAGAGATTGTAAGGTCGTGTCCTCTTTACGGGGACGATCATAGGCGGCGATTCGACTAAGACTTCCTGTGGAAGGTCTAGGTCGAGATCGGACGGTTAGAAACCGTCATATTTATCATTTTCCGAGCTAACCTCTTATTGCAGGGAAGTGGCCAAGCTGGCAGTCGACTACTGGACATGGAGCAATCGACTGATGCCCATCAGTCGACTGATGGGAGGCATCAGTCGACTGATGGCGACGATTCAGCTTTTGCGCTAGGTCAAACCGGATAACGTTTGACGTGGCCACTTCGTGATAAAATTTGGACAATTTCATGATCCGTTCCGAAAAAAGAGGAGACAAATTCAGAGGCCAAAATCTATAAAAGGAGGGGAGGATTCCACTCCAAACACATCAAGTTTATTCATCAAGTGCTCCTACAACGCCAACGCTCCAACACCGTCATAACGCCGACGCGACGACAACCTCAGATCTTCTTTGTCGGCAGCAACATCTAGTAATTTATTTTAATATTGTATTCATTATTTTTATTCGTAACGAGGTGAGGTAGGCTTGTTGCCTCATCCTCGTATTCTCGGATTTTGTGATCGGTGTCTCCTACCTCCAACGAGGAGGAGACGTTATAGTGCTTTGCCCTCCGTACGCGGTCTAGGACTGATAGGGCCTTGGAGTAGCAACTGCTGGGTTGTGAACCAAGTAAAATAAACGTGTCATTTTATTTTCTGCTGTGCTTACTTATTTACTTGTGTCTCAACGAACGAATTAGATGAAAGATTTACGATCGCTATTCACCCCCCCCCCTCTAGCGATGCTTCTCGATCCAATAGATCACCTAGGGATCAATCCTAAATGGACTCGACATATGCCTAGAAAGAACAACCCTACTCAAAGAAATAATGGGCCCACAAAAATTGAAAAATTAGAGTTAGAGAACCAAGTCTTGAGGTCAAGGCTTGAGAAATTGAAGAAGACCCTTTGAAAAATGAAAAATTAAATACAAGGGTCAAATAGTCAAAATATAGGGTCAAGAAGTTAAAACCTAGTTTTTAGAAAACAAGAACCATCCAAGGGCAAGCTTAAGCCCAAGGAGACTTATCATAGTGTTCCATTAGATTATGGAACACAACCTAGGTTTAGGAAAACCAAGGTCAATAGGGAAGTCATCCCTAAGGTTGACCAAGGTAAATGTCTAGTGGCTAGGGTTTCAAGGAAACCTAGGGAAGCCACTAAGAAGGTCACAAGGGGAGTTACCCCTAGAGTTGACCTAGGAAAGACCCAAATGACCAAGGCTACCAAGCCTAGAAGGGTCATTAGGAGGGTATCTAGGGAAGTTATTGTTGGTGCAATCGGCCCAGGTCACGATTGACCAGACTCGAGTTGGACTCGAGTAGTGTTTTGATGTTTGACATTGATGTTTTGATAATGTGTTGGAGATATTGTTGATGCAATCTACCTAGGTCATGTTTGATGTTTGACGATGGTTTGAACATTGTCATGGAAAAGTCCAAGCTTGAGTCTTGGCATGGAAAGTCCAACATGGGTTGGCAAGGAAAGTCCAAGCATGGGTCTTGAAAATTGGAAAGTCCAAGGGGAATATTGGCGGCGTAAAGTCCAAGGGTGGAGTCTTGGTAGCATAAGTCTAATGGTTGGCGCCGTAAAGTCCAAGCGGAGTCTTGGCAGCATAAGCCCAATGTGCCTTGGCGGTGTAGACCACATTAGCTTGACAATAGCTGATGGAAGCACCTGAAGGCTTGCATATGGATAAACAAGTCATGGATGACTTGAAGGGATCTGATAGGTGCGAGGCTGATGGAGGTGGCTAGATGGCTTAGGTCTAGGCTAAGGTTGGTCTGGCAAGTATGGGGGCACCATACTTGGTGTTAAACCTCATGGTTGAGGTTTGTCAGCCGATTGGGGTTATGAACTAGTCGACTGGTCAAGTGTTTTGACACTTGGCAGCCGAGTCAACACTCAGTAGTCGATTGGGATTATGGCTGGTTCGACTGCTGTGAGTCGACTAGTGCTCGACTGTCGTTTAAGGGCCGAAAAGGCATGGTAGTCGACTGATGCCAGTCGACTACCATATTTCGCAGTTGACTGACGGTTTAGTCGCGAGCACAGAATGCTCCATAGCCGACTGGGCAGTCGACTGCCAATGTTGGCAGTCGACTGATGAGAGTTTCGTTGGAACTTTTCCAGCATGGATCGAGCCATTGTCTCACAACAACAGTATTGGCAGTCGACTGGGGTCTTATGATAGTCGACCGCCAGGTGGAAATCCAGCCCGATGTAGGTTAAAAGGAGTTGTTTGTGGGAGATTCGGCCAATGGTTCTTTGGTAGATTTCTTGAGGCGATTTGAGGACGAAGTGTATGTGCATTTCAGGATCCTTCAAGCTCATCCAAGAAACCAAAAAGCAAAGCACTCAAACCCTAGTTTGTAAAGTGTTCTTTACATTTCAGTTGTATTTTTCTTGTATTTCTTTTATTACTGTTTGATATTGCTGATACCTTTTTTATATAGTTCCCAATAGAAGGGTTAGCGGGTGACCCATGATCCGATCCAAAATATTCGGTTCAGCGAAGGGAGAAAAGGAAGAATGGTTCGGGCGTGAATATCAGAGGCTATTGGTCCGGGCGTGAATATCAGAAGCTATTGGTTCAGGCGCGAATATCAGAAGCTATTGGTACGGAAGAATATCTAAAGCAATTGGCACGGGGGAGTTAGCAGAAGCAATTGATACAGTAAAGAAGAGACGGAAGGCACTTCGCTAAGAGTGGAACAAGAATTGGTTCAGCTAAATAATCCTAGAAGCCGATGGGATAGATAGAGGGTTGGCTTAACCTGATCGATACGAAGGAAGTTTGGCACGGGAAAAAGAGGAATTGGTTCGGGTCGATGAGGAACCCTAGGGCTAGGGTGCCCGTGGGCTATAGATCTAAGCTAGCATCACTTGAAGCGGATGGTTGAGGGAGATAGTCTAACCTAGTTATCTGAAAAGTAGAGGAGGAGGGGTTAGGCAACGACTTGGGAGGCCCCACGCAATATTCCAAGGAGTCTTCATTCCTCGTATCTATAACAAAATTATTCTCCAGGTGGAGGTGGTGGCCACGCGTACGATGGAGATAGCCCACGACGTTACGATGAAGGAAAAGGGAAGATAAAAGGGAGGAAGCGAGGAGAAAAGGGGGATCCGTAATTATTCCCACCCAGCAGGAGAGGAAGAGACGCAGGAGAAGAAGGAGGGGATCGACAACCGCCTCGCCGGAGAAGAAGGACAGAGATCTGTCGATTGTTACCTCTCTTGTATTTTTCTCGTTTTGTGATATCATTGTAAGAGGTTTTTCTCCTCCACCTTCGGGAACTTTCTTTCCGTAAAGGAGGACCTTCATAGTGAAGGTGCTTAGGCACTGCATCCGGTGAGAAAAGCTCACCTCCGTGGAGTAGGAATCCTTATTCCGAACCACGTTACATCTTGTGTCTGAGTCTCGAGTGCTGACGTGGGTTTCTTGCGTTTCATCTGCTTCATCTTCTCATTCTCTACTGACTGCGGCCTGTGAAAACTCTCTGAGATCTCCCTCAGTGCTTCACTGCATTGAAAAAGGAGTGAACAGATTTTCACCCCGTCCCGCATCAGTTGGCGCCGTCTGTGGGAACATTTGAGCTGGACGTCGAGATGCAACCTGAAGAAGTACAACAACCTGCTACCTCTGCAGCGGAAGAGCGCCCCATCACCCTTCTACCATCGCAGCTGAAGGCCCTGGTGGATGACGCTATTACAGAAGCCCTCGCTAGGGAAAGGAGAAGGACCGGATATCTGCATCCGCATTCCGGTGAACCTTCTTCCAGAGGCCCACCCCTAGAAATGGCTCCTCCATCTCGTACAGTCGTCAATGTGGAAATATTACCTAGAGGCAAACTTGTGAGAAGAATGCCTCAGAACACTATGCCCTTCACCCAAACGCGCAGGGAAGAACAGAGCGAGAGTCAATCAACCCGACCTCCGGAAATATACGAGCCCAGTCCTCAGATCAATAAGTATGACGGTTCGACGGATCCCAAAGAGCACATATCTCAATTTGACGGAGCGGCCTCACTCCACTGTTATACTACCGCTCTCAAGTGCCGAGTCTTTCGAACCACCCTAATTGGCTCGGCACAAAAGTGGTTCAATACTCTGCCCCCAGGATCTGTCACTTGTTTCGCTGATTTCCAGAGAATGTTTAGCCAAGAATTTGTCAGCTGCAAGGCATATAAACAGGACGCCTCTATGTTAATGCATATCACCCAGGGACCCTCAGAATCCCTTAGGGGGTATATTCACTGATTCACTTCTGCAGCTAGGGGAATCCCCTCCGCCCGATCTGAATCTTTCAGAGGCGCTATTCAGCATGGGCTGAAGGAGGGCCCCTTCCTCAGTTCCTTGTTAAGGCAACCTGCGGATAGTTATGAGGAGCTACTAAGTCGTACGGAGCAGTTTATCCGCGAAGAAGAAGGATTAAAGGTACGGAGAGCTGAACGGATTGTCGCAGCAGTCCCAATGGAAAGAGCTCGTTTCGCTGCTCCTCAAGCGCTCCCTCGACGGGAGTATACAATACCTTTTCGACAGGAGGTTCTGAGGCCTCGTCCAATGCTGCCAGGTGCTCGCCCCGTTCCGCCCTTACAAATCATGGCCGCTGAAGCACTTCCTCCTGTGTGGACTTGGAAAGAATGAGAAATGGAATTCTATGACCAACAGGGTCTGCTGCAACGACCCTTAGGATATAGGGGGATCCCACGTAACCCCCCTGCCCCATTCTTCTGCCAATATCATACGGAATACGGCCATAGTAGTTGTCGATGTTTCAAGTTACAAGAGGAATTGGATCGCCTCCATATTGCATATCCACAAGTAAGTCTCCAGGTAGGAGGACCGGCACGACGAGGCTCCCGACCCAATGTAACTCGTCCAGGGCCCTATAATCAACAACCTCAAGTCACTTTCCCTCAAACGCCATCCCAAGAGGTTGTTTCCCAAGGAGGCCCATCAGGTGAGGGCCCTTCATCCAATTTAGATAACGCTCCCACACGAGGAGTTATTCATGTTATAGCTGGAGAACCTACCGATGGGGACTCCAACCGAGCGCGGAAGTCATATGCCCGTCTCCTAGAGAGTTTGGTCATCGCCACTGACCAGACTATTCAAGCTGCACCGCCCGTTTCATTCGGGCCAGAAGATTTACAGGGTGTCCTACTGCCTCATATGGACACCTTGGTTATTCGCATATCCTTGGCTAATTATGAAGGGCCCGGGTGTTGGTCGATTCAGGAAGTTCCATCAACATCCTCTTTCAGGAAGCCTTCAGACAGATGCAGCTGGGGAATGCCCAGTTAGAAGATGTGGCCACCCCCCTCTTCGGATTCGCAGGACATGTAGTGCACCCTACGAGGCAGATTTCATTGCCTCTGACTCTGGGCGTAAAGCCCAGCCAAAAAATTTGTATAATCCCTTTCCTCATTGTGGATGCTCCGTCCACTTATAACGCTATTCTTGGGCATCCTTTCCTCATCCTTTTTTAGGCCGTGGCTTCCCCGTACCACCAGAAGTTGAAATTTCCGGTGGGCCCATCGGTGGGAGAAGTCCGTGGAAAACAGAAGGCCTCCAGGAGTTGCTACGTGCAAATGGTTCGGGACGATCAGAAGAAAGCCCGAACCAATGATCTCAAAGGCAAAGCCGTCATCATCACTGATGTCTGCATCCTGGAGGAATCCCCCCCAAGGCTGGCAAAATAGAGGAAGGTGAACTGGTGGAAATCGCTCCAGGAAAGGCCACACGGGTGGCACAACAGCTGGAAACTAAAGAAGAGCTGGTGGCTTGCCTGAAGGAAAATGAAGACATCTTCGCAAAAGACGTGCATGATCTCACGGGGATCAACCCTCGAATGGCTGAACACCAGCTCAATATCACTAAAGGAGTCCGACCCGTCCAACAGAAGAGGCGACATTTTGGACCAGAAAAGGACAAGGTCATAGCTGAAGAAGTAGACAAATTGCTAAAAGCTGGTCATGTAAAGGAGATCCAGTTTCCTGAATGGGTTTCCAATGTAGTCCTGGTCCCCAAGCCCTCGGGGCAATGGAGGATGTGTATCGATTTTCGTGATTTAAATAAAGCGTGCCCTAAAGACTGCTACCCCTTGCCTCGTATTGATCAATTGGTGGATTCTACTGTGGGATATGAAGTGGTGTCCCTAATGGATGCATATCAAGGATATCATCAAATACCTTTGGCCGAAGAAGATCAAAAGAGGGTTGGCTTTGTGACTGCAGGAGGGTTATACGCTTATGTGGTAATTCCGTTCGGATTAAAGAACGCAGGGGCCACCTATTAGCGCCTTATGGATAAAATCTTTGCAAAACAGAAAGGGGAAATTGTGGAAGTCTACGTGGATGATATATTAGTCAAATCAAAGACCACTCGGGATTTAGTCAAGGATTTAAATGAAACCTTCGCTACATTAAGGCGGTTTAATATGAAGCTAAACCCTAACAAATGACTGTTCAGAGTAAAGAGCGGCAAGTTCCTGGGGTACATCGTGACTGAGAAAGGGTTGCGAGCCAACCCTGAGAAGGTGCAAGCACTATGTAACATGAAGTCACCTTCTAATCTGCGGGAAACCCAGAAGCTGGTGGGCAGGATCGTTTCTTTATCACGATTCATAGCCAGATCAGCGGACAAAGGATTGCCTTTCTTCAAGATCCTGCGCAAGGCTACTAAATTTCAGTGGGATGACTAATGTGAACAAGCTTTCCAAGAGTTGAAGAAATATTTGGATGGACTCCCACTGCTAGCCAAACCAATAGCTGGAGAACCGTTATGGATGTATCTGGCCATCTCAGAGGGAGTCATTAGTTCGGTATTATTGAAACAAGAAGGCTCTCACCAGCAGCCTATTTATTATACCAGCCATATTCTGAAAGGGGCGGAATTCCGTTATACAGAGCTGGAGAAGTTGGCGTATATCCTAGTGCTAACTGCTCGCAAATTAAGGCCGTACTTTTTGGCTCATCCCATCACCGTTCTAACACACAGCGAATTGGGCAAGGCCGTCACTAACCTCAATTTCTCGGGAAGATTGGCCAAATGGGTGGTAGAACTAAGCGAGTATGATATTCACTACCAACCTCGAACGGTTATCAAGGCCCAAGCACTTGTTGATTTTCTGGCAGAGGTACCCTGCGGCTCGGAAGAGGGTTCGACAGCCAAAGAGGAAGGATCAGAGGCATGGAATATATTCGTAGACAGTTCTTCAGGATCTACGGATAGCGGCGTCGGTGTTCTATTAATTTCCCCTGATGGTGAAGAAACTCGACTAGTCGTTCGCCTGGAATATTGGGCATCTAATAATGAGGCATAATATGAAGCCATTCTAGCGGGATTGCAGGCTGCAAAAGCGGTGGGGGCTTCTTCCATTGTAATCCATTCGGATTCTCAGTTGGCGATATCACAACTTCAAGGTTCTTTTACGGTTTGAGAGGAAAGGCTGCATAAGTACTTGAAGGCTTTTGAGAAAGAAAATGATCAATTCCGTCAGGTCCTCTTAAAGCAAATTCCGTGGGAGAATAATGGGAAGGCAGATGAATTGGCTCGGATGGCTAGTGCTATGAAAGGAATGAAGTCCTCGGAAATGGTCCATACGAAAATTCATACTTCCCTAGCAATATGCAGCGTGGAGGAAGATGTACCCGAATCCAGCCTAATTTTTGATTGGAAGACTGACATCATAGCTTATTTACGGCACGGGAAGGTCCCTGAAGAAAAAAGAGCGGCATCTTCTTTAATAAGCCGAGCCACACGGTTCACCCTCTTAAATGGAGATTTGTACAAGACTTCTTTCGGACGACCCTTATTGAAATGCTTGGGAAAGGAGGATGCAGAATGGGTGCTCCGGGAGATTCATGAAGGTTCTTTGCGGCAATCATTTAGGAGAGAGCTTTAGCAAGAAAGGCCCTATTAGCGAGGATATTTTGGCCTACTCTCGAAGATCTTTGCTCGTATGGTGCAAGCTTGTCCCACTTCGAAGCATAGCGTAGTTCGAGCGGCGGTGAGTTGATGAAAGTCGTAGTCTCTTCCTGGCCTTTCGATCAATGGGGGATGGATATAGTAGGTCCGATGCCAGCAGCACCCTTACAGAAGAAGTTTTTATTGGTGGCTGTGGATTATTTTTCCAAATGGGTGGAGGCAGAGCCCTTAGCCAAAATTACTGAGAATGCCATAATACAGTTCTTATGGAGAAACATTGTTTGTCGATACGGTATTCCTCGAAAAATAGTCAGTGACAATGGACGACAGTTCCAAGGAAAAAAGATCTAAGAATGGTGCCAGAGTCTCAACATTCAGCAGGCTTTCACTTCGGTCGCTCACCCTCAAGCGAACGGGCAAGTGGAGGTGACTAACAGGATCCTCATTTAAGGATTAAAGACCAAATTGGGGGCTCAAGGGGGGAACTAGGTAGAAGAGTTACCAGGCGTCCTGTGGGCCTATCGAACTACACCCAAGACATCAACAGGAGAAACTCCCTTTAGTTTGGTGTACGGGACAGAAGCTGTTATTCCGGTCGAAGTTTTGTTAAATAGCGCTTAGATAAAGGCGTACGAACCAAATCAGAACCAACTTATCCAAAGCACTGAATTGGACTTGGTAGAAGAAAAGCGGGAAATGGCACGAAGGTGAGCGGAAGTCTACAAGCAAAGAGTGCAGCGAACCTTTAATAAGAAAGTAATGCCTCGAAGATTTCAAGAAGGGGATCGGGTTTTGCGTAAAGTTAATCCCGCTGGAGACCCCGAAAAGCTAGCTTCAAACTGGGAAGGACCCTATGAAATAACGCGCTGCGTAGCAGGGTCAGCATATTATCTGAAAGATGACCAAGGCAAAGAGCTTCCACGACCTTGGAATGTCATTCATTTAAAACTTTTTCACACTGTATGAGGAATAGAAAATAGAAGAAAAGAAATGATGAGACTTTAAAGGAGTGTACTCCTAACGTGATCGCGTCAATTAGATATTAAGTACTCTCCAAATTTCATTAATGAGAAGCAATACGGTACTGATTATCAATCATGAAGAAGAGAAAGAAAATGGAAAGGAAACTCTCGTTTCAAAATAAGATATCGAATTACAGTTTAAATCGGTCGGGAGGATAACGTCGAAAACCAGCCTCCCAATTTAAAGAAAATGAAGGATAAGTTGGAGGAGGTAATCCTTGGTTAGCATACTGCCGAACCACTTCATTAAATCCGTCCTGATAAGTGGCGCGCAGCAAAATGATGAGTCTCTCCTGGCGGTTCGGACGGTCAGGCCGCTCTCGTCTGACCTCTGCATTTTCTTGTTGCTCTTGAAGTTGTCGACGCACGTCCACATAGCGTCGTGACACCTCCATAATAGCATCGGCTAGGATGGAGACATCATCGGCTCGGGAACTTTGGTCCTGTTGCACAAGGTGCGTCATCTCCACCATGTTTTGACGCATAGAAGCTGAAATCCCTTCCACTGCCTCAGAATAAGATCTAGTCTGGGCGAGTTCAGTGCCCAGCCTCTGGAGAGAAGTCTCTTGCCTGCGTAGACGGGCGTGAGCATGAGCCCGGGATTTTATGAGGGAGGAGTTTTCTTGTACCTCCTTGCACAAGCAGGTGCGGAGGTCCCCTATCTTATCCTGTGCTCACCGGTATTGAACCTGAAGGTGAGCAAGGGTGTCAGAATCCTGTTGCTTCCCCTTGAGGAGCTCTGGTACCTGCCCTTGGAGATGTATTAATTCTTGAGCCGAGGAAGACTCCTTATCAAGAGGAGCCAGTTGGACTTCCCGCTGGGGGATGGGTAGCTGCACACCTGGACGTTGTTGTGCCCTCAACGCTGCAATAGTATCAGTATCTTTCTGAATTTGTTGCCAAGCCTCGGATAATTGCTCCCGCATGATGAAATTGCAACAGAGCCGTTCGATTTTGAGTATTGGCTAAATCTTCCCGTTGTTGTCGCTCCCATTCTTGAGCTTGAGCCCGATATTGATGGAGGTAGCGATCCAACTTTTGATGGTTGGTCACAGCCTGCATGCCAGTTGTGAAAAAGAAATCGGTTAGTGAGACAAAGCTAAGAGAGCTAATTGAGAAAACATACCAAATCCAGAGCATGGCGTAGGCTTTCCATGCGAGGAACCACTTCCTCTAAGTTTAGGATCCGAAGACTCCTGGGAGAAAAGGAAGAAGATGGGAAAGATGATACTGAGATGGGAAGTTCATTGGTGAGGGGGAGAAGGGGGATGATATTTGTGGGAGGAGAAGGACTCTTCAGGCGATGAGTGGGGAGGGAAGTTTGCGGTAAGGGGATATCAACCGCCATGGGGTCGGAGGAAGAACGGTACTCAGGGGAGATAGAAGGTAGGGGTGAGCCAACCTCTATCGTCGGCTTACATGGAAGTGCATCCTCCCCGGGTTCATTCACAGGTTGCAGTGAAGGAGAAGGCGACTTCTGAATATTGGTGGCAGAGGGAGAAAAAGCATAAGAGCTAGGGTTTGTAAGTGCCGGAGAAATCGAGGAGGGACTAATTGTCTCGATTTCCTTCGGGGCGGAAGTAAAATGGGATGCAGGGGGAGGAGAAGAAGACGGACGAGATGAAGCAGATGTGGTGGTGATCGGGGAAAGTGAAGAAGAAGACGGAGCCGACGGCTGACCAGCCTTCCTCTTGCGATGTGGATAACGACCCTCTATCTTTTAGAAGAAGGTAGAATGCATTTTGAGGGCAGAATAAAGAGAAAGGGCTGAAAAAAGCAAGCAGTATGGCGGCGGAGAGAGCGAGCAGACGGAGAAGAAGGAGATGAAAAGGCAAGGGAAGGAAGATAGAAAAAGAAACGAAGGCAAAATGATCTCCTATAAAAGGGATGAGAGTGGGCTGGTAACCATTATTGGGCTCCTCGTCTGTGGTAAAGGAGGCCCCAAGTGAAAAGGAAAAAAGGGTTGTTCTTTTTAAATAGCCCAGTATGTACTAAAGCCTTCATTTGCATGGGAAGGGGCGGATATAAGCGTTCCCCTTCAAAAGACAAGCACAAAAGAATTATGATATGAGAGCGTTGCCTCCTTTATGTTGATGGCTTCTGAGCCATATATATATATATATATTTCTATCCCCTCGAGGCGAAGCGGAAGTTATCCCCGTGTGGTGGCGGAACGGAAGAACCGAATTTCATTCGGTTATACTCATAATTTCTATCCCCGTGAGGCGAAGCGGAAGATATCCCCGTGTGGTGGCGGAACGGAAGAACCGAATTTCATTCGGTTATACTCATAATTTCTATCCCCGCGAGGTGAAGCGGATGATATCCCCGTGCGGTGGCGGAACGGAAGAACCGAGGTTCCTCGGTTATGTACTATATATATATAAATTTCTATCCCCGCGAGGCGAAGCGGAAGATATCCCCGTGTGGTGGCGGAACGGAAGAACCGAATTTCATTCGGTTATACTCATAATTTCTATCCCCGCGAGGTGAAGCGGAAGATATCCCCGTGCGGTGGCGGAACGGAAGAACCGAGGTTCCTCGGTTATGTACTATATATATATAAATTTCTATCCCCGCGAGGTGAAGCGGACGATATCCCCGTGTGGTGGCGGAATGGAAGAACCAAATTTCATTCGGTTATACTCATAATTTCTATCCCCGCGAGGTGAAGCGGAAGATATCCTCGTGCGGTGGTGGAACGGAAGAATCGAGGTTCCTCGGTTATGTACTATATATATATAAATTTTTATCCCCGCGAGGCGAAGCGGAAGATATCCCCGTGTGGTGGCGGAACGGAAGAACCGAATTTCATTCGGTTATACTCATAATTTCTATCCCCGCGAAGCGGAAGATATCCCCGTGTGGTGGCGGAACGGAAGAACTGAATTTCATTCGGTTATACTCATAATTTCTATCCCCTCGAGGTGAAGCAGAAGATATCCCTGTGCGGTGGCAGAACGAAAGAACCGAGGTTCCTCGGTTATGTACTATATATATATATAAATTTCTATCCCCGCGAGGTGAAGCGGAAGATATCCCCATGTGGTGGCGGAACGGAAGAACCAAATTTCATTCGGTTATACTCATAATTTCTATCCCCACGAGGCGAAGCGGAAGATATTCCCGTGTGGTGGCGGAACGGAAGAACCGAATTTCATTCGGTTATACTCATAATTTTTATCCCCGCGAAGTGGAAGATATCCCCGTGTGGTGGCGGAACGGAAGAACTGAGATCTCCTCAGTTGTGTATCACTTTTTGTCCCCGTAAAGTGGGAGAAGTTGAAGTCCTTGTTTAACTTTGTATTGTTTTATTCCTGTAAAATAGCAAAGTTGGCTCATTTAATGGTTCTATATACCCAGCAGAGTAAAAAGGCGGAAGAGCCGAAATATGCCTCATTTATATGTGAGTCTATGCGAATACGAAAGAAGTAAAATGTGGCACAACTCAGAAGATACTGGAGAAAGAAGATAAACTGGGAAAGTTCATTGATGCGAAAGAATTAGATATGCTGAGTCATTTACAAGGGAAAATAACAAATAGAAGCCCTTATACATCTGGGGTACTACAGTTCTTTGTTGGGAGGAACGGATGAAGATCCTTTGTAGGGTTGAGGTTGGCATAATAGTTGCCGCCGGTAAGACTGCTGCAGGAAGATCTGCTTGGCCAGTTCCTTTTGGGACCCGACCAGTTGTTGGCGCAGGGAGCGATTACGGGCGGAAGTTTCCTTCAGTCGTTGCTGTAAGTACTTCACTTGCTCCTCCAGGTTAGCTATGTATCTGCGATCATTTATCTGTTCTTCAGAAGGAGAGGAAATGCTGCCCTGTTCAGATATTCTGTCCATGGCAAATAAAGAGAAAAGGAGAGGATGGAAGCTATCAGATAAGGGTTGGGGACTTTTATAGTGGCGATGGGGAAAAAGTGCATTTAATGGTAGAAGAAATAGGGACCATAAATGCCAGTAAAGAAGAGGAAACATGGGGGCAGTAGGGGGAAGGTTGACGGGACTATGACTATAATTAAGAGGGTCCGAATCCCCGGGCGATGGCAGAAGAAGGCATGTTCGGACCAGATTACCATCCTTTTGAAGACAGAAACCTTCTACGAGAAAAAGACAAAAGCTAAATATCAAGTTCCCTCCCTCGTTTTTATTGATATATTTGAAATGATTACATTAATTTAATCTATACAGATTTCCTCTGATTACTCCTAACAGACGAGGCGGGAGAGGTCTCTTTGGGGGGAGAAGGCGCCAAGACGACCTTGAAGCGCTCACCTTGGGACGGAGGAGGAACTGATAGACCTTCATCGAACGGGGAAGGATGAGCTTCAGGGATCGATGAAAGCCGGCCTTGGTGGAAGTGGAGGAGTTTATCGATGTACGGGGATCTCCCACTGTATACTCCCAGGTGAAGGGAGGATTCCACACTCTATTGCGGAAGGAAGGGAAGGGAGCACGAAAGGACCTCCCTGTAGGAGGGGTTAGAGTTGGAGTGTGAGGTGGAAAAGGAAGAGGACGAAAAGTGGAAGTGGCAGTTGAGCGGGTCTCTGAATCATCAGTGTCTTCAGAAACCCAGTCCTGCAGCTCGAAAGATTCTGAAGTTGAAGAAATTTCGATGGGGTGCCCCTCTGAAGCCATGATAGTGAGATATAAGAGGGGAGACATTGAGGGCAATGATTTATAATGGAAGAAAAGCGACGACAGAAGTTCTTGGGAAGGTGAAGAAGACGAAGAGATTGATGCAGTCTTCGAAGCGGCAAAAGGAATGGGGAAAACCAATAGGCAAGAGTCACTTAAAGCAAGTCTCCGAACCGAAACTGGGACAGATGTAAATAATAATAAGTAAAATACTTCAGGCGGACCTCCGAACCGGAACTGGGACGGATGTGAATAGTATCAGGCAAGATCCTTCAAACAGATTACTGAATCAAAATTGGGGCGGAGGTGAATAATGTTATTCAAGATTTTTTTTTCGATAAGCCCGAATCAACGAGGTGATTGCCCCAGATGATACGGGAAAAGAGATAGCGGTATAAAAAGGGAGGAGTTTAAAATTGGTTCAGAATTCCCGATCCGTCAAGAAACATGACAAGACAATGATAATTAAACATATGGACAAATTCCTCATTCAGAAGCAAAAGAAAGGCAAAGTGACAAAATTACCAAAAAGGAGAATAGTAGAAATTACAACTCAAAAAGTTCGGGTGGACACTTAGCTAGCGCCTCCGTAGGATCTAAATAGCTGGTGACCGTGACAGGAGGCGGGTATCCTTGTTCGGCGTTTTGAGCCGAGGACCCCTTAAAGCCTAGTATAAATAAGTCTACCCTCTTTTTGACATAGCGTCCCTTGAGGTCGGCTTCTTGCTCCTTTAAATTAGTCCCGATATCGAACCACAGAGCTTGACTTTCGCAATTCAGTGCAAAACATCTCTCTCGGTGGCTGCCTTTATAGCTTGCTGCCCCAAGGTTGAAAGAGCTTCTAGGTACTCCTAATGGAGGGTAGACTGTTGCAGAGCCACCGGCGATAAGGTGTGAAGAGTGCCACCATGGAGAAAGCTCACGACATTTCTTTATCTGATATTCCTTGGTGGTTTCCCATGCTCGACGTTCCAATTCAAGCCAGTGTCGCTCTTGCTGAAGCTGTATAATAGTGGTCGAGGAGTCAGCAGCCTTGGTCATGGCATCCCAAAGAGATCCCTTGTACTCCCCGATTCATGTGGTCGACGTCTACTTGTTGCGATTCATTTGGATGCAAAAGAGGCGCTACTCAAGTTCTTCATTTTTTCATTGCAGCTCCTCTTTCTCACTTCAGACCAGGGTCAGTTGCATCATGGCATCTTCGCACTGGCCCCTAAAGTCCGCTTCCTTGGCCTCTTGCTCGCTCAACCGCCGAACGAGCTCTTTTTGTTGTGATACGGCGGCAAAGTGGCGAGTTTCAACGCTAGATTGGAATTGGGCCAGCCGAACTACCATGTTGTTATGCTGGGTGGAGGCCTAAATGGAAGGAAAAGTTATCAGTATATATCGGCATATAGAGATACCCATAATGAAGAGGAGGAAAAGAAAGAGTAGATACCTTTGCCAACAGTTTGCTCACTTGTTCACATGGGCCTTGTATGCCCGAATGATTGAAGAATTTCACCTCCGAGGGGTGCCGAATCTTCAGCAGGGATCCCAACGTCGCCCTCGGAGGAACAGGAAGGGAAGGATCCTCCCCTTCAGAGGAGGATGGGAGTCTGATGTGACGAAGGGGGGTAGGAGCAGCTCTTGAGTCGGAAGGTATAGGCGCTGGGAGGGATTCTGGATGAGAAGGTAGGGGTGAATTTTGTGCAGATGGGGAGGAATGAAGAAATTGGGAGGGAGAATCCCCTCCTTGGGGAGATGAGGAAGGGACAGGGGAAGTACTGCCTTCCCTTCTTGGCTCATAAATGGTTAGGGGTTGAGACCCCGGCTGGTCGGAAGACAAGGGAAGAAGACCCGATGAACTTGAGGCTCCATTCTTGGTGAGCCGTAGCTTTTTCCGGGGGGATGACGGAGCTGCTACCGACTTGCCTCTTTTAGTCGATGTTTTCTTCTTCTTGGCCGCCTCGATCGCCTCCCCTTCCACCAAAGCCTTCTGCATTAGATTATCTTCAAGGTATACTAATAAGAAAAATGAATAACCTAGAAAAGAAGTCATATTGCAGGGTAAGTATCACCCTACCTACAGCAATTGAAGTCGTCAAAGGTAGGGAAGACAATCCAAAGTGGCTTAAAAGAGGAGTTTCTATTAGATGGTTTGAGCAGTAATGTAACTCTCTTAATACTCTATACACTTCCGGGAAGGGGCATTTGGTCCTCATTTCCCGGAAGGGAGGCAATTCAGGAAGGGCTACCTTCCATGTATTAGAATAGGGCAGAGACTCGGGAAGTTGTACAAAGAAATACAATTCTTCCTAGCCCTTGTGGGAAGTGGGTAGGTTCACCAAGAATTGGCAGTCTGAACGACTAGATAGATAGAAGAGACCTGCCTTAGAAGATTTTAGTTGGAAGAAGCAATGGAATATTTCAGGGGTTAGAGAAAGGTTCAAGTGTTGGAATACTATGTGAGCTCCAGATAAAATTCGAAAGGAGTTGGGGGTGAATTGGTTTAGGGGTAGCCCATAGAAGTTTAGAAGGTCCAAATAGACCGACGATACCGGAAAGGATAGGCCGTTAAGAAATTGTTCGGAGAAAAAACATGTCAAGCCGGGGGATATTATGAGGCCGATGCAGTTTAGTTGTGAAACAACATTTTATAGAGGGATCTATGTAGTTGTCCTTAATATTAAAGAAATAATGGTTACAATCTAACTGGGTTATGGTATGTTCATACCAGGTGGGTGAGGAGATGGTCCTAGGAGCCATGGGTGCGAACAAAGCAGAGCACTTACTCGGAGGTTAAGGAAGAATCGTGTGGGGAAAGGAAGGACTGGGTCGCCGAAACGCCGCCGGTGAAAATCACGGAAGGAGAAGAACAGGCTGGATTGTTAAGAACACTAAATGATACCTAAAAGGAGAAGGCAGAGGTTTATATAGGGCTTTTTGTGACGATTCAACTGCACAAAAGGAGAAGAAGAAGCGGAGCCCATAAGCCCATCGGGCCTCCTTAAGTATACCTAAGGGAGGTATAAGGGAACGGATGGATCTAAGTTGAGAAATGAAGAGTCGGTCAGAAACCTCATGTCCATTTGGAAAGTCAAGCTTATAACTTCGCTTGACTATTTTTCGGGGTTGACTAATGATACTGCTGGTACCTTTTTTATATAGTTCCCGATAGAAGGGTTAGCGGGTGACCCATGATCCGATCCAAAATATTCGGTTCAGCGAAGGGAGAAAAGGAAGAATGGTTCGGGTGCGAATATCATAGGCTATTGGTCCGGGCGCGAATATCAGAAGCTATTGGTTCAGGCGCGAATATCAGAAGCTATTGGTATGGGAGAATATCTAAAGCAATTGGCACGGGGGAGTTAGCAGAAGCAATTGATATGGTAAAGAAGAGACGGAAGGCACTTTGCTAAGAGTGGACAAGAATTGGTTCGTCTAGATAATCCTAGAAGCCGATGGGATAGATAGAGGGTTGGCTTAACCTGATCGATACGAAGGAAGTTTGGCACGGGAAAAAGAGGAATTGGTTCGGGTCGATGAGGAACCCTAGGGCTAGGGCGCCCGTGGGCTATAGATCTAAGCTAGCTTCACTTGAAGCGGATGGTTGAGGGAGATAGTCTAACCTAGTTATCCGAAAAGTAGAGGAGGAGGGGTTAGGCAATGACTTGGGAGGCCCCACGCAATATTCCAAGGAGTCTTCATTCCTCGTATCTGTAACAGAATTATTCTCCAGGTGGAGGTGGTGGCCACGCGTATGATGGAGATAGCCCACGACGTTACGAAGAAGGAAAAGGGAAGATAAAAGGGAGGAAGCGAGGAGAAAAGGGGGATCCACAATTATTCCCACCCAGCAAGAGAGGAAGAGACGCAGGAGAAGAAGGAGGGGATCGACAACCACCTCGCCGGAGAAGAAGGACGGAGATCTGTCGATTGTTACCTCTCTTGTATTTTTCTCATTTTGTGATATCATTGTAAGAGGTTTTTCTCCTCCACCTTCGGGAACTTTCTTTCCGTAAAGGAGGACCTTCATAGTGAAGGTGCTTAGGCACTGCATCCAGTGAGAAAAGCTCACCTCCGTGGAGTAGGAATCCTTATTCCGAACCACGTTACATCTTGTGTCTGAGTCTTGAGTGCTGATGTGGGTTTCTTTCATTTCATCTGCTTCATCTTCTCATTCTCTACTGACTGCGGCCTGTGAAAACTCTCTGAGATCTCCCTCAGTGCTTCACTACATTGAAAAAGGAGTGAACAGATTTTCACCTCATCCCGCATCACTGTTGTAATTACTTGTAGAAGGTTTCTCCACCTCCGACGTGTTGTCGAGAAAGAGTATTATTGAGTACTGGTGTGTGTTGGCTTCGCTAGAGCTCATTTGAGCTCAATCCATGGAGTAGAAATCATACGATTCTGAACCATGTTATATTGTTTGTCTTGTGCATTGTATTTGTGTTTGTTTTGTATTTCTATTATTTCGGCTGCGCTAACAAACATCATAGACAATCAAGCACGCCAAAACAATCGAATTCTGTGAAGCGACGAAATGCTATTCACCCCCCTCTAGCGGCCACACAGGTCCTAACAAGTGGTATCAGAGCATGGAGCTCTTCTACGGACTAACACCCGAGAGCAAAAATGCGAGAAGATAGAATTCAAAAATAAATTGGGATGAGACGTCAACACCCCAATTCCATACAATTTCCTATGGACAAGAAGGATTCAACCAATGGAAGACAAGATTTGAAGACTTCTTGATGATGAGGGACCTTGAGGAGTGGTCCACTTTCATGGAAGGATTTGAATATCCTAGAGGGCCAAAGGGAGGATATCTCAAGAAGAAGAGATGGACTCAAGATCAACTACAAAAATCCGAAACAAATGATAAGGTAATCGATATGGTAGTTGATTTAATTCCTAATGAATTATTATCCAAAATAGGTGAATTTCAAGATGCCAAGGATCTATGGAGAAAATTGGCAATGCTTCATGAAAAATCCAAACCGACACAAGAAGAAGAAAGCTCTTCATCACAAGAAAGTGAGGATTCGAAGGTCGAGGAGTATTCGACATCTAAGGAGGAAGAGGAGGTTGAAGAAGTAGAAGAAGCCTCCACCTCTAGGAATGAGGGGGAGGAAGTTAGATCTACGTGAGGAGCATGTCATTTACTTCAAATGCCGACAACCGAGACACTACTGGAGTCAATGCCCTAGGAGAAAAAAGGGAGCATCACATGTAGGGGGAGCCTCTAAGGCAAACCCTAAGGTATATTTTAATGCACCTTCTAGTTCTAGGATCAAAAGGCATGATTTTAATTCACTTGCAATTACTAATGAAAAGTATGCTAGTAAAAATAGGTTTTATTGCTTAAGAGCTAAAAATGTCAACTTTAGGAATGAGAAATTTGGGACTAATGTCTCTAAAATAATTTTACCTAAGGACAAACCTAGATCAAACAATTCTAGACCTACCCTTCCTAGGGAGACCATTAGGAAGATAGAGGATCACCTAGGTTTTAACCCTAAATGGACTAGGCATATGCCTAGGAAAAACAATTCCCAAAGGACATATGAAAATTCAAAATTGTGAAGATTAGAATTAGAAAATCAAGCCTTGAGGTCAAGGCTTGAGAAAATAGAAAGGACCCTTGCAAAAATACAAAATCAAATACAAGGGGCAAAGGATCAAAAATCTAGGTCTAAGAGTCAAAACCTAAGTTTTAGAAAGCAAGGTCCAACCAAAGGAAAGAAATGTTTGGGTCACAAACTTAAGCCCAAGGAGACCTATCATAATGTTCCATTCGATTATGGAACTCAAGTTAGGTCTAGGAAAATCAAGGTCAATAGGGAAGTCATCCCTAAGGTTGACCAAGGTAGGTGCCTAGTGGCTAGGGTTTCAAGGAAACCTAGGGAAGCCACTAAGAAGGTTACAAGGAGAGTTACCCCTAGAGCTAACCTAGGCAAAACCCAAATGACCAAGACTTCTAAGCCTAGGAGGGTTATTAGTGTTGGGATGTATACTGAAAGCCTAGTCTTTGTATGGACATCTTCATTTTGAAATAAGAATCACATGATCATTGTTTGTATTTTATATTTATTATATGTGTGCATCTTGTCTAATACTTTACATTGTAGATAACATGGTGTGTGGTGTCACACAAAGAATCATGTTATCAGTTCCTTATAGAGTATAAGTAGAGGCTCACAACCAAGATAGTTTTGGACAAACCATTGGTATGGTTGTAGTATAATTTGGTATTGGTTTATCTTGACCATAAAATTACACTAGTACACTTTGTGTGTATTGAGCAGGACCAACTTAGAGGTGATTCAATTTATTGCTGACTACATAATTGAATCGAATCTCGGATATTATGGTGTAGATGCTCTTAATCCCGATATAATAACGGGCATATGTACTTAATATTTATTTCTTTGATTTACCAATGGGTGAGATTTATGGGTTAAATTGATAGCCCCGATAAGTTGGGAAATGATATTATTTACAGGGTGTGTCGTTGATTATAGGAGGAAACGGTGTCCTATTTATTAGGATGATGATGTCCCCTTTGTAGGGTCGATATGTTGGCCAGCTAGAGGGGGGTGAATAGCCCTCAATCATCGTACGGTGGAATTTATTCATTCTTCTTGCGTCGCTTGTCTACGATTGTCGTTAGCGCAGCGGAAACAATAGAAACAATAATAATACTAACAACAATACAACCATACGCAAACACACACAATATACGTGGTTCGGAACCGAATGATTCCTACCCCACGGGCGAGCTCTCCGAGCTCTAGTTATGCATACGACACTAACTAAACCACTCCTTCTCGACAACACGTCGGAGGTGGAGAAACCTCTCACAAGCAATTACACTAAGTAATATGAAATACAAGCAATACAAAGACAAATATGAAATACACGTAAAGAACACTTTACAACGCTTGCTTTGAACCCTTTGCTTGTAGCTTGCTTTGGATGATTCTTGAAGGTCTGGAATGCAGCAACAATTCCCCTCCAATAGCTTCCTTAAAGTCTTGGTGAAATTCTCCATCTTGAGCTCCATTTATTGTTCGAATGTATACTGAAAGCCTAGCTCTTTTTGTATGAACATTTTTATTTTGAAATAAGAATCACATGATCATTGTTTGCACTTTATATTTATTATATGTGTGCATATTGTCTAATATTTTATATTGTAGATAACATGGTGCTTGGTGTGGCACAGAAGATCATGTTATCAGTGTTAGGGCAATCTCTTGCCGTAATATGGTTTTGATGGTGTGGCAAAGGGTTTAAGTTAGTTTGATATGTTGATGTGATATGTGCGTTGAAGTCGTGCAGGACTTAGTAATTCGCACATTGAGCCGTGGCGAGTTTCACATCTCATGACTCATGCCTTGAGTCGGTGAAGGATAGCTTTGCGGAAGTCATGCGCTTGGAGCATCCGAGGGACCGTCAGATGAGAAGCTTGGAGTGAAGCCGGAGGAAGTAGACTTCGAGGCAAGAGACGTGAAGGAGCATTGCAGAGCCGTGCGCCTGATGCTGCCGAGGGACGTGGCCGAGAACGAAGAGAACTTCGAAGGCGGGGGACTCCGAGAAATGAGAGTGAGCGATTGTAACCCGGGGAAGGGTAGCTCTTAGGTGAAACTTGGCCATTTGGCCAAGTGTCGGATGGGTTTTCCCGACACCAGTCGACTGCCATGTGATGGCGATCATTGCCAGTCGAGTGAGTTCGGCGGTATACGGATCGACTCGATTGTGGCGTGATCGCCATCGTGAAGCGATCGACTACCAGACCATCAATCGAGGCTGAAGGTAGCGATCGATCAATAGGGTTTTAGCCGCACCGTTCGTAACCGGCCCGAGGCGGTCGACTACGGGCGGCGATCGGCGTGAGGTCCATCGATCGGCCCGCCAAGAGTTCCGTTGGACTACAGCGGTCGGGATCGACGTGTTCGAGGCCGTTGTAGTGATGGATCGGCCAGGGCGGCGATCGGTGATGGTAAAGCGGAAGAAAACAGCCCTCTCTATAAAAAGGGAGGGTGTAAGCCTTTAAGAGGCTAATGCTTATGCTCTAAGTAATCTTCCTAGTGCCCCACAAGATCTAAACTCTTCTTACTTGCTTTTACTCCATTCTATTTGTAAGAAGAGTGATCTTGATTGTAAAGGTTACCTCCACCTAGCTTGGTGCAAAGGAGAGACCATTTAGTGGATTGGTTAAGCGGAGTGATTCACCGAGGACGAATCGGGGACCGTGGATTAGCGGCGTAGCCGTGAACCATGTTACATTCTTTGTTAGCATTTGTTTTCTCGTATTTCTATTTGCTTGTCTTTATTAGTTTTCCGCTTGCACTAATTAGTTTTGTAGACGAGCAAATACCGGCATCCAAGAAAAAG
Organism: Wurfbainia villosa; assembly: GCA_025175895.1. Classification (NCBI taxonomy): domain Eukaryota; kingdom Viridiplantae; phylum Streptophyta; class Magnoliopsida; order Zingiberales; family Zingiberaceae; genus Wurfbainia; species Wurfbainia villosa. The sequence continues at coordinate 94,912,163 of CM045992.1, read as the reverse complement.
GGCTATTCACCCCCCTCTAGCCGGCCAATCGATCCCCTACAAGTGGTATCAGAGCCAAGGAAAGCTTGTCGAGGACTAACCGCCACAACAAGCAACATTCAAAAATGGCCGGCTCAAACATCCATCCTCCGAAATTTGAAGGAGAATTCGCTTGGTGGAAGAAGCGAATGGAGGTATTTTTCGAAACGGATTTTGACATTATGATTACAATGGAATCCGGTTTCGTTTTGCCTAGGGATGAAGAAGGGAAGCCAATCGAAAAATCACGATGGACTAAGAAGCAAAGAGAGGAGCACCTTGCAAACTCAAAGGCAAAACATCATCTTTTCAATGTGCTCCCCCAACAAGAGATCAACCGGATCGGAGAATGTGCTAGCGCCAAAGAGATGTGGGAGAAGCTTATAGAACTCCATGAAGGCACATCCGAGGCCAAGCTAGCAAGGAGAGACCTCCTCCGCTCCCAACTATCCAATATAAAAGTAGAAAAGGGAGAAAAGGTAACCTCACTACACTCTAGGTTTAAAGAAATTTTAATTGGGCTAACAAGTGTAGGTGAGAAGCTATCAAACCGGGACATGCTCATGAAGGCTATAGATTCCTTTCCCCGGTCCTCAAAGTGGAGCTCCATGGTGGATTCGTTCTACATCTCCAAGAACTTGGAAGTAAGTACCTTGGAGGAATTTTTCTCAACAATGGAGCTCCACGAAACTAGGCTTGAAGGAATACAAGAGGAGCCTAGAATTCAACCCTCAAGAGGAGTAGCACTGTTGGCAAATAAGGGGAAGAAGAAGATGGAAATCCCCTCCTCCTCCGATGACGAAGCGTCTTCCTCCTCCTCCATGGATAGCACCGAAGAAGCCTATATGGTAAGGAGGGTAAGATGTGCATTTAAGAATTTTAGATTTGATAAATCTAATGATAGGAATAGAAGACCAAGGGGGAAGGTCATATGCTACAATTGCCAAGGAGAAGGGCACATAAGGGACAATTGTCCTCTCCTAAACAAAAGCAAAGAAGAGAAGAAAAAGAAAGAAGAGAAGAGGAAGAAGAAGAAGGGGAGCAAGAGAAAGGAAGAAGAAAAGAAGGCAAAAGAAAAGGGGAAGGCCAAAGCATTCAAGGCCAAGACATGGGATGATCCTTCCTCATCCTCTTCATCATCATCGGAAGAGGAGAATGCCTTTGTCACCAATTTTCCCTTGATGGCCTTTGATGACTTGGATTGCTCTTCCTCCGAAAATGAAGGTTCAAGCTCAAGAGGAGAGAGCTCAAATGAAGGGGGAGCTTCTACATCATCCTCATCATCCGAAGAAGAAGAAGAAGAAGACATGGAAACTATGGTAACAAATGCTTCTCCTAAGAAAATAGTTTCCATAATCTCTAGTTTAACTAAGGACTTATTTGGCATGAAAAAGAAAAATAAGAGCATGCTAGATAAAATTAAGGATTTAGAAAATAAGCTAGAAAATGCATGCTTAAATGATAATATTTCTTCTAGCTTAGATGATGCATGCTCACATGACCTTTATGTGCCATTAAATGTTAGGGATGCATGTATAAATGAAAATAGGGCATTAAGGGAAAAGGTAGATTATTTAACCAAAGCCCTAGAGAAATTCACAATTGGCTCCAACACATTGAATATGATTTTAGGGAGCCAAAGAGCTAGTTTCAACAAAAAGGGCCTAGGCTACAAGGAAAAGAAAAATGAAAAGGCCTACAAATGCCTTATAGCTAGGGGACAAGATAAAAAGAAAGTAATTACTAGGAAATGGATCCCCAAGGAGTATTTAGTGAACCCAATAGGAAAGAATTTATTTTGGGTTCCAAAATCCATCCTTAAGGGTTAGAAAACCCCTAGGGTAGTCAACCATATGAACTTGACCTATATCATATTTTGGTTGACTTAGGATGACGGGACAACATTTTTTAGATAGTGTTGGGTGATGATAACGTACCCATAAATAGGTAATAATGCTTAAATCATGATGATTAATGTAATTCCTATGTATATTTGCAATCATGATTTATGTTTTTGAAATTTGGCACGTTATCATGAGAAATAGGTTTGAATCATGCTTTAGGTGATACTTTGTTTATTATCATCATATAATACCTAATGCATGATTATAATTTAATGAAAACATGCATTTCATGATCATAATGTGAAATTAAATATATGTCATTATGATCATGTAGGTTGTTAGGTTGATACTTAACCATGATAGAATTGCATGAATATATTGGTTAAGTATATACAAATACCCCCTAGGATGCATCTCACACTCACTATAGGCTAACTTGATTGCAAACTTAGCATGGGTGAGATGTTAGGATGATACAAATGTCCACTAATGCCTATGGCATTTAGATGGTCATTTAAAGTATCAAAATAGCAATAATAGACCAATCATGGGGAAGACTTATGTTTAATTCATAGACATATTGCCCAAAGATCATGGTTGGATATTTCATATGTTTTCAAAACAATTTCTTAATCTAAAATCTATGTATTCATGTTTTGGAATAATTCAAAGCAAGACTAGGTGTTAAAATGGATACTAACATGCTCAAAAACTAGTGGTTTTTCAAGTGTTTGGATTTTTGACAAATCTCAGAAAATATAATGATTTTTCATGAAAAACTATTTTTCCTTGATAGATATACTTAATAGAAATATGCTCCTCAAATTTCATGATTTTTCGAATTTTCTGGAATTTTTAATACATTTCTGAAATTCACCTAAAATCGTAATTTGAATCAATTGTGCCCGGTCATTCGCCATAATGCGATAGATCAAGCGCTCACCAAAATCAGCCTGCAATTTTCTGATTTCATATTTTAATCATGTTTTTGGTATTTTCCCTCCATTATACTTGATGCCATGAGCTTATAACTTAGTGTTAATCTTTTTGATGGTGTCAAAGGGGGAGAAATAATTTATGTTTAAGTTAATCATTATAGGGGGAGAAATATATGATAGGGGGAGAAATATATGATAGGGGGAGAAAATTTTCAATATAGAGTTTCATGGATTAAGGGGGAGTTGCATGTTGCTATATCATGTTTATCTTTACATGCTTTCTTACCTTAGAATCTATATCAAATGTTTTTACCTAACTTAAACGGATTGCCACACATCAAAAAGGGGGAGATTGTTAGGGCAATCTCTTGCCGTAATATGGTTTTGATGGTGTGGCAAAGGGTTTAAGTTAGTTTGATATGTTGATGTGATATGTGCGTTGAAGTCATGCAGGACTTAGTAATTCGCACATTGAGCCGTGGCGAGTTTCACATCTCATGACTCGTGCCTTGAGTCGGTGAAGGATAGCTTTGCGGAAGCCGTGCGCTTGGAGCATCCGAGGGACCGTCGGACGAGAAGCTTGGAGTGAAGCCGGAGGAAGTAGACTTCGAGGCAAGAGACGCGAAGGAGCATTACAGAGCCGCCGCTGATGCGCCGAGGGCGTGGCCAGAACGAAGAGAACTTGGCGAGGACTCAGAAATGAGAGTGAGTGATTGTAACCCGGGAAGGGTAGCTCTTAGGTGAAACTTGGCCATTTGGCCAAGTGTCGGATGGGTTTTCGACACCACCGATCATTGCCATGTGATGGCGATCGGCTTCTAAGTTAGTGAGTTCGACCGTATACGATCGATCGATTATGCCGCGGGATCGGCCATGCCGCATCGTGGGCGATCGCCAAGACCATCGATCAGCGCGGCGATCGATCAATAGGGTTTTAGCCCGCGAGAACCGTTCGTAACCGATCGGGCGATCGACTACGGAGGCGGGATCGGGATGAGGTCCATCGATCGCCAAGAGTTCCGTTGGACTACAACGTCGGGATCCGACGGCGTGTTCGAGGCCGCGTTGTAGTCGCGATCGCCAAGGGCAACGATCGATGGCGGCCACGGAAGAAAACAGCCTCTCTATAAAAGGAGGTGTAAGCCTTTAAGAGGCTAATGCTTATGCTCTAAGTAATCTTCCTAGTGCCCCACAAGCTCTAAACTCTTCTTACTTGCTTTTACTCCATTCTATTTGTAAGAAGAGTGATCTTGATTGTAAAGGTTACCTCCACCTAGCTTGGTGCAAAGGAGAGACCATTTAGTGGATTGGTTAAGCGGAGTGATTCACCGAGGACGAATCGGGGACCATGGATTAGCGGCGTAGCCGTGAACCACGTTACATTCTTTGTTAGCGTTTGTTTTCTCGTATTTCTATTTGCTTGTCTTTATTAGTTTTCCGCTTGCGCTAATTAGTTTTGTAGACGAGCAAATACCGGCATCCAAGAAAAAGGGCTATTCACCCCCCTCTAGCCGGCCAATCGATCCCCTACAATCAGTCCCTTGTAGAATATAAGTAGAGGCTCACAGCCAAGATGGTTTTGGACGAACCATTGGCATGGTTGTTGTGTAGCTTGGTATTGTTTTGTCTTGAACATAGAGTTACACTAGTACACTTAGGTGTATTGAGCAGGACCGACATAGAGGTGATTCAATTTATTGCTGACTACATAATTGAATCGGTCCTCAGATATTATGTTGTACATGCTCTTAATCCCGATATAATAACGTGCACATGTACTTAGTATTTATTTCTTTGATTTACCAAAGGGTGAGATTTAGATGGATTAAATCAATATGCCATGTAAGTTGGGAAATGATATTATTTACATGGTGTGTCATTGATTATAGGAGGAAACCGTGTCCTATATATAGGTTGATGATGTCCCCTTGAGGAGCTCATAAGGTTCATCATGTAAACCCTGCAGGTTGACTTAGTCAACATGATGATAAGGTTGAGTGGTACTACTCGAGGAGTTAGATATTAATTAATTGATGGTCAGTAAATCAATTAATTGACGGACATTCGATATCTTAAACACGGGGAGATGGATGTAAAAATAATATATGGAGCCCATATTAATTTATGGGGGTTGGTGAGGTAATTCAATGATGATCCTTTAGTGGAATGGAACATCATTGATGGATCAAGTTTGTGTGGTTCCGATCCATCGGGTGGCCAAGATCCAACTCCTCCTCATGGTCCCTATCGTAGCCTAATATAATCCTCATGAAGTCTAGATCAAATGATGGAAAACAAATCTCTAGAACCGATGGTTGAGATTAAATCCCTAGGTGGAGATTAAATCTCTAAGATCCGACGGTTGAGATTAAATCTCTAGAACCAACGGAGGAGATTAAACCTAGGCCTAAACCTAACTCTAGATATATGGGAGAATGGGTTGGGCGGCAAGAATGGATTTGGTTTTTGGAGATTAGGGTATTGCCCATCAATGGCTTGGGCGACAAGAAACCCTAAGGAGGAAACCCTAATTAGATTAGGGTTTGGCTCCTTTGGTTGGGCGGCAAGGTTTGGAAGGAGAGGGGCGGCAACTATAGGAGAGGAGCTCTTCTTCTTCCTAGGGAAGGTGGCCGGTTCCTAGATCTCTTCCTTCCACCTTGGTTGGGCGATAAGAAAGCCTTAGGAGGAAACCCTAATTAGATTAGGGTTTGGTTCTTATGGTTGGGCGGCTAGGGTTTGCAAGAAGGTGGGCGGCAACTATTGGAGAGGAGCTCTTCTTCTTCCTAGGGTGTGGCCGACTCCTTTCTCTATTCCCTCCACCTTGGCCGGCGGCACTAGAAGCTAGAGTTTGTCCCTAGTTTGGTTCCTTGGTGGTTTCCATTTTGTTCTCTCTATTCTTGGGGCCGGCGGCATCAATCCTTTGTGGATTGGTGGTTGGCTCAAGCAAGAAGGGAAGGAGAGTTCTTCTTTCTTTGGATTGAAGAAGATCTAGGAAGCTTCAACTTGTGGGGGATCTTCGCCCACACGAAGTCTACAAGGAGGTTAGGACATACGATAGAAGATCAAGAGGTATAAAAGTTTTATAACTTTTATTATTGATCTTTGCATGTTCTTATTATTTTGATTAGTATGTGTTGATTATACTAGTTTGCATGTGTATGTATTTGTATAATCATGGACCCCGAAGATAAATACAAAAACCGGCGATCTGTCCGTCGTCTCTTCCGTGGCTAACTGACTAGAAGAGTTGTGTTGCTTGAACAACTAGTTTGTTCAAGCAATCGCTCAAGTCGATAGCACGACGATGAATTGGTTGAGCTTAGGAAACTCATCCCATCCGGATTAGTTTTCATTAGTGAAAATTTTAATCCGGGGACATTGGAGCCAATGAGCCTCCGAAGCAATTCCCTTCAATTGGTATCAGAGCCAAGGTTTTCGGTTTTGTGTGTTTAGGATTCAGTTAATTTTTATGCACTTTTTCATATATTATATGTGTCGGATAATAGTAGGATATGCGTAGTTTAACTCTTTGGTTGCAGGCATATGATCCGACTATTATGGCCATATGTGTGTATGTGATTTTATGTGTGTAAATATTTATTTTGTTGAATCCTCGAGGTTGACGAGGCTAGTATTTAGTTTTTGGTAAATTAAATACGGCATTGTTTAGATGCTCTTTCGATCTAGATATCATGTACACTCCCTCGTGGAGTATAGGATCGATGGATGTAAATTAAAATAGGTTTTAGTCTCGGCTCGGATCTCCGGATGGCTTGTACATGGCGTAGGAGGAGCGGACGAGATGGCGATGCGACGGGAGTCATATTGAAGAAAAAAGCCATAATAGTTGGAAAATAATTTATTTTTCAAATTTATTGCTTTTTGTTTGATATGCATGTCGTAGGCTAGGAAAATTCCTCAATTTCAAATTACTAAGTGGGAGAGAGAGATTTTTATAAATTCCTACGGCCTCCATTACAGTTTGACAAGTGATGCAAACAAACTTGCGCGTTGGCTCTGAGTGCCTTCCTCCCTGTGGATGGGTTTGTTTGCGGATCACTAGGTCAAATAATGGTTATAGGAAATTATCTAGGAGCGTGTGTACTTCCACAGCGGTAAGGCACATAATCCGAAATAATTCCCTTAGTATCGTGTAATGGTGCACACTTAGATGCAAATAAAAGTATCCTCCCCATCGGAGTCACTGCTTTTATTTGTAGGGCCAAAGAGGAACCAACTATTAATTTTATTTGTCAAAAAGTAAGGTTGACAAGATAATAAAATTAATGGATAAAACCTCTTGCAAATGTAGAATTCGTATACGTCCACACTGCGTGGCATGCGATATTCTCGGTGTTTTAAGGTGTTGGTTGATTTCGAAATTTTATTGTTTTGAGGAATCAATAATTTTTTGAAATCTAAAGTAATGATCTATGTGATTCTTAGGATTTTCAAAATGACTTTCAGTCCACTTATTGTGATACTAAAGGAAATAAACTTACTGTACCCAAATAATGTTGATTGGAAAAGAATCCAGATATTGTCTTATCTGCTAAGGAGTACAAGTATGAACGCTTCGAAGAGTGTCCTCAAGCCATGGTTGCTCAAAAAGGTTTCTACTTCTAAGCCGAAAGGCAAGAAGAAGAAGAAACAAGGTGGAGCAAAGGTGGTGGGAGGATCTCAGGGAGGAGTGAAGAAGCCGAAAGGCAAGTACTTTACTTATAAGCAGGATGGACATTGGAAGAAGGACTGTCCCAGTCCAAAACAGAACAAAGGTATATCCTATGGACTAGTCGTTGAAACATGATTAGCGGTGTTATCCACCGGCACCTGGTGTGCAGATATAAGAGCCACTAATCATGTCTGCAACACTTTGCAGGGGTTCCAAGAAACCCGACGACTAGCTAAAGGGGAGATTACCATTTTGGGCAATGCCATGAAGGTGGTGGCTATTGCAGTGGGAGAAGTTTTATTTATCTCTTGAGAAAAATAAAACTTAGGTTCTAGAAAATTCCCTTTATGTACCTTTATTTAGGAAGAACTTAGTTTCAGTTCCTAAATTGTTTATGGATGGATATTCTATTTCTTTTAATGACAGAGATGTTATAAAAAGGAATTGGAAGAATATTTGTTCAGGTACATTGATAGGAAATTCGTATACACTTGAACCAAAACCTCCCACGATGTAAATTGAAGTTAATAACTCATCTTCTAATTCCAATAAGAGAAAAGAACCTTCGAAGATGAACCAAACATATCTTTGGCTTCTTAGGCTTGGTCACATTAACCTAAGAAGAATTCAAAGGTTGATAGCTGATGGATCTTAGGGTTCATTAGTAGTGGAGGATCTCCCAACCTGTGAATCTTGCTTGGAGGGTAAGATGACCAAGAGGCCTTTTCAAGGCCAAGGGGTATAGAGCCAAAGATGTGTTAGAAATGGTTCATTCTGATTTATGTGGTCCTATGACTATCCAGGCAAGAGGTGGTCTTGAATATTTCGTCTCTTTTATAGACGATTATTCAAGATATGGATGACACTATGATCTGATTGTGGTGGAGACAACCTCTTGGGAGAGTTTAGGAACTACTTATCAGAGGTTGGGATTCAATCCCAATTGGATCGCACTGAACACCCCAGCAGTAATCGCAGGAAGCAGAGAGGACTCTTATGGAGATGGTTAGATCGATGATGAGTTATTCGACTTGCGGTCGTTCTAGGGATATGCTCTAGATACGGTGGTGTACATTCTGAACTTGGTTCCATCTAAATCAGTGTCTTCTACTCCCACAGAGTTGTGGACCGGGCGAAAGCCTAGTCTAAGACATATTCGAATATGGGGGAGTTCAGCACATGTGCTGAAGGCAGATGATGGTAAGTTGGAACCTCGTACAGAAGTGCGCTTGTTCGTTGGCTATCCTAGAGGAACGAAGGGTGGATTGTTTAATAGTCCTAGAGATCAAAGGGTGATCGTTAGTACGAACGCCAGATTTCTAGAGGAAGACTATGTGATGAGCCACAAGCTCAAGAGTAAAATTGTTCTAGAGGAGTTAAAGGGGAAGTCACTTCTTTAGTACCATCGGTACAAGAGGACATACCACATGTCACTGCACCGCGTGTCACAGAGGATACACAGGTGATACCTCGTCGTAGTGGGAGGGTTGTGAGTCAGCCTAATAGATTCATGTTCTTGGGAGAATCTTCTGATTTGGTCCCTGGCGAACATGAACCTGATCCCTGAAAATACGTCAAGGCAATCCAAGATATAGATGCAGAATCTTGGCAAAGTGTAATGAATACTGAGATTGAATCTATGGATTCACGTCAGGTCTGAGAGCTTTTATGCATAGCAGCTCATATGGATTATGAGGTGTGGCATATGGATGTTAAGATAGCTTTCCTTGATGGAAGTCTTGAGGAAAACATCTACATGAAGCGACCAGAGGGATTCATTGCTAAGGGCAAAGAGCATCTTGTATGTAAGCTTAATCGGTCCATTTATGGATTGAAGCAAACTTCGAGGTCTTGGAACATCCACTTTGAGGAGGTAAATCAGTCTTATGGATTTATTCAAAGTTCGGATGAGTCTTGTGTATACAAGAGATGTGATGGAAACGTAGTGGTATTTTATTTTGTACTATACGTAGATGACATTTTGGTGGTTGGCAACAACATCGAAGTGTTATCGGGCATAAGGGTATGGTTGTCCAACCAGTTTGATATGAAGGACTTGGGAGAAGCGGGACACATCCTTGGGATCAAGGTTATAAGGGATCGCAGGAAAAGGATGTTGTGCTTATCCCAAGCTTCATACATAGACACAATTTTGGATCATTTTAGCATGCAGAACTCTAAGAAGGGTTTTCTACCTTTCGGGCATGGAGTTCCTTTATCTAAGGAGATGTGGCCTAGATCATCTAAGGAGATAGAAAAGATGAAGGCGGTTCCTTATGCTTCGGCAGTAGGAAGCCTCATGTATGCGATGCTATGTACGAGACTCGATATCTGCTTTGTTGTGGGCATGGTCAGCAGATATCAGAGTAATCCAAGACAGGGACATTGGACTGCGGTAAAAGCATATATTGTAGTGCCTGAGAAGGACTAGGGATTATATGCTAGTTTACCGGGCAGACCAATTACTCCCTGTGGGTTGCATGGATTGCGACTTCCAATCAGATAGGGATAACAGTAAGTCTACCTCAGGTTTTGTGTTTACTTTGGAAGGTGGAGCCATTGTATGGAGGAGTGTCCAGCAGAAATGCGTGGCGGACTCCACCATGGAAGCTGAGTATGTGGTAGCCTATGAGGCAGCCAAGGAAGCTGGGTGGCCTAGGAACTTTCTGATGGACTTGGATGTGATTCCTGGTTTGCCCAGAAATATCACAATTTATTGTGATAATAATGGTGCAGTTGCAAACTTGAAGGAACCACGAGCTCATAAGGTAAGTAAATGCATAGAGTGCAAGTACCACCTGATACGAGAAATCGTAAAGGAGGTAGAAGTTGTTGTCGCCAAGATTGCATCAGAGGATGACCTGGTAGACCCTTTCACTAAGGCCCTTCTAGCGAGAACTTTGATAGGCATGTGGAGGGAAGGGGAATCAGATGTATGGCAATGTGATGACAGCATAGTCTTTTAGTATAAGTGGGAGATTGTTGGAATGTATACTGAAAGCCTAGCTCTTTTTGTATGAACATTTTTATTTTGAAATAAGAATCACATGATCATTGTTTTCACTTTATATTTATTATATGTGTGCATATTTTCTAATATTTTACATTGTAGATAACATGGTGCTTGGTGTGGCACAGAAGATCATGTTATCAGTCCCTTGTAGAATATAAGTAGAGGCTCACAGCCAAGATGGTTTTGGACGAACCATTGGCATGGTTGTAGTGTAGCTTGGTATTGTTTTGTCTTGAACATAGAGTTACACTAGTACACTTAGGTGTATTGAGCAGGACCGACATAGAGGTGATTCAATTTATTGCTAACTACATAATTGAATCGGACCTCGGATATTATGTTGTTCATGCTCTTAATCCCGATACAATAACAGGCACATGTACTTAGTATTTATTTCTTTGATTTACCAAAGGGTGAGATTTAGATGGATTAAATCAATATGCCCGATAAGTTGGGAAATGATATTATTTACATGGTGTGCCGTTGATAATAGGAGGAAACCATGTCCTATATATAGGTTGATGATGTCCCCTTGAGGAGCTCATAAGGTTCATCATGTAAACCCTGCAGGTTGACTTAGTCAACATGATGATAAGGTTGAGTGGTACTACTCGAGGAGTTAGATGTTAATTAATTGATGGTCAAATCAATTAATTGACTGACATTCGATATCTTAAACACGGGGAGATGGATGTACAAATAATATATGGAGCCCATATTAATTTATGGGGGTTGGTGAGGTAATTCAATGATGATCCTCTAGTGGAATGGAACATCATTGATGGATCAAGTTTGTGTGGTTCTGATCCATCGGGTGTGTTGGATCGAGAAGCGTCGCTAGAGGGGGGGTGAATAGCGATCGTAAAACTTTCGTTTTCGTTCGTTCGATACGCAAAGTAAACGAGTAAACACAGCGGAAAATAAAATGACACGTTTATTTTACTTGGTTCACAACCCAGTGGTTGCTACTCCAAGGCCCTATCGGTCCTTGACCGCGTACGGAGGGCAAAGCACTATAACGTCTCCTCCTCGTTGGAGGTAGGAGACAACGATCACAAAATCCGGAAGTACGAGGATGAGGCAACAAGCCTACCTCACCTCGTTACAAAAAAAACAACGAATACAATAATAAAAAGTATTACTAGATCGCTGCTGACGAAGAAGATCCGAGGTTGTCGCCGTCGGCGTTATGCCGGTGTTGAAGCGTTGGCGTTGTAGGAGCACTTGATGAATAATTGATGTGATTTGGGATGAATCCTCCCCTCCTTTTATAGACTTTAGCCTCTGAATTTGTCTCCTATTTCTTTGGAACGGATCATGAATTTTTCCAAATTTTATCGCTGGCGGCCGCCACAAACGCGTTATCCGCTTTGACCTAGCACAAAAGCCGAGTCATCGCCATCACGATGATGACTCCCATCACCGATCGATGGGCATCGATCATCGCTATGTGTCCAAGAATGATCGCCGATCACAGCCACTTCCCTGCAATAAGAGGTTAGCTCGGAAAATGATAAATGCGACGGTTTCTGACCGTCCGATCTCGACCTAGACCTTCCATGGGAAGTCTTAATCGGATCGCCGCCTATGGTCGTCCCCGTAAAGAGGACACAACCTTACAATCTCTCACTCACACGAGCTTACCTCGATAGTAGCTCGCCTCCGCCTTCCACTTGATTCCTTCTTGGCTCCCTCCGAAGTCACTCGAGTGTCGCCCGATCACCGCGGCTTCCTCCGGGTGTCGCTAGCCTTTAGCTCCAGCTTTAATACTTTTCTGCACACTTGATAGCTCGTGAGATAACGATGTAAACTTAACTTTGTGTCTTTGCCATAATCAAAACACAGGTTCGATTATCTAGTGCCCCTGCACTAACAATCTCCCCCTTTTTGATCTATGGCAAACCAACACAAAGTTAAGGGAAATTAAAGCATAAACCAAGTATAGTAAATGTTGAATGTCATTTTCAAAAACTCCCCCTTAACCAAAACTCCCTCTTAACCCTTGGTGAGTTTTGAAAGAGATACTTTAGTTCAAAATTAAATAAATTTTGTGTTACTCCCCCTTAACTTTCGCTCTTCTCCCCCTTTTGCCATAAATCAAAATAAACGTTGGGGTTTGTTATATAAAAATAGGGGTTGAAAGACAATATGGTATATGCATGCATCAAAATAAATCAACTATGAGTCCAAGCATGCGTCTAGCAGTAATTAGATAGATTGGTTTGAGGTGTGTCCCTCTGCACCAATAATCTAAAGGTTTGTAATATAACCCTTTAGGGTTAGTTTGTTCTCCCCCTTAGTCAAATATATGAAGTATAAGAGATGTAGGGGGCGCTAAACTTTGGCCTAAGGTTTGTTAAGTACAATAGTTGAAAAAATAAGTAGTATTTTGAAGAGGTTATTTTAACTATATTTCAATTATCCTTAACATCTCACCTGTGTCTATATGATCAAGCATGTCATACTTATGTGTTTTTGTGAGATGACTTTCAATTAAGTTGATTAAGTGCATTTAGGTTCAAGTAATTTTATGTTAGATTTGGATTTGACCCTAGGCTTGTCAAGTTTACCTTTTCAAGATCATGGCTTCCAGGTCGTGGCGAGGCACAGGGGCCTTCTTTTATCGGATCATCGACCACTTCCTTAGACAAAGCCATTTTCAAGAAAATGATGACTTGACTCACCTAAGATTATTTCCTAGTCTAACTGGTTATTTTTGAAAAGAGGCTCCCCGAGGCTCAATCTTTTCGTAGGATTTTAGTTGGTTATGTACGTGTTCTAAGTGAGTTCAAAAGTTTTAAAGCACAAACTTTTTAAGTTAAAGCATGCAATTTCTAAGTCAAAGCACAAACATGTTTTGTACTGGCTCCCCCTAGACCGTTGAATCGGTTCGGTCTATCCACATAGTGGATTTGGTCCTTGGGAACCCAGTACGTGTTGGATCCTAGAGTTGAGATCAAAAAGTTCTTAGGGACCCATGCTTGGACTCTTTGATGACTACGATTTACGATAGACATATATGACCTATTCGTAGTCATTGACCTAAATCCGAGTCCGGCTTTGTTGTACACTGCTCTTTGGGTTCCAAGTAGTCGATTAAGGTTCTTAGATCCCAACGTGAACCTTTCCAACCTAGCCTCAACCTCTTGAACTTGGTCTTTCAAGAGAGAATTCTCCTCCTCAAGTTTTTCAATTTGAGTTGAGTTTCCCTCTTGAACTTGACTAGTTGAAGGGGTTAGAGTAGCCTCTTGCTTGAGGGTTTCAACCTCCTCAACGACTCAACCCTAGACTCGGACTTAGTTAATTTCCTATTAAGCATTTTAATTGTATTGTAAAGCGTACTAATTAAAGAGCGATTAACCTTGACTTTCCCTTTTGGTTCGGCTTTGAGTTTTCTCTCGATTCTCTCGAAATAATCTTCGGGGTCGGAGTCGGAGTTGTAGTTGGACTCGGCTTCGGATTCTGACTCGGACTCCTCCGTTCTTGCCATGTAAGCTATGTCTTCTCTGTTGTCCCAAGTTGCATGGAAGGCTTTTCTTGCTACCTTTTTCTTTTGGTTCTCATTCTTCAATTTCCTTCTTTGTCCTGCAAGTAGAGCAATACCTCTCTCGGCCCAGACCACGTTAGTTTGCTCATGAAGTTCAAACTCAGAAAATAATTCGTCTAACCTAAGCTTCGAAAGGTCCTTAGAGACCTTGTAGACATCGACCATGGATGCCCACAAGGTAGTCCTAGGGAAAGCATTTAAAGCGTACCTTATAAGGTCCCGGTTCTCTATGGCTTGCCCGATCGAATGAAGACCGTTGACGATATCTTGGATCCGCGCATGTAGTTGGGTGGCGGTCTCATGATCCTGCATCTTTAGATTATACAGTTTATTTAAAAGTAAATCTCTTTTACATACCTTAGCATCGGCCGTCCCTTCGTGTAAGTCAATCAATTTATTCCAGAGGTCTTTGGCGCTAATGAATGGTCCGATGCGGTTGAGTTCCTCCTTGGACAAGCCGCATTGCAATATTTGGGTTACTCTTGCATCGGCTTCGATTTGCCTCTTGGTTGCATTTTTCCACTTGTTGAAATCCAAGGCCTCTCCTTGATCATTGGTGGGTAGAGCAAAGCCGGTTTGGATTATTATCCAAGTCTCGACTTGTGTTTTCAAGAAACACTCCATCCGACCTTTCCAATAACGGAAATCATCTCCGTTAAAGAACGGAGGTCGGGTGGTGCTATACCCCTCAATGTGAGCCATTAAGTCTCTTGCAAAAATACAAATAAAACCAAAGAGAATTCCAAGACTTGGTCTTGGATTAGTAGTGCGGGGAAATAATAGGAAATAAACAGAAATAAATAAGAAGAATAAGAAACTAAAACAAATTAGAAACTTACGACCTTCGGTGTCCCCGAAAGGCTACTGAACGTTGGATTTTGGGGCTGGAAACAGCTTGTTACGAGGGTAAACCCTCGTAAAAAATGTAGATCTTTCTGAGAGCTTTGATTTGGTACGTAGATCGTTATGTGAGTCCACTTGTGCGAAAAGTTATGGCCGTTTTACCGTCGGCTACTCCAAGAGAGAAAACTTGCAAGCACACAACCAAGAGAAACGTACCAAGACTTCGTCTTGGATTAGTAGTGCGGGAGGAATAAAAACCAGAGAAAGATACGAATCGAAAAATTCGAACAAAAAACCAAAACGTGCTAGATCGGTGGTTTCACCAAATCTTAGCGCCCTCGCTCTGATACCAATTGTTGGATCGAGAAGCATCGCTAGAGGGGGGGTGAATAGCGATCGTAAAACTTTCGTTTTCATTCGTTCGATACGCAAAGTAAACGAGTAAACACAGTGGAAAATAAAATGACACGTTTATTTTACTTGGTTCACAACCCAGTGGTTGCGACTCCAAGGCCCTATCGGTCCTTGACCGCGCGACGGAGGGCAAAGACTATAACGCCTCCTCCTCGCTGGAGGTAGGAGACAACGATCATCAAAATCCGGAAGTACGAGGATGAGGCAACAAGCCTACCTCACCTCGTTACAAAAAAACAACGAATACAATAATAAAAGTATTACTAGATGTCCCGACGAAGAAGATCTGAGGTTGTCGCGTCGGCGTTATGACGGTGTTGAAGCATTGGCGTAGGAGCACTTGATGAATAATTGATGTGATTTGGAGTGGAATCCTCCCCTCCTTTTATAGACTTTGGCCTCTGAAATTGTCTCCTATTTCTTTGGAACGGATCATGGATTTTTCCAAATTTTATCGCGAAGTGGCCGCGTCAAACGTTATCCGTTTTGACCTAGCGCAAAAAGCTGAGTCATCGCCATCAGTCGACTGATGACTCCCATCAATCGACTGATGGGCATCGATCGCTATGTGTCCGGTGATTGCCGGCTCCACTTCCGCAATAAGAGGTTAGCTCGAAAATGATAAATGCGACGATTCGGCCGTCCGATCTCGACCTAGACCTTCCACGGGAAGTCTTAATCGGATCGCCACCTATGGTCGTCCCCGTAAAGAGGACACAACCTTACAATCTCTCACTCACACGAGCTTACCTCGATAGTAGCTCTCGCTTCCGGCCTTCCACTTGATTCCTTCGGCTCCCTCCGAAGTCACTCGAGTGTCGCCCGATCACCGCGGCTTCCTCCGGGTGTCGCTAGCCTTTAGCTCCAGCTTTAATACTTTTCTACACACTTGATAGCTCGTGAGATAACGATGTAAACTTAACTTTGTGTCTTTGCCATAATCAAAACACAGGTTCGATTATCTAGTGCCCCTGCACCAACAGGGTGTCCAAGATCCAACTCCTCCTCATGGTTCCTATCGTAGCCTAATATAATCCTCATGAAGTCTAGATCAAATGATGGAAAACAAATCTCTAGAACCGACGGTTGAGATTAAATCCCTAGGTGGAGATTAAATCTCTAAGATCCGACGGTTGAGATTAAATCTCTAGAACCAATGGAGGAGATTAAACCTAGGCCTAAACCTAACTCTATATATATGGGAGAATGGGTTGGGCGGCAAGAATGGATTTGGTTTTGGGAGATTAGGGTATTGCTCATCAATGGCTTGGGCGGCAAGAAACCCTAAGGAGGAAACCCTAATTTGATTAGGGTTTGGCTCCTTTGGTTGGGCGGCAAGGTTTGGAAGGAGAGGGGCGAAAACTATAGGAGAGGAGCTCTTCTTCTTCCTAGGGAAGGTGGCCGGTTCCTAGATCTCTTCCTTCCACCTTGGTTGGGCGGCATGAAAGCCTTAGGAGGAAACCATAATTAGATTAGGGTTTGGTTCTTATGGTTGGGCGGCTAGGGTTTGCAAGAAGGTGGGTGGCAACTATAGGAGAGGAGCTCTTCTTCTTCCTAGGGTGTGGCCGACTCCTTCCTCTATTCCCTCCACCTTGGCCAATGCCCAACATATTCCCTTTCTCCTCTTCACTCCATCTTGGCCGGTGGCAATAGAAGCTAGGGTTTGTCCCTAGTTTGGTTCCTTGGTCGTTTCCATTTTGTTCTCTCTATTCTTGGGGCCGGCGGCATCAATCATTTGTGGATTGGTGGTTGGCTCAAGCAAGAAGGAGAGTTCTTCTTTCTTTGGATTGAAGAAGATCTAGGAAGCTTCAACTTGTGGAGGATCTTCGCCCACACGAAGTCTACAAGGAGGTTAGGACATACGATAGAAGATCAAGAGGTATAAAAGTTTTATAAATTTTATTATTGATCTTTGCATGTTCTTATTATTTTGATTAGTATGTGTTGATTATACTAGTTTGCATGTGTATGTATTTGTATAATCATGGACCCCAAAGATAAACACAAAAACCGGTGATCCGTCCGTCGTCTCTTCCGTGGCTAACCGACTAGAAGAGTTGTGTTGCTTGAACAACTAGTTTGTTCAAGCGATCGCTCAAGTCGATAGCACGACGACGAATTGGTTGAGCTTAGGAAACTCATCCCATCCGGATTAGTTTTCATTAGTGAAAATTTTAATCCGGGGACATGGGAGCCAATGAGCCTCCGAAGCAATTCCCTTCATTTATAACCTGCATCAAGCTGATTTCGCGCCCAGCAGTCGACTGCCACTGTAGTCGTTGTCTCACAATGGCCAAATCCACGTTGGACAAGTTCCAACGGATCACCTACCAGTCGACTGATCATGTCCATCAGTCGACTAGTGACCTAGTAGCCGACTGCCCAATTGGCTATGGAACATTTTGTGCTCGCGACATTCCCATCAGTCGACTGCCATCCCTCGGCAGTCGACTGCTGTCGACATTAGTCGACTGCCAAGCACAAAACCGCAGTCTAACACCAGTCAAACCCTAGTCGACTTGGATCAGTCGAACCGGCACCTGTGCCAGTCGACTGCTATTGGGAAAAACCTCAAACACCAAGTTGTTTGAGCATCCAACCGTCGGGTAAACCCTCAAACATCAAGTTTGAGCCTCCGACACTCAGTCTTAGCCACTTGGCCAAATCCACCTTATCCCTCATGGAGTTCCCCACCGAAGCTCTCTTCCCTCAGCCTACGTCCCTCGGATGCGCCAAGCGCACGACTTCGCAATGTCATCCTTCGCGTCTCTTGCCCTCGAAGTATACTTCCCTTGGGCCTCACTCCATTCGCTCCCCGTCCGGCGATCCCTCGGATGCACCAAGCGCACAACTTCGCAATGCCATCCTTCACCGACTCAAGAACCCTAAGCCTAGTTTACTTGCCAAGTCCTCAAGACTTCCCACATGCACCAAGCACACGGCTTCACAATGCATTTCCCACCAAGCACTAAGCGCACGGCTTCGCAATGCTTTGGACTTTTCAACACCAAGCTCCATGCTTGGATTTTCCATGCCAACTCCATGTTGGACTTTCCCACACCAAGCTCCATGCTTGGATTTTCCTTGTCAACTCCATGTTGGACTTTCCCACACCAAGCTCCATGCTTGGATTTTCCATGTCAACTCCATGTTGGACTTTCCACACTAAGCTCCATGCTTGGATTTTCCATGCCAACTCCATGTTGGACTTTCCATACCAAGCTCCATGCTTGGATTTTCCATGCCAACTCCATGTTGGACTTTCCCACACCAAGCTCCATGCTTGGATTTTCCATGCCAACTCCATGTTGGACTTTACTATGACAATCCCATGTCATAAGTTTTTTCTATCATCAAAATACTGCTCGAGTCAATCTCGAGTCAACTCGCCAATTGCACCAACAATCTCTCCCTTTTTGATGTTTGACAAAACTACCATCTCAAGTCTACCAATTCTCCCATATTAGCAATTCTCACATCCCAATGAGAATTCCAACAAACCCTAATTGGTAACTTGGTAACTTCTCCCCCTTTTTGACATTATATCAAAAAGGTCCTCAAGGATTTCAATGTCTCATATCCCAATGAGATATTACAATCTTCCCCTTGGCATGCCCTCAATCTTTCTAGTGATCCCATATCACTTAAGAGAGGCAACCCAATTTTCCTCCCATGAGGAAATACACATCCATCTTACCATGATGGATACCTCCCCCTAGAGGCTTGCTGCCCCTTGACCATTGCACTAACAATGTCCTTGGAGAGTCCCTAAGCCAATAGGAACATTAACCAATTCAAAATTAAGGCAAAGTTCAACAATGAACTCTCATCCACCTTAAAATTGATACTCTCCCTAAATACTTCTCCTAATCCATATCCAATGGATTTTCACCCTTTCTAATACTCTCCCAAGCATGTCCTAGGGTTAGGAGTAGTTAGGGGACCAAAACACAGCTGAACATGGGCCTAACCACCAAGGTTTACCTGAAATCAGCCTGTGCCAGTCGACTATGTCAGCCATGCCAATCGACTGGTATCCATGCCAGTCGACTGATAACTGCATTTGCAGTTTGCTGAATTTCAGAAATGAATTTTTGAAATTCATAAGTAAATATACATAAGTTGATAAATCTTGAAATTTGGTATGTATATTACTTATCACAATCATTATGAGTGAAAAATATTAGAAAATTATTTTACCCACAAAATAGTAAGATTGATACAAAGTCCAAAAGTTAAGAAAAGCTTCAATAACAAGCCCTCTTTGTATCATCCCATTCAATGGTGATAGCTATCAAAAGATAGAATTCACCAAGGTTTTTCAAAATGTTTTCAAAATATTTTTGAAACCTTTAATTCATTTTTCCTAAACATCTCACTTGTATCTATATGTGTAAAACACACACAAGGCAATTAACCTAGTGAGATGTGGGTTTTTGTTTTTTAATGGTCTCATGCATATTTCTAGGCAATATTCTTTGATTCCCATCAAATTATGCCATATTCCTTAATTTCATTTTAGTTATATGCATGATGATGATTATGGCATAAATATGATTTAACTAAGCATGTAAAAATCATGATGTCATGGCATGTGAATGACATTTTAGCATACATGACATATAAAGAATAAGTCTAAACATGATCATGACATTTTTAGAGATAAAAATGAAAATGATGTCATGACATGGAAAGGCAAATAAATCATGGAAAGTAAAATATACTAAGGTATAAAATACCTAAGTGTTAAATCCAAAATGTCATTTCTAGGAATTAATCCCATTTTGCCTTAATACCATCATTCCCCCTAGTGTGCCAAAAACTCAAAATGGCACACCAATACCTCTAAGACCTAATTGTGTCAATTTAATCATTTTTCAACTTCTCAAAGCATATTGGCACATCCTAATGTGTCAACTCACAATGGCTAGGTTAACTACCCATCCACTTAGGGTTGACACACCCTAACCCATCTAGCGTGAATCGATCACGCTCCTAGGAACCCAATATCTATTGGAGCTCCTTGGGTTAACAAGGTATTCACTAGGAATAACTTCCCTAGATAGTTTCCCAATGACCCTTTTAGGCTTTGAAGCCTTAGTCAAATGGGTCTTTCCTAGGTCAACTCTAGAGGTAACTCCCCCAATGACCTTCTTAGTGGCCTTCTTGGTTTTCCTTAAGTCCTTGGCCACTAAACACTTACCATGGCTAGACTTAGGGATAACTTCCCTATTAGCCTTGGTTTTTCTAGACCTAGAAATAGTTCCATAATCAAATGGAACATTATGATAAGTCTTCTTGGGCTTAGGTTTGTGACCCAAACCTTCCTTGCCCTTAGGCCATTTTTAAACCCTGGGTCTTGGATTTTGTACATTAGACCCCTTAACCGAATTTTTGATTATTGCTAGGGTCTTCTCCAATTTTTCAAGCCTTGACCTCAAGGCTTGGTTCTCTACTTCTAACCTTCCCAATTTTGATTTTTCATTAATCTTTTGGGAGGAACTCTTTCTAGACATATGCCTAGACTTTTTGGGATTAATACCCAAGTTTTCTTCTATTCTTCTAATTGACTCCCTAGGCAAAATAGTTCTAGTATTATTAGTCCTAGGTTTATCCTTAGATAGATTAACATGCTTAGCACCTAAACAATAAACTTTATTATTTCTACTAGCATGCTTTTCATTTATAATTTCAAGAGAACTAAAATAATTTTTAGCATGCTTTTTAACTTTAGAAATTGAAGGTGCATTATTTAAATATACTTAGGGTTAGCTTTTGAAGCTCCCCCTACATGAGATACACCTTCTTGCCCTTTCTTCCTCCCCCTAGGGCATTGACTTCGGTAGTGCCCCTTTTGATTGCATTTAAAGCACACAATGTGCTCTTTGCTTCTAGTTGTGGGGACTCCGGCATCCTTTGACATTGGGTTGACTTTTGGTGCCGGTGTTTTCTTCTTAGCTAATTTTGGGCATTTACTTTTGTAATGTCCTTTCTCCCTACACTCAAAGCATATTATGTGATTTTTATTTAAAATAACAACACTTGAGTTACCTAGGGAGGTGGAGGATTCTTCTTGATCACATCTTCTAGAGGTAGATGCTTCGTTTTGACTTTGCTCCGGAATAGAAACTCTTTCCTCCCCCTCAATGCTAGAGGTGGAGGTCTCCACCAAATCATCAACATCATCAAATGTGGTGGGTGCTTCTTCATCGGCATTCTCCTCTACTTGTGCCGGTTGGGAATTTTCTTGAAATTTTATTATCTTATTCGATAATTCCTTCGCATCCCTATAGTCACCCAATCTAGACCAAATGGTGTTAGGAATCAAATCACTAAGTAATTTTATTACCTTGAGATTTGTCTTGAAGTCCTTAATTTGGTCTTGGGTCCACTTTGACTTCTCAATTGTCTTGTTGTCTTTGTCCCTAGGCATCTCAAAACCATTTTCTACAATAATCGTAAAATCAAAGTCGGTTTCGAGATATACCTCCATCTGTTTCTTCCACCAAGCAAAATCTCCATCAAATTTCGATGGATGGATGTTGTAGCCGGCCATCTTATAGTGCTTGTGTCGGCGGTTAGTCCTCAACAAGCTCCTTGGCTCTGATACCACTTGTAGGGTTGATATGTTGGCCGGCTAGAGGGGGGTGAATAGCCCTTAATCGCCGTACAGTGGAATTTGTTTGTTCTTCTTGCGTCGCTTGTCTACGATTGTCGTTAGCACAGCGGAAAAAATAGAAACAATAATAATATTAACAACAATACAAGCATACACAAACACACACAATATACGTGGTTCGGAACCGAATGGTTCCTACTCCACGGGCGAGCTCTCCAAGCTCTAGTTATGCGCACGACACTAACTAAACCACTCCTTCTCGACAACACGTCGGAGGTGGAAAAACCTCTCACAAGCAATTACACTAAGTAATATGAAATACAAGCAATACAAAGACAAATACGAAATACATGTAAAGAACACTTTACAACGCTTGCTTTGGATGGCTATTGAAGGTCTGAAATGCAGCAGCAATTCCCCTCCAATAGCTTCCTTAAAGTCTTGGTGAAATCCTCCATCTTGAGCTCCATTTATAACCTACATCAAGCTGATTTCGTGCCCGTGACCGCCAAAAGGCCCCGATCAATCGTGCCCGTAGCCGTTGTCTCACAACGGCCAGATCCACGTTGGACAAGTTCCAATGGATCACCTACGGTCGGATCGATCATGTACATCAATCGATCGGTGACCTAAGTAGTCGGCGCCCGATCACTTTGTTAGTAATATATGAGAGATGTCCTAAGGCAATCGCCTTATGTATGAACCATTTATATGATAAATGAAGATTCACTATTTGAGTATACATGTTTTATGTATTTGATTGGATCTTAAACTCATTTATTGAATGTCCACGATACGATTCACGGCATGAGAGAATTTGTGATTGGATCACAACTAGTGAGTATCTCTACATGTGTAATTGTGATGTATCGGAATTATCCTAGTCGATGAATTGATGGATTTGGACACCATCAATTTCGCCGAGACTAGCACGAGGTATACTCCTTGGTGTATCCAAGCGGTGATTCTCACCGGGTGAGACATAGTGATGTCCGAGTTGATCGTGGATGCTAGTTATGGTAACTAGTTCATTGGAGTGACCACCGTAAGACTTCATATGGTTCTCTGCATATATAGATATGTCAATGAAGTTCTTCGTGGCTTAAGTGCGATGTTCCTTTGACTTGCGGTATTCAAGTCATCTTGATCATGGAGACTTATGCTTTGACATCTTAAGCAAACATCTCTAAGGAGATGTGGACCCGGGATGATTGGGTATAAGTCGAAGTGATCGAAGGTGTTTGAATAGCCTATAAAGGATTCACCACTCCTTGCGAGGAGATGTATACCCATGGCCTCTCGTCGGATTGTTACTAAAGTCTTTGGCCAAAGCAATACATGTTTAGAGTAAGGTACTCTTCGATACATGTGGAGTAACTAGAATCAGTAGGACGAGGAAATGATACTTGGGCTAGGTGTGACGTAGTCAGCCTAGTGGGGACTGACACAATAGACCATGTCCTGAACCAAGTGGGTATAAGATGAGTGAAGGGAATGGGGCACGATTCATTCGAGCTACTGAAGGGTTTCAGAAATAGTTCTGGATCAACCGTTGATCTTTTCGGTTAATTGGGGATCATGATGTACTACTAGGTGTCACTCATGATCGTTCTATAATTAATGGTTAATTATAGACGGCCAACATAAACCGAGAACCTATTTGGTCACACGCACAACGAGTGTAATCCAAAGGATTTAAAACGAGCTTGAGAATGGGATTCTCAGACCGAGAGAAACTATGTTTGGTTGGACCAAACATAAAGCGAGCATGAAATTGTTTCAGTCGCAATGGAAGCGTGGATGGGCAGTGTCTTATGAAGACATAATGGATGGACCAAAATGGTTTGGTTCTAATCCAATGGATGAGAATAAACCAAAGGGTTTGGTTTATATTAAACGAATGAACCAAAGGTTGGTTCGGTTCGTTTTAACTTAAAATAAACCATCATGGTTTGGTTTATTTTAACTTATCTTAATGGAGC
Source organism: Wurfbainia villosa (assembly GCA_025175895.1). Taxonomy (NCBI): domain Eukaryota; kingdom Viridiplantae; phylum Streptophyta; class Magnoliopsida; order Zingiberales; family Zingiberaceae; genus Wurfbainia; species Wurfbainia villosa. Next base: position 94,888,273 of record CM045992.1, on the reverse strand, counting down.
GGGTTAACGGGCTTTATGGATATGATCCATTAACCATTAAGAGAATTAGTTCTCTATAAAAGTGGGCTTAAGGGATTGTTAAACCCTAACTAATCCAATCATCCAAACCCTAGCCGCCCAACACAAAGTTGCCGCCCAGCTTGTGTTGCCGCCCAGCCCACAGCTCCTCCAACCGGCGTCCAGAAGGCGGCTTCCTTCCTCCTCGCCGGCGTCGAGCTGCTGCCGGAAGAGTTCCGGCGATCCTCCTTAGGTTTGGCATCAAGGTAAGCACTTGGCTTCCTTTGTTGGCCGGCGCCTATCTCCTCCACCAAGCTGTCCAGTTTTTCTGGACAGCTTCTTCTCCTCTCGTCGGAGCGTCGTTTGGACGACGGTTAGTGCTCCGACAGCGGCTAACATACCGGGGATTTGATCTCCGGTAATCCTCTGAGGTGGAGGACGAAGGATTCGTCAATCGGTTGACGAATACCTCTCCGGAGAAGCAAGTCTTGAGGACTTGTTTTAGGTCCGAATTTGGATTCGGATCGTGATCATCTCTCGATCACGTCGTCTTCAACACGAGGCTAGTAACCCGTACGAAGACGAAGCTCGTGGCTTGGCGAAGTCATCCCGAGGAGCTCGGCGTGGATACGGATAGAGACGATTCTTACGAGGATCGTTCCGGTTGATGCCGTTCCCGCTACACGTCATACGGAAGGTATAACGTAGTTTAATTTCTTTTATTGCAATTTTAATTTACGGTTATGTCTACACTTGTTGTAATAGCATGCGTGTGTTGTGTGTGTTGTAATAAATAGGAGTATTTATTATTTTTATTGCTTCCGCTGTGCTCATGTTTACGAAACATGATCGAACACACACACGCCGCGGTGCCGGAAACCCAACAGTGGTATCAGAGCCAGGTTGTGTTTCGACATAATCGTAAAAATGGTTTTGCGATAGTCATAATGTATTTCTGGAAGTTTTCTAAATTTTGGAAATTTAGAAGTATTTATGGAAATTTTTCAATTTTGGAAAGTCTAGAAGTATTTATGGAAATCTTCCACTTTTGGAAAGTTGGAAGTATTTATGGAAATTTATATTTTCCATAAATAAAATATTTGATTAGATTCTGGAAATTTGTTTCTTAATTTAATCATGATTTGATTTGGGAAATCAAATCTTAAAATATTTTATTTCCATAAGTAGTTTTAAAGATTTAGGAAATTGGTTTCCTAAATAGATTTTCCTTAATCAAATAATTCCATGAATAAAATATGTGATTAGATTTGGAAATTTGTTTCCTAATTTAATTATGATTTGATTTGGAGAATAAAATCTTAAACATATTTTATTTCCATAAATAGTTATGACATATAAGGAAATAAATACATGACATAATTGTATGCCATGTAAATGCATTAGATGCATAACATTATGCCATGCGTGTCGTGACATGTTGATGTATGCCATGTATGCCATGCCATGTAGATAATAGTTATTTGCATGCAAAGAGGATGAGACATAAAAACCCTTAATCAATATTAAAGCCTACACCTTCCATTAATATGGTTAGAACCAGAGTTCTGTTTCTTGTTTGGGTTGTTGGACTCTCTCCAAGCCCGGCTCGAACCTGACTATGTTCAAACCATGGAATAGTTTAATACTAATATGGTAAGAGTCAGAGGTCAATCGTTAGCTTTGGTTGTTGGACTCTCTCCAAGCTGGGCTAATTGGTTGAATGCGCTCTAACCATATTAAAACTATGTCCTGATTAATGGGTTGGCTTTAACCTGGAGCATCGGTTTGTTGGACTCTCTCCAAGGTCGATGTAAAGGGAGGTGAAGTTGGGTGCTATGCATATGATGCATACTTGTTAATGTGTTAACAACCCGATGTATGTGTGAACATTCAAATAGTTGATAGCACATTGTGATAGTTGCATATACGGGATATGCAATCGGTATAGATGATACCTACCGTCGTAGTTATGAATGGCTTGTTGGACTCTCTCCAAGGTTGTTCATAACTATGATGGATATCAGCCCATTCGGAGATGGACCTACGATCTCCCGAAGTGATTTTGGGGTTTTTTAAAATTCGAAAAATGAATGGGATTTATAAATGTATATTGATGCATTTTAAAATCATTTTCTCATATATGCTCGTTTTGTATTTCTAGGTCAATAGATTGATCATGACGTCTTTGAATTTGCGCACTATTTTGGATTCGAACAAACTGACTGGGCCTAACTTCCTGGACTGGCTTAGAAACCTGAGAATTGTTCTCAAGGCGGAAAAGCTTGCATATGTCCTTGAAGAGCCTCTTCCTGACCGTCCTAAGGACGATGCAACTCCAGACCAAATGTTGGTCTATCAGAAGCATGTGGCAGATTCTGAGCTGGCGAGTTGCATCATGCTAGCGGCGATGGTACCTGAGCTGCAGAAGCAGCATGAGCATATGGATGCTAACACTATGGTCTTCCATCTTCATGAGTTGTTCGATGAGCAAGCGAGATCCGAAAGGTTCGAGGTCTCTAGGCTCCTCTTCACCACGAAGATGCAAGAAGGTTCGTCTCAGAGTACAGTGCTAAAGATGAACGGGTACATCGAGCGCTAGCTACCCTCGGTTTTGTGATGGATCATGAGTTAAGTATTGACTTAATTCTGCATTGTTTGCCCAAGAGTTTCTCGCAATTTGTGATGAACTATCGGATGAACAAATTGGAATCCACCATTCCCGAGCTCCTCAATATGCTGAAGACTGTGGAGCCTTCTGTGAAGCATGAGGAGAAGGCGGTTCTGTTAGTTGATTCCTCAAAGAAAGGTTCTAAGAGGAAGGCAAAAGAACAGAAGAAAGGAAAGAAAAGGGCAAAGAAGGCGGAACCAGCGCAAAAGGGCACTTGCCATCACTGTGGCAAGGAAGGCCACTGGCGAAGAAACTGCAAGATTTATCTTGAGTCCATGAAGAAGAAGAAGGCATCCGATGCCCCATCCTCTTCAGGTATCTTCGTTATTGATTGTCATTCTATTTCCTTAGACACTTGGGTATTGGATACTGGGTGTAGCTCACATATATGTAATGACATACAGGGGCTAAGGAATAGAAGAAGACTTGTCAGAGGAGAGTCAAATTTGCGAGTTGGCAATGGAGCAAAGGTTGCTGCGGTCGCCATCGGAACTTATTTGCTGAAGCTCCCTAGTGGACTAGTCTTGGAACTGGACAATTGCTATTATGTTCCTTCTCTAATAAAGAACATTATTTCTATTTCCTGCTTAAATAGAAATGGTTTCCATTTAACGTTTAGTAACAATTGTTGTTATATAACTTTGAATGGCGTACTTTATGGAACTGGAACTTTGAGTAATGGCATTTATACGTTGGACGTATCCAGTGACATTTTCAATATCGAAGCGAGCAACACGCGTGCTCGAAAGGATAATCACATAGACTCCTATATGTGGCATTGTCGTCTTGGCCATATAAGCAAGAAACGCATGTCCGAATTACACCGATGTGGAATTCTGGAATCGTTTGAATTGGATTCATACGATACATGCGAATCATGCTTAAAAGGCAAGATGACTAAGTTACCTTTTTCTGGAAAAGGTGAACGAGTGGGAGAGTTACTAGGTTTAGTACATACTGATGTATGTGGACCTATGTCAACTCAAGCATTAGGAGGCTATAGCTACTTCATTACCTTCACCGATGATCACTCACGGTTTGGGTATGTGTTCTTGATGAAACACAAGTCTGAAGCCTTTGAAAGGTTCAAAGAATTCAGAAATGAAGTGGAGAAACAACATGACAAGAGTATTAAAATACTTCGATCGGATCGAGGTGGTGAATACTTAAGTCAAGAGTTTCTTGATTATCTTAGAGACAATGGCATTTTGTCTCAATGGACTCCGCCCTATACACCACAGCATAATGGTGTATCTGAGAGGCGTAACCGGACCTTGTTGGACATGGTCAGGTCAATGATGAATCATGCAACTCTTCCCAAGTCCTTTTGGGGTTATGCACTTCAGACAGCTGTTTACTTGTTAAACAGAATGCCTACCAAGGTAGTCTCAACTACTCTATATGAGATATGGAATGGTAAGAAACCTCATGTATCTTACTTGAAGATATGGGGTTGTCCTGCTTATGTGAAGAGGATCGGACAAAACCGGATGCTAAGTCATAAATGTCTATTTATTGGATACCCTAAGGAAACAAGGGGTTACCAATTCTATCATCCTGTGGAACAAAAGGTGTTTGTTTCAAGGCATGCTGTGTTTCTAGAGAAAGAGTTTCTCTTGCAAGAAAACAGTGGGAGTGTCGTCGAGCTTGAGGAGGCTCGAGAGACTCAAATAGACATTAATGAGATACCTGGTGAAGCACAATGACAACTCATAGTGATGAGCAATCAATGGACCTATTGTAACACCGCATCTTCAGTAGATCTCGTAGAACACGCAACATTCTAGAGATATGGATTTCGTAGCGAATCGACGACGTGTTACTCATTGATGATGAGGAGCCTACAGTTATGAGGAAGTCTTGACAAGTTCAGAAAGGGATAAGTGGCTTGGTGCCATGAAGTCGGAAATGGATTCCATGTACGAAAACCAAGTTTGGAACTTGGTTGACCCACCTGAAGGCATAAAGCCTATAGGGTGCAAGTGGATTTTCAAGAAGAAAACCGACATGGATGGTAATGTGATTACCTATAAGGCTAGATTGGTGGCGAAAGGATATCGTCAAAAGCAAGGTGTTGATTATGACGAAACCTATTCGCCTGTAGCTATGCTTAAATCCATTCGGATGCTCCTGGCCATAGCGGCTCATTATGATTATGAGATATGGCAGATGGATGTGAAAACAGCTTTCCTTAATGGAAACTTGCTCGAGGACGTGTATATGATACAGCCTGAGGGTTTCACATCGGTTGATAAAACCAAGGTATGCAAGTTGCGATGATCCATTTATGGATTGAAGCAAGCATCCAGGAGCTGGAATATCCGTTTTGATGAGACGATCAAAAGGTTTGATTTCTCACAAAATCCAGACGAACCTTTTGTGTACAAGAAGGTTAGTGGGAGTGCAGTCGTGTTCCTAGTATTGTATGTCGATGACATATTACTTATAGGAAACGATGTTTCAATCTTACAGTCAGTTAAGGTTTGGTTATCCAAGACATTCTCCATGAAAGACCTGGGAGAAGCAACCTACATCTTCGGGATTAAGATCTATAGAGATAGATCGAAACGGTTGCTTGGTCTTTCGCAGTCTACATATATAGACCGAGTGCTAAAGAGGTTTAGCATGTCGGAATCCAAGAAAGGTTATCTGCCCATCAGGCATGGGGTACACCTTTCGAAGTCTATGTGTCGCGCCTTAAGAAGACGAGAGAATTTGCATGAGTAAGATTCCCTATGCATCCGCAATAGGATCTATCATGTATGCTATGTTATGTACGAGGCCCGATGTATCGTATGCTCTGAGTGTCACGAGCAGATACCAGTCTGATCCAGGAATGGATTATTGGGTGGTTGTTAAGACGATCCTTAAGTACTTGAGAAGAACTAAGGATGTGTTCCTAATATATGGAGAAGGGGACATGGTGATACGCGGGTATACGGATGCCAGCTTCCAGACAGACAAGGATGATTCCAGGTCTCAGTCTGGATACGTGTTCACCTTGAATGGGGCGCAGTGAGTTGGAAAAGTTCCAAACAAGAGACTGCAGCGGATTCTACCACTGAGGCAGAATACATTGCGGCCTTCAGCAAAGGAAGCGGTTTGGATCAAGAAGTTCGTTCATGAACTTGGTGTGATTCCGGCCATTGTTGAAGCAATACCGGTCTACTGCGACAACAATGGAGCAATTGCACAGGCGAAAGAGCCAAGGTCTCATCAACGATCCAAACATGTGCTTCGCCGCTATCATCTTATCAGAGAGATCATCAGTAGGAATGAAATACAAATCGAGAAAATTCCCACTGAAAGGAACTTAGCGAATCCTTTGACTAAAGCATTACCTCAAAGTAAGTTTGAGGGTCATGTTGGTGCTTATGGTATTGGATACCGTAGCGATTGGCATTAGGCCAAGTGGGAGTCTGTTAGTAATATATGAGAGATGTCCTAAGGCAATCGCCTTATGTATGAACCATTTATATGATAAATTAAGATTCACTATTTGAGTATACATGTTTAATGTATTTGATTGGATCTTAAACTCATTTACTGAATGTCCACGATACGATTCACAGCATGAGAGAATTTGTGATTGGATCACAACTAGTGAGTATCTCTACATGTGTAATTGTGATGTATCGGAATTATCCCTAGTCGATGAATTGATGGATTTGGACACCATCAATTCCGAGACTAGCACGAGGTATACTCCTTGGTGTATCCAAGCGGTGATTCTCCGGGGAGACATAGTGATGTCCGGAGTTGATCGTGGATGCTAGTTATGGTAACTAGTTCATTGGAGTGACCAGCCGTAAGACTTCATATGGTTCTCTGCATATATAGATATGTCAATGAAGTTCTTACTGTGGCTTAAGTGCGATGTTCCTTTGACTTGCGGTATTCAAGTCATCTTGATCATGGAGACTTATGCTTTGACATCTTAAGCAAACATCTCTAAGGAGATGTGGACCCGGGATGATTGGGTATAAGTCGAAGTGATCGAAGGTGTTTGAATAGCCTATAAAGGATTCACCACTCCTTGCGAGGAGATGTATACCCATGGCCTCTCGTCGGATTGTTACTAAAGTCTTTGGCCAAAGCAATACATGTTTAGAGTAAGGTACTCTTCGATACATGTGGAGTAACTAGAATCCGTAGGACGAGGAAATGATACTTGGGCTAGGTGTGACGTAGTCAGCCTAGTGGGGACTGACACAATAGACCATGTCCTGAACCAAGTGGGTATAAGATGAGTGAAGGGAATGGGGCACGATTCATTCGAGTCTTGAAGGGTTTCGTGAAATAGTTCTGGATCAACCGTTGATCTTTTCTGTTAATTGGGGATCATGATGTACTACTAGGTGCCACTCATGATCGTTCTATAATTAATGGTTAATTATAGACGGCCAACATAAACCGAGAACCTATTTGGTCACACGCACAACGAGTGTAATCCAAAGGATTTAAAACGAGCTTGAGAATGGGATTCTCAGACCGAGAGAAACTATGTTTGGTTGGACCAAACATAAAGCGAGCATGAAATTGTTTCAGTCGCAATGGAAGCGTGGATGGGCCATGTCTTATGAAGACATAATGGATGGACCAAAATGGTTTGGTTCTAATCCAATGGATGAGAATAAACCAAAGGGTTTGGTTTATATTAAACGAATGAACCAAAGGTTGGTTCGGGTCGTTTTAACTTAAAATAAACCATCATGGTTTGGTTTATTTTAACTTATCTTAATGGAGCGGGTTAACGGGCTTTATGGATATGATCCATTAACCATTAAGAGAATTAGTTCTCTATAAAAGTGGGCTTAAGGGATTGTTAAACCCTAACTAATCCAATCATCCAAACCCTAGCCGCCCAACACAAAGTTGCCGCCCAGCTTGTGTTGCCGCCCAGCCCACAGCTCCTCCAACCGGCGTCCAGAAGGCGGCTTCCTTCCTCCTCGCCGGCGTCGAGCTGCTGCCGGAAGAGTTCCGGCGATCCTCCTTAGGTTTGGCATCAAGGTAAGCACTTGGCTTCCTTTGTTGGCCGGCGCCTATCTCCTCCACCAAGCTGTCCAGTTTTTTCTGGACAGCTTCTTCTCCTCTCGTCGGAGCGTCGTTTGGACGACGGTTAGTGCTCCGACAGCGGCTAACATACCGGGGATTTGATCTCCGGTAATCCTCTGAGGTGGAGGACGAAGGATTCGTCAATCGGTTGACGAATACCTCTCCGGAGAAGCAAGTCTTGAGGACTTGTTTTAGGTCCGAATTTGGATTCGGATCGTGATCATCTCTCGATCACGTCGTCTTCAACACGAGGCTAGTAACCCGTACGAAGACGAAGCTCGTGGCTTGGCGAAGTCATCCCGAGGAGCTCGGCGTGGATACGGATAGAGACGATTCTTACGAGGATCGTTCCGGTTGATGCCGTTCCCGCTACACATCATACGGAAGGTATAACGTAGTTTAATTTCTTTTATTGCAATTTTAATTTACGGTTATGTCTACACTTGTTGTAATAGCATGCGTGTGTTGTGTGTGTTGTAATAAATAGGAGTATTTATTATTTTTATTGCTTCCGCTGTGCTCATGTTTACGAAACATGATCGAACACACACACGCCGCGGTGCCGGAAACCCAACAGTTTTATGCTCTCAACATTCCCATCAATCGACTGTTATGCCTCAGCAGTCGACTGATGTCGACATCAGTCGACTGCCAGTCCATGGCAGTCGACTGCCAAGCACAAAATAGCAGTCTAACACTAGTCGAATCATAGTCAACTTGGATCAGTTAAACCGGCACCTGTGCCAGTCGACTGCTGTCGGGCAAAACCTCAAACACCAAGTTGTTTGAGCATCCGACCGTCGGGTAAACCCTCAAACATCAAGTTTGAGCCTCCGACACTCAGTCTTAGCCACTTGGCTAAATCCACCTTATCCCTCATGGAGTTCCCCACCGAAGCTCTCTTCCCTCAGCCTACGTCCCTCGGATGCGCCAAACGCACGGCTTCGCAACGCCATCCTTCGTGTCTCTTTCCCTAGAAGTATACTTCCCTTGGGCCTCACTCCATTCGCTCCCCGTCCGGCGGTCCCTCGGATGCACCAAGTGCACGGCTTCACAATGCCATCCTTCACCGACTCAAGGACCCCGAGCCTAGTGAACTTGTCAAGTCCTCAAGACTTCCCACATGCACCAAGCGCACTGCTTTGCAATGCATTTCCCACCAAGCACCAAGCGCACGACTTCAGATTGCTTTGGACTTTTCAACACCAAGCCCCATGCTTGGATTTTCCATGCCAACTCCATGTTGGACTTTCCCACACCAAGCTCCATGCTTGGATTTTCCATGCCAACTCCATGTTGGACTTTCCAAACCAAGCTCCATGCTTGGATTTTCCATGCCAACTCCATATTGGACTTTCCCACACCAAGCTCCATGCTTGGATTTTCCATGCCAACTCCATGTTGGACTTTCCTATGACAATCCCTTGTCATAAGTTTTGTCTATCATCAAAATACTGCTCGAGTCAATCTCGAGTCAACCTGGGCCGATTGCACCAACCCCCTTGAGGAGCTCATAAGGATCATCATGTAAATTATGCAGGTGGACTTGGTCCAGCATAATGATAAGGTTGAGTGGTACTACTCATGGAGTTAGATGTCGATTAATTAATTGTCAGTAAATTAATTAATTAACGGACATTCGATATCTTAAATACGGGGAGACATTTTTAAAATTAATATATGGAGCCCATATTTAATTATGAGGGTTGGTGAGGTAGATCAATGATAATCCTCTAGTGGAATGGATTATCATTAATGGATCGGATTTTATGTGGGTCGGATCCATTAGGTGGCCAAGATCCAACTCCTCCTCATGGTCCCTATTATAGCCTATTAAAACCCTCAAGAAATCTAGATCCAACGGACATGATTAAAAGGAGGTTTGGGCAAAATCTATAAATAGGAGGCAAGGCTTGGGCGGTAACTAAGGATTTTGGATTCTAGGGTTTGCTTCCAAGGCTCGGGTGGCTAGGAAAGAAGAAGCTTTAGGGTTTGGAGTTGGCTTGGGCAGTGGAAAGAGGTGGAGGAGGTTTAGGGTTTCATTTTCCTCTCTTCCTAAGGTTTGGTCGGCGCCCTTTTCTTCATCCCCTTAGGGCCGACGCTCCTTCTTTGAAGCTTGTCCGACGGTTCTTCTTCCTCTATTTCTCCTTGGCCGACGGCAAGAGTTAGGACTTCTTCCCTTGGAGCTCTTGGCCGGCACCCACACTCTCTCCCTCTCCTTAGGGCCGGCAGACATCAACCTTGGTGGTTGGTGGTTGGCGCAAGAAAGGAGAAGAAAGGGACTTCGATTATCTTCCTTTATTCGGAGCGAACAAGGAAAGGAAGATATGTGATCTCGGAGGCTTCAACTCTCAGAGGATTAAAAGAAGGATAGGTCATACGATAGAAGATCAAAAGGTCATACGATTATCTTCCTCCGAGAGTTGAAGCCTCCTAGATCACGTATCTTCCTTTCCTTGTTCGCTCCGAATAAAGGAAGATAATCGAAGTCCCTTTCTTCTCCTTTCTTGCGCCAACCACCAACCACCAAGGTTGATGCCCACACAACATCCAAGAGAAGGATAGGTCATATGATAGAAGATCAAAAGGTAAACAAGAGGTATAATTCTTGTTTTGGTTTCCTTTTTGTTTTGGTTTCATATGATAGAAGATCCAAAGATAAACACAAAAACTGGTGATCCGTACATCATCTATTCAACGACTAATCGAGAAAAAGAGTTAGGTTGCTTGAACAACAAGTTTGTTCAAGAGACCACTCGAATCGAATAACACGATGATGGATCCATTTCTTGGGTGATCCATCTTCGTTCGGATTAATTTTTTTTTATCCGGGGATGTATGATAGGATCGCCATGCACAAGTGACCGAAGCAGGAAGCAATTCCCTTCAAGTGGTATCAGAGCCATGATTTCCAATTTTGTATGTTTAGGATTCGATTACTTTTATGCACTTATCATATATTATGTGTGTCGTATAATAGTAGGATGTGCGTAGGCTATATTTTTGATTGAAGGCATAAGATCCAACTATTATGGTCATATGTGTGTGTATGTGATTGTATGTGTGTAATTGTAATATTATTTGAATCCTCAGGGTTGACGAGGCTAGTATTTAATTTTTGTAATTAAGTACGGCATTGTTTAGCCACTCTTTTATTTTAGTTTACTTTTGATCTAGATTTCATGTACACTCCTTTGTGGAGTATAGGATCGAAGGATGTAAATTAAAATAATTTTTTCTCGGCTCAGATCTTCGGATGGCTTATACATGGCGTAAGGAGGAGCAGACGAGGTGGCAACACGACTGGAGGCATATTGGAGAACAAAAGTCATAATAGTTGGAAAACTTGTTTTTCATATTTATTGCTTTTGATTTATATGCTTGTTGTGCTTGCATAGTTAAAATTCCTCAATTTTAAATTACTAAGTGGGAGAGAGATATTTTTTAAGTTCTCGCGGCCTCCATTACAATTTGACATGTGATGCGAATAAACTTGCGCGTTGGCTCTAAGTGCCTTCCTCCATATTGGATGAGTTTGTTTTGCAGATCACTAGGTCAAATATGATTATAGGAAATTATTTAGGAGTGTGTGTACTTCCCCATCGGAAGGCACATAATCCGAGATAATTGTCTTAGTATCGGGTAATGGTGAACACTTAGATGCAAATAAAAGTATCCTCCCCATCGGAGTCACTGCTTTTATTTGTTGGGCCGAAGAGGAACCAACTATTAATTTTATTTGTCAAAAAGTAAGGTTGATAGGATAATAAAATTAATGGGTAAAACCTCCTCTTACAAATGTAGAATTTGTATACATCTACACTATCGTGGCATACGATATTCTCAGTGTTTTGAGGTGTTTGTTGATTTTAAAATTTTATTGTTTGAGGAATCAATAATTTTTAGAAATCTAAATGTTTTTAATCTATGTGATTCTTAGGTTTCTTCAAAATGACTTTCAACCCACTTGTTGTGATACTAAAGGAAAATAAACTTACTGGACCTAACTATGTGGATTGGAAAAGGAATCTGGACATAGTCTTGACTATTAAGGAGTACAAGTATGTAATTCTCGAGGAGTGTCCTCCTAAGCCTACAGATGATTCTGGGGAAAAGAAGAAAGAGAGTTATAAGAAGTGGATCAAGGCTGATGAGATGGCATGGTGTTACATTTTGTCTTCTATGTCAAATATATTGCAACATCAGCATCAAGCCATGAATACTGCTTATGACAAGATGCTCAATCTCAAGGAACTTTTCGAAAACTAGAATCGGACTGCTAGGCAAGAAGCCATGAGAAACTTGATGACGACCACCATTGTTGAGGGAACACCCGTGAGGGATCATGTTCTCAAGATGATGGCTCATTTGAATGAGCTGGAAGTCCTTGGAGCTGAGATCGATGGGGAAACCTAGGTCGATTTCATTCTCCAATCTCTACCTAGGAGTTTTGAGCAGTTTCGCCTGAACTACAACATGAATAAGAGGTTGTATTCATTGGCGGAGCTTCTGACAGAACTCCAGGTGGCAGAGGAGCTTTTTCATCAGAGTTCTCAGGCTTTGGTTGCCCAAAAGGTTTCTACTTCTAAGCTAAAAGGCAAGAAGAAGAAGAAACAAGGTGCAGCAAAGGTGGTGGGAGGATCTAAAGGAGAAGTGAAGAAGCCAAAAGGCAAGTGCTTCACTTGTAAGCAGACTGGACATTGGAAGGCTGATTGCCCCAACCGGAAGTATAACAAAGGTATATCTTTTAGTCTAGTCATTAAAACATGTTTAGCGGTGTTATCTACCGACACCTGGTGTGTAGATACGGAAGCCACTGATCATGTCTGCAATACTTTGCAGGGGTTCCAGGAAATCAGACGACTAGCTGAGGGGGAGATTACCGTCTACATGGGCAATGCTACTAAGGTGGCGGCTATTGCAATGGGAGATGTTTATTTATCTTTTGATATGAATAAAACTTTGGTTCTGAGAAATTTCCTTTATGTACCTTCATTTAGAAAGAATTTGATTTCAGTTTCTAAATTGTTTTTGGATGAATATTCTATTTCTTTTAATGATAGAGTTGTTATAAAAAGGAATAGGGAGATTATCTGTTCTGGTGTGTTGGTAGGAAATTTATATACTCTTGAACCAAAGGGTCCCATGATGCAAATAGAAGTAAATAACTCATCTTCTAAATCTAATAAGAGAAAAGAACCTTCAAAAATGAACCAAACGTATCTTTGGCATCTAAGGTTAGGTCATATTAATCTGAGTAGAATTCAAAGGTTGATAGCTGATGGACCTTTGGGTTCATTAGTGGTGGAAGATTTCCCAACCTAAGAATCTTGCTTGGAAGGTAAAATGACCAAGAGGCCTTTTAAGGCCAAGGGGTATAGAGCCAAAGATGTGTTGGAATTAGTTCATTCTGATTAGTGTGGTCCTATGTCTATCCAGGCTTGAGGTGGTTTTGAATACTTCATCTCTTTTATAGATAAGTATTCAAGATATGGATACATTTACTTGATGCGCCGCAAGTCTGAATGCTTTGATAGGTTCAAAGAATTCAAGGCTGATATGAAGAAACATCAAGGTAAAAGTATCAAGACACTATGATCTGATCGTGGTGGTGAGTACCTCTTGGGAGAGTTTAGGAGTTACTTATCAGAGGCTGGGATTCAATCCCAACTGTCTGCACATGGTACACCCTAGCAGAATGGTGTGATAGAGCAAAGGAATATGACTCTTATAGAGATGGATAGATCGATGATGAGTTATTCTAAGTTACCAGATTCGTTCTGAGGGTATGCTGAACTTGGTATCATCTAAATCAGTATCTTCTACTCTCACAGAATTGTGGACTGGGCGAAAGTCTAGTCTGAGATATATTCGAATTTGGGGGAGTCCAGCAGATGTGCTGAAGGTAGATACTGGTAAGTTGGAACCTCATACAGAAGTGCGCTTGTTCGTAGGCTATCCTAGAGGAACGAAAGGTGGTTTGTTCTATAGTCCTAGAGATCAGAGGGTGATCGTTAGCACGAATGCCTAATTTTTAGAGAAAGACTATATGATGAACCACAAGCCCATGATCAAGATTGTTCTAGAGGAATTGAGAGGGGAAGTCACTACTTTAATACCAACGGTACAAGAGGACATACCACAAGTGACTGAGCTTATCACAGAGGATACACAGGTGATACCTCGTCGTAGTGGTAGGATTGTTAGACAACCTGAGAGATTTATGTTCTTGGGAGAATCTTTTGATTTGGTCCTTGGCGAATATGAATCTGATCCCTAGACACGAGGCAATCCAAGACAAAGATGCGGTATCCTAGCAAGGGCGATATAAATTACGAGATAGAATCTATGGATTCAAATCATATCTGGGAGTTATTAGAACCACCCAATAGTGTAAAAATCATTGGATCAACAAAAGAAAGATGGGAAGGTTGAGACCTTCAAAGCAAGGCTTGTTGCAAAATGATATTCTCAGAAAGAGGGCATCGATTATGAGGAGACCTTTTCACTGTAGCCATGCTTAAGTCTATTCGATTCTCTTATCTATTCTTTGCTCATATGGATTATGGTTTGGCGGATGGATGTCAAGATAGCTTTCTTTAATGGAAGTCTTGAAGAAAACATCTATATGGAGCAACGAGAGGATTCATTGCAAAGAGCAAAGAGCATCTTACGTGCAAGCTTAATTGGTCCATTTATGGATTGAAGCAAGCTTGAGATCTTGGAACATTCACTTTGATGAGGTAATCCAATCATATGGATTTATTCAAAGTCGGATGAGTCTTGTGTATACAAGAGATGTGATGGAAGCGTAGTGGTATTTCTTGTACTATCGTAGATGACATTTTGCTCATTGGCAACAATGTCAAAGTGTTGTCAGACGTAAGGGTATGGTTGTCCAAACAGTTTGATATGAAGGACTTGAGAGAAGTGGGACACATCCTTGGGATCAAGGTTATAAGGGATCGCAAGAAAAGGATGTTGTGCTTATCTCAAGCTTCATACGTAGATACTATTTTGACTCGTTTTAGCATGTAGAACTCCAAAAAAGGTTTTCTACCTTTTAGACATGGAGTACCTTTATCTAAAGAGATGTGTCCTAGAACGTCAAAGGAGATAGAGGAGATGAAGGTGGTTCCTTATGCTTCGACAGTAGGAAACCTCATGTATGCTATGTTCTGTACAAGGCCAGATATCTGCTTTGCCATGGGCATGGTTAGCAGATATCAGAGTAATCCAGGACAAGGACATTGGACTATGGTAAAGCATATATTGAAGTACCTAAGAAGGAATAGGGATTATATGCTGGTATACCAGGCAGATCAATTACTCCCTGTGGGTTACACAGATTCCGACTTCCAATCAGATAGGGATAACAGTAAGTCTACCTCACATTTTGTGTTTACTTTGGGAGGTGGAGCGATTGTATGGAGGAGTGTCAAGCAGAAATGCGTGGCAGACTCCACCACGGAAGCTGAGTATGTGGTAGCCTCTGAGGCAGCCAAAGAAGTTGTATGGATCAGGAACTTCTTGATGGACTTGGATGTGATTCCTGGTTTGCCCAGAACTATCACAATTTATTGTGATAACAGTGATGCAGTTGCAAACTTGAAGGAACCACTAGCTCATAAGACAAGTAAACACATATAGCGCAAGTACCACCTGATACGAGAGATCGTAAAGCGAGGAGAAGTTGCTGTCGCCAAGATTGCATCAGAGGATAACCTAGCAGATCGTTTCACTAAGGTCCTTCCAGCGAGAGATTTTGATAGGCATGTGGAGGGAATGGGAATCAAATGTATGACACTTTGATGGCAGCATAATCTTTTAGTATAAGTGGGAGATTGTTGGGATGTATACTGAAAGCCTAGTCTTTGTATAGACATCTTCATTTTGAAATAAGAATCACATGATCATTGTTTTCATTTTATATTTATTATATGTGTGCATAACTCGAGCTCACTTGAGTTCAACCCGTGGAATAGGAACCATAGGTTCCGAACCATGTTATATCGTCGTGTATTGCATGTGTTGTGTTTGTCTCGTATTTGTTAGGGCAATCTCTTGCCGTAATATGGTTTTGATGGTGTGGAAAAGGGTTTAAGTTAGTGTGTTATGTTGATTTGATATGTGCGTTGAAGTCGTGCAGGACTTAGTAATTCGCACATGGAAGGTAGTGGCAGTTCACATCTCATGACTTCGTGCCTTGAGTCGGTGAAGATAGCTTTGCAGGCCGTGCGCTTGGAGCATCAGGGACCGGCCGGACGAGAAGCTTGGAGTGAAGCCGGAGAAGTAGACTTGAGGCGGAGACCGCGAAGGAGCATTGCAGTCGTGCTGATGCTCTTGAGGACATGGCGAGGCGAAGAGAACCGGCGAGGACTCAGGAGATGAGAGTGGCGATTGCGAAGTGGAGGGTAGCTCTTAGGTGGTGGCCATTTGGCGAGTCGTCGGGAGGTTTTCCGACACGATCATTGCCATGTCATAGCGATCATTGCTCTGAGATTGAATGTAGTTAAGTGGTATCCGTGATAGGTTTATGCCCAGCGATCGGCGCCATCGGAATAGCGATCATTACCGAAGGAATACTCGCGAGCCTGAAAACCTTCATGGCGTGACAGCGTCGACTATATGGATGCTTGATCGTGGTGAGTCCATCGATTGGCGCGAGTTACATTGGACTGATGCGGGATCGGCGTGTTCGGAGGCCGTTGTAGTGGCTGATCATTGCCAAGCGTGATCGACTAGTGGCGACCAGCAGGAAGAAATCAACCCTCTCTATAAAGAGAGGTGTGAGCCTTTGAGGCTAATGCTTGTATGCTCTAAGTGATCTTCCAAGTGCTCCACAAGTTCTAAACTCTTCTTACTTGCTTTTACTCCATTCTATTTGTAAGAAGAGTGATCTTGATTGTAAAGGTTACCTCCACCTAGCTTGGTGCAAAGGAGAGACCATTTAGTGGATTGGTTTAGCGGAGTGATTCCCAGGGGCGAATAGGGGGTGTGGATTCTTGATGCCGTGAACCACGTTACATCCTTTGTTAGCGTTTGTATTTTCGTTTATCGCTTTGTCTTTATTGTTTATGCTTCCGCTTGCGCTAACGATTGTGTAGACGAGCAAACGAACGAGAGAATTCCAACATCCATAGTAAGAGGGCTATTCACCCCCCTCTAGCCGGCCGTATCGATCCCCTACAAGTGGTATCAGAGCCAGGTTGCTTGTCCTTAGGACTAAGCTGCCCGCAACAAGCTCTACATCAAAATGGCGGCAAACATCCACCACAAGTTGACGGTGAATTCTCTTAGTGGAAAAGAGAATGAGTATTCTTGAGAGGCGATTTTGATATTATTATAATGGAAAATGGTTTGAGTTGCCTTAAATCAAAAAGTGTTAACAATTAACAAGTCAAATAAATAGCAAACTAAATAAACATATTTAAAACGAAACAACTAACTAGTAGGAGCACTATCATCGTCAGGTGTAGGCATAACTGGGGGGCGCTCAATTCTCTTAGGCAGCATAACTATGACATATAATAAAAGATTATCTTAAATACATGTATTATAAATGAAGAATAATATAAATACCATGTAAATAAATCTAATCGCTATCATCATCTGAAAAGGATAAATGATCATCCGTCTCACTATCAATTTCACTATCTTCACCCTTATCAATACGATTACTTAGAGCGCCCCTATCTAGTTCCACTTGTGCATTTGTCATATTTATTTATTGGTTCTCAACATCTAATCAACATAGTTGAGTTATCTCTAAGTCTTCATCAACTACTAAGTTAATCATTGGATGAAATGTCTTGGTTTGACTCTATATTTAAAATATTACCAACTTCAAAATCTTCAGATACTTCTTCAACTTCAGTTACTTCTTATATTTCTCGATGGTGAACACTTTGCACTACCTTTCATTGACCTCCACGCTTGATATCATTCAAATAATACACTTGACTTGCTTGGTTTTCCAAAATGAATGGGTCATCATTGTACCATATTTTAGAACTGTCAATAGACAAGAGATCATACTCATCCACCAATGATTTTTTTTGGGATTATATTGGAACCATTCGCACCAAAATAATTGGACTTTATACCTAAAAGATTAAAATATTTGAACCACATCCTTCAACACTCCAAAAAAATCCAAATTGTCCCCATCGTCAAAGGATGGTATTCTGACCTCACTATTCTAAGTAGTTCTGCATGAATCATTGGACCTCGTATGATATCGAATACCATTTACAATGCATGCATCATACAGTTGAACTTCAGCATCAGGTCCCATTGCTAAATAGTACAACTCATCTGTGATATCTAAATTTGTACAATTTTTCAACGCTATATTTTATCCCTAAACCACAGAGGAAAATCTCGCTCATGATATTGCATAACTTGATCAGCATGAACTTTTTGTTACAAGTTGCAGATGAACACTATATAAAAATTTAATCAATTTAAAAGTCGTGAATGAAATAGAATTAAAATAATAACTTAATGTAAAAACATACTTTCGATATCGATCGACTTCTATACAATTGTTTAGAATATACCAATGTATTTTCTTAAACAAAGACAATGGCAATTTCAGACTGTGTTGGTTGCCAAAGACTTTTGTTTGCTGTGAGAAAACACTTAAATTAATATGATGGTTGAATATCTTTATTCCGTTCTGGCCTAGAAAAGCTTGTCTCAATTTGACTCATATATAATGAACTGAAAGTCAATGCCTCGTTTACAATATACCCCTCTACAATAGATCCTTCAAGTCGTGTTTTATTACGAACATATTTTTTTAGTATTCTCAAATATTGCTCAAAGGGATACATCCATCGTGATGAAACTGACCCAGCTAATATGACTTTACGAGGTAAATGAACTATCAAATGAACCATAATATCAAAAATTGCCAGAGGAAATATGCATTTCATCTTACACAATATCAAAACTATTTGATCCTCCATTTTACATAAGTCCATTGTGTGTAAAGATCTTGCAGTAATCTTTTTGAAGAAATCACATAACTCAATTAGTGTGCTACATATGTCTTTCGAAAAAAATTTACATACAACAACTGGAAGTATTCTTTACAACAATACATGACAATCATGTGATTCCAGTCCATATATCTTTCCATCACTTGCATTAACTTTTCTAGATATATTAGCAGCATATCCATCGGAAAACTTCACAAATTTTAAGAATTGGTAAAATTCATGCCTTTCTTTCAATGTCAACGTGTAACTTGCATACGGTTTTCTGAATTTGTCTCCTACTATTTGTAAATGTAAGACTCCTTATTCCCATGTCATGCAAGTCTAATCTTGCTTTAAAAGTATCCTTTGACTTTACCCAATTTGTATTATCCAAAGATCGTTGTCATTTTTTACTGAATGAAGGATGCTAGCTGAATGTCACTTGGGGTAATGAATTTAATTGCGCTAGAATCTCATATCCATTAATTATTCTTGGTGGTTCTTCTTTTTCAACCATTCCATTGAAATCTTTATTTGGATGCCATGGGTGTTGCACATTCAAGATTGATGGTGACATGTGTAGCATATTTTACTCCTTAATCCTTGAGATTTGGTTTCATTCAGACATATTATATGTTGTGTGCAAATCATATAGGGTTTTTGAAATAGTTTTAACACACATCTCATTGCATTTCATACTTGTTTCATGCATATTTCCTTCAATTTGCACCTATTTTCTATTTTCTAGTTCAGAGATTTGTGTTTGCTATTTTTATGTGTAGGATGGAGTTTTGGAGACAAAATGATGCTACAAAAGGAGCTCAAGAAGGGCAAGCATAGTTTGGCTGTGTTCCCAAGACATGGGAATGTTTTGTATGAGAAGGATAGCATCAAAACAGAGTTACAGAGGAAGACATGGCCGACCATGTGAAATTCACACGGCTGTGCCTATTCCCGATCCCATATTCAGAATTGATTTCTAGCCTTCCACATGGCAGGCCATCTGGATTCCACACGGCCATGTGGCGTCAGCGCGACTTATGCAAATCAATATTCATAGGCAATTAAGTAAAGCCGGGGTGCACCCCTACATAAGGAAAGGCATGCCTAAACCTAAAAGGGGGAGGCCCGATGGTTGGAACGACAACAACGTGCCCTAAGAAGCAATAGAAGCTAGCAACGAGGAGGAAGAAAGTAGCTCGGAGACCTAAAACAATGCTCCAACACATTGAAGAGGGACCTAGGTGTTTGTGCAGTAGGCACCTAAGTCGAACCTAAGTTTTGATTATAGAAAAAGAGACAAAGTTGAGCCCATATTGTTATCTCACGAGCTGAATCAAGTGTGAAGGAATGCTAAGCTTAAGCGGAAGGTAGGCGACACCCGGAGGAAACCATGGTAGTCGGGTGAGACTAGGAGGACTTCAGAGGGAGTTGAAGAACTTAGGTGAAGACCAGAAGTGAAGCTTCAAAGGTAAAGGTTGAGGTAAGCTCGTGTGAGTGAGTGTAAGTAAGGTCGTTTCCTCCATACGGGGACATCCTTAGGCGATGATCCGACTAAAGACTTCCAAAGGAAGGTCTATGTTGAGATCGGATGGTTGGTGGTCGTCGTAATCACTTATTTTCGAGCTAAATTTTTATTGCAGCTGGAAATCCTAACAACAATGATCACGACTATTGGCAATGACCGCCGCTCCATCGTGGTTGATCACCGATCACGGGTCAAGGATCAGCCTCAAGGAGAGTCAAAGCTTATCACCATTTCTCAAGGGCTAGGTGACATCACCTCATGAAACCTCATCTCAATGATTAGGGTTTCTCAGGGCTGTAAAAGAAGGGGTTCTCCACACCATTTTCATCATTCGAAGTGCTCTCAATTGCTCCCGTAACGCCGCGACTCTCCGATAATCCTAGGATGATGAAGCGCTGCCAAAATACCGACGACCTGAGCTCTTACTTTTAACTCCTTAGTCGTTGGTAATATTTGAAGTTCTCTTTTTAGTTTACTTGTTCTTAATTTATATTTATGAGCTTTCATCGTAATCAGGAGAGAGGGATTGTCTCTCTACCTCGAGTATTCTTGTGCTTTTGTAAATCGTTAACTCCTACCTCTAACGAGGAGGAGTACTTTAGTGTTTTGCCCTCCGTATACAGTCTAGGACTATTAGAGCTTTGGATTAGCAGTCGAAGGTTGTGAACCAAGTAAAAACAAAAAGTGTTATATTTATTTTCCGTTGTACTTTACTCTTCTTGCGTATCGAATCGATGAACGAATGAAAAAATTGTTTTGCGCTCTTCACCCCCCCCCCCCCTCTAGCACTCAAATCGATCTAACAAGTGATATCAGAGCCGAAGGAGCTACGATTTTGTGAAACCACCAATCTAGCAATTTCATACATCTTTTTTCTTTTTATTTTTGGTTTTATGATCTTTTCATTTCGTTTAATTTCATTTTCCCGCACTACTAATCCAAGACGAAAGTCTTGGTACATTCGCTTGTTTTTGTCGTTGCAAGGTACTTATTTTCCTTCTTTTCTTAAATGGCCCATCTCGAAGGGTTTAGCATTGTCCGACCTCCGTTTTACAATGGAGACGACTTCCGTTATTGGAAGGGTCGGATGGAGTGCTTCTTAAAGACCCAAATCGAGATGTAGATCTTAATCCAAATTGGATTCACGCTTCCTACTAATGAAGTGGGTGAATCATTAAATTACGATCAATGGACGAATGCCATGAAAAGACAAGTGGAAGTCAATGCCTAGGCAACCCAAATCTTACAATGTGGCTTGTCCAAAGACGAGTTAAACCGTGTCGGACCCTTCAATAGCGCAAAAGATCTATGGACTAAACTCGTAAAGCTACACCAAGGAACATACGGCGCGAAGGTATGTAAACATGACTTGCTTTTCAATAAGTTATATAATCTTAAGATGCAGGAACATGAGACGGCAAAACAACTACATGCCCGCATTCAAGATATTGTCAATAGCTTGCATGCCATCAGACAAAAGGTCGAAAATCGAGACCTTATAAGGTATGCTTTAAATGCTTCCCTAGGACTACCTTGTGGGCATCCATGGTCGATGCCTACAAGGTCTCTAAGGACCTTTCAAAAATTAGACTAGATGAATTATTTTATGAATTTGAACTCCATGAACAGTCTAATTTGGTTCTCGAGAAAGGTATTGCCTTACTTGCAGGTTCGAAGAAGAAGCCCGCAACCAAACCACCCCCCAAGGAAGAGGACGAGTATGAGTCGGAGGTAGACCCCGAGATGGAAATCGAACTAGTGAATCTAGTTCAAAAGATGATCAAGAGCCGAAGATGACCCGTCAATCAAGGTAAATCTAAACCTAATTCTAATTTTAGATGCTTTGAATGTAACAGGTTTGGACACATCGAGTCGGAGTGTCCGAAACTCAAGAACAAAACACCCAAGTCAAAGAAAGCGCTTAACACTACTTGGGAAGAATCATCGGAGGAGGAATATGATGATCTCATCTTCATGGCCAAGCTGACCGAGCCTGAACAAGACTCCGAACCTGAGCAAGAGTCTGAGTCTGGATCCGACGATGAGTCGCTATTCAAGACAAGCCACAGATACACATCCGGTTTAAAAAGGTCACTTAAGGTAAGTCAATCTTTACTTAGCACTTTATACAATGCAATTAAATTCTTAACTAGAAAGTTAGCTAAGTCCGAGTCCAAGGTCGAGACCTTAGTGGAAGAGGTTAAACTCCTTAAACATGAGGTCTCCCTAACCTCTTCGACTAGCCAAGTTGAAAAGGAGGACCCAACTCGAGTTGAAAAGCTCGAAGTTGAGAACTCACTTTTGAAAAGTCAAGTCGAAGACCTTAGGCATACATTGGAAAGGTTTACTTTGAGATCCAAGGGACTTGACCTTTTAGTTGGATCGCAAAGGGTCGTGTACAACAAGGTCGGGCTTGGGTTTAGCTCAAATATGACTAACAAGTCGTATATGTTGATTGTAAGTCGAAATAAAAAATATGTCCAAGCATGGGTCCCTAAGACCGTTTTGATTTCTAAATTAGGATCTAACAAGTACTGAGTTCCCAAGGACCAAATCCACTATGTGAAAAGACCGAACCGATTCAATGGTCCAGGGGGAGCTAGTACAAAATTTGTTTGTGCTATTGATTAGACTTTACATGCTTAGGTATTTATTTTTTTATTTTTAGAATGGTTATATAGGACCTATAACTAGTCAATTCTTGACAACATAGTACTAGGATGCGGCAAGTTGATAGTACGCTAGGGAAGCGAAATCCAGTGTGTCCAAGTTAAATAAGGCATATCTAGCTCAGTGCACTCGACTAAGTGGACCTACCTGAAGCTACCTCGCCATATCCTTAACTAGTTAGACCAGGAAATAATTTTAAGTGAATCAAGTTATTATTTTCTCGAACTTGGCATTTTCTAAGGAAGTGGTCATTGTTCCGATCAAAGAAGGCCTCTGTGGATCACCACGACCTAGAAGCCAATTTCTTGAAAAGGTGACTTGATGAGCTTAAGGTTAAATCCGAATCTAACCCAAGGTTGACTAGTTTCAATTCATTAAATTTAATCAAGTAAAATTGAAGTCATCTTACAAGAACACATAAGGATAATGTGTTTGATCATGTAGAAATGGGCGAGATGATCTAGGACTAATAATCTTTAACTAAACCTTAAATTTCAATATCCGATCCAACTACCTTGTGTGTAGGATCAATGGATGTTAGATAGTGGGTGCTCCCGACATATGACCGAAGACCAACTTAAGTTTTCAAAACTTAGATTCAAACGACAAGGATCGGTAGCTTTCGGAAACAACGACAAGCTCAAAATCATTGGATCAGGTGATATTGAGCTAAATTCTAATTTCACGATTCACAATGTTTTATTAGTTGAAGATTTTCAATATAATTTACTCGAGGATATGAAAATAGCTTTCCTTAATAGAAACATACTCGAGGATGTGTATATGATACAGCCTGAGGGTTTAACATCGGTTGATAAAACCAAGGTATGCAAATTGTGACGATCCATATATGGACTGAAGCAAGCATCTAGGAGTTGGAATGTCCGTTTTGATGAGACAATCAAAAAGTTGGATTTCTCACAAAATCTGGACGAACCTTGTGTGTACAAGAAGGTTAGTGGGAGTGCAGTCGTGTTCCTAGTATTGTATGTTGATGACATATTACTTATAGGAAATGATGTTTCTGCCTTACAGTCAGTTAAGATTTGGTTGTCCAAGACATTCTCCATGAAAGACCTAGGAGAAACAACCTACATCTTCGGGATTAAGATCTATAGAGATAGATCGAAATGGTTGCTTGGTCTTTCGCAGTCTACATATATAGATCGAGTGCTAAAGAGGTTTAGCATGTCAGAATCCAAGAAAGGTTTCCTACCCATCAGGCATGGGATACACCTTTCGAAGTCTCTGTGTCTACGCATAGAAGACGAGAGGATTTGCATGAGTAAGATTCCCTATGCATCCGCAAGAGGATCTATCATGTATGCTATGTTTGTACGAGGCCCGATGTATCGTATGCTCTGAGTGTCACGAGCAGATACCAGTCTGATCCAGTAATGGATCATTGGGCGGCTGTTAAGACAATCCTTAAGTACTTGATAAGAACTAAGGATGTGTTCCTAATATATGGAGAAGGGGACATGGTGATACGCAGGTATACGGATGCCAAATTCCAGACAGACAAGGATGATTCCAGGTCTCAGTCTGGGTATGTGTTCACCTTTAATGGGGGCACAATGAGTTGGAAAAGTTCCAAACAAGACACTGTAGCAGATTCTACCACTGTGGCAGAATACATTGCAGCTTCGGAAGCAGCAAAGGAAGCAGTTTGGATCAAGAAGTTCATTTATGAACTTGGTGTGGTTCCAGCCATTGTTGAAGCAATACCGGTTTACTGCGACAACAATGGAGCAATTTCACAGGCGAAAGAGCCAAGGTCTCATCAACGATCCAAACATGTGCTTCGCCGCTATCATTTGATCAAAGAGATCATAAGTAGGAAGGAAATACAATTCGAGAAGATTCCCACTGAAAGAAACTTAGCGGATCCTTTAACTAAGGCATTACCTCAAAGTAAGTTTGAGGGTCATGTTAGAGCTTATGGTATTGGATACCATAGAGATTGACATTAGGCCAAGTGGGAGTTTGTTAGTAATATATGAGAGGTGTCCTAAGACAATCACCTTAGGTTTGAACCATTTATATGATAAATGAAGATTCACTATTTGAGTATAGATGTTTTCATGTATTTGATTAGATCTTAAACTCATTTACTAAATGTCCACGATATGATTCACAGCATGAGAGATTTTGTGATTGGATCACAACTAGTGAGTATCTCTACATGTGTATTTGTGATGTATAGGAATTATCCCTAGTCGATGAATTGATGGATTTGGACACCATCAATTCTGTCGAGACTAGCACGAGGTATACTCCTTGGTGTATCCAAGCAGCTGATTCTCACTGCTGGAGATATTGTGATGTTCGGAATTAATCATGGATGCTAGTTATGGTAACTAGTTCATTGGAGTGACCAGCTGTAAAACTTCATATAGTTCTCTACATATATAGATATGTCAATGAAGTTCTTATTGCAGCTTAAGTGCGATGTTCCTTTGACTTGCGGTATTCAAGTCTTCTTGGTCATAAAGACTTATACTTTGACATCTTAAGCAAGCATCTCTGAGGAGATGTGGACCCGGGATGATTCGACATAAGCTGAAGTGATCGAAGGTGTTTGAATAGCCTATAAAGGATTCACCACTCCTTGCGAGGAGATGTATACCCATGGCCTCTCATCGGATTGTTACTAAAGTCTTTGGCCAAAGCATTACATGTTTAGAGTAAGGTACTCTTGGATACATGTGCAGTAACTAGAATCTGTAGGATGAGGAAATGATACTTGGGCTAGTTGTGACATAGTCAACCTAGTGGGGACTAACACTATTGACCATGTCCTGAACCAAGTGGGTATAAGTTGAGTGAAAGGAATGGGGCATGATTCATTGTAGCTGCTGAAGGGTTTCAGAAATAGTTCTGGATCAACCGTTGATCTTTTCGATTAATTGGGGATCATGATGTACTACTAGGTGCCACTCATGATCGTTCTATAATTAATGGTTAATTATAGATGACCAACATAAACCAAGAACCTATTTGGTCACATGCACAACGAGCATAATCCGAAGGATTTAAAACGAGCTTGAGAATGAGATTCTCAGACCAAGGGAAACTAGGTTTGGTTGGACCAAACAAGGATCGAGCATGAAATCGTTTTAGTCGCAATGGAAGTGTCGATGGGCCGTGTTTTATGAAGACATGATGGATGAACCAAATTGGTTTGGTTCTAATCCAATGGTGAAGAATAAACCAAAGGGGGTTGCTTTGTTTTAAACGAATGAACCAAAGTTGGTTCGGTTCGTTTTAACTTAAAATAGACCAATGCGGTTTGGTTTATTTTAACTGAAGTTATTGGAGCAGGTTAACAGGTTTTGGTTATGAACCAATAACCACTAGGAGATGGTTTCTTAATGTTCAAGAAACATACGCTCTATAAAAGCGCGATTAGAGGTTGGAGAGCCCAAAAAAAAGGGTTTTTGGTATTTTTGGAAAATCTTTTCCTCTCCTCCTCTTCTCCTCTTCTTGTCGGTGCCCAACTTCTTATCGCTGCCCACCACCGCCCAAGCTCCACTTGTTGGTGTCTAGAAGTTGTCGTCCTCCCCACCTGCGGGCATCTAGCTGCTGCCGGAGGAGCTCCGGTGATCTTCCTTGGCTCCAGCGACAAGGTGAGCACTTAGCTTTCCTTATTTGGCCGGCGCAAGTTCTCCACCAAAGCTGTCTAGTTTTCTGAACAACTTGTTTCCTTCTTATCGGAGCATCATTTGGACGACGTTTGGAGATCCGATAGTGATAACCTTGCCGGGGATTCGATCTCCGATAATCCTTATAGGTGGAGGACGAAGGATTCGTTAAACGGTTGACGAATACCTCTCCGGAGAAACGAGTTTTGGGGACTCATTTTTGAATCCGAATTTTGATTCGGATTGTGATCTTCTCTCGATCACATTGTCTTCGACACGAGGCTCGTGGCTTTGTGAAGTCATCCCGACGATACTCGGCGTGGATATGGATAGAAGCGATTCTAGCGAGAGTCGCTCCGGTTGATGTCTTTCCCGCTACACGTGATACGTCAGGTATACCTAGAATAAATTCCTTTTATTGCAAAATTTAAAACTACGATTATGTCTATACATGTTGTACTATGCATGCGTGTGGTGTGTGTGTGTTGTAATAAATTAGATTTATTGTCTTTTATTTCTTCCGTTGTGCACATGTTTATGAAACATGTTCGAACACACACTTGTCGCGGTGCCGAAAACCCAACAATATTGCCTCAATGGACTCTGTCGTATACACCACAATATAATGGTGCATTTGAGAGTCGAAATCGAACCTTGTTGGACATGGTTAGGTCGATGATGAATCACGCAAATCTTCCCAAGTCCTTTTGGTGTTATGGACTTCAGACTGCTATTTACTTGTTAAACAGACTCCCGACCAAGGTAGTCTCTACTACTCCATATGAGATATGGAATAGTAAGAAACCTCATTTATCTTACTTGAAGATATGGGGTTGTCCTGCTTATGTAAAGCGGACTATATCAGACAAATTGGATGCTAAGTCTGATAAATGTCTATTTATTGGATACCCTAAGGAAATGAGAGGTTACCAATTCTATCATCCTGTGGAACAAAAGGTGTTTGTTTCAAGGCATGTTGTGTTTCTGGAGAAAGAGTTTCTCTTGCAAGAAAACAATGGGAGTGGCGTTGAACTTGATGAGGTTCAAGAGACTCCGGTAGACATTGAGGAGATACCTTATCAAGCACCTCAACCAATAAATCATAGTAATGAGACATCGACTTAACCTATTGTGACACCACATCTTCGTAGATATGGTAGGACATGCAACATTCCTGAGTGATATGGATTTCTCGTAAGCGAATCGAACGATGTGTTACTCATTGACGAAGAAGTGTCTACCAATTATGAAGAAGTTCTGAAAAGTTCAGAAAGGGACAAATGGCTTGAAGCCATGAAGTCAGAAATGGATTCCATGTATGAAAATCAAATTTGAAACTTGGTGGACCCACCTGAAGGCATTAAGCCTATAGGGTGCAAGTGGGTTTTCAAGAAGAAAACCAAAATGGATGGTAATGTGATTACCTTTAAGGCTAGATTGGGGAAAGGCTATCGTCCAAAATAAGGTGTTAATTATGACGAGACATATTCACCGGTAGCTATGCTTAAATCCATTCGAATGCTTCTAGCCATAGCGGTTCATTATGATTAAGAGATATGGCATATGGATGTGAAAATGGTTTTTCTTAATGGAAACCTACTAGGGCGTGTATATGATACAACCTCGAGGTTTCACATCGGTTGATAAAACCAAGATATGCAAACTTGACGATCCATTTATGAGGAAGCAAGCATCTAGGAGCTAGAATATCCGTTTTGATGAGACAATCAAAAGGTTTGATTTCTCACAAAATCCGGACGAACCTTGTGTGTACAAGAAGGTTAGTGGGAGTGCAGTCGTGTTCCTAGTATTGTATGTCGATGACATATTACTTATAGGAAACAATATATCTGTCTTACAGTTGGTTAAAATTTGGTTATCCAAAATATTCTCCATGAAAGACCTGGGAGAAGCGACCTTCATTCTCGAGATCAAAATCTTTAGAGATAGATCGAAATGCTTACTTGGCTTTCGCAGTCTACATATATAGACCGAGTTCTAAAGAAGTTTAGCATGTTGGAATCCAAGAAATGTTTCCTTCCTAGCAGGCATGGGATACACCTTTCAAAGTCTATGTGTCCGCGCACAGAAGATGAGAGGATTTACATGAGTAAGATTCCCTATGCATCCACAATATGATCTATCATGTATGCTATGTTAAGTACGAGGCTCGATGTATCGTATGCTTTGAGTGTCACGAGCAGATATCAGTCTGATCCATGAATGGATCATTGGGCGGCTGTTAAGACAATCCTTAAGTACTTGAGAAGAACTAAGCGTGTGTTCCTAATATATGGAGAAGGTGATATGGTAATACGCGGGCATACAAATGCTAGCTTCCAAATAGACAAGAATGATTCAAGGTCTAAGTCTGGTTACGTATTTACCTTAAATGGAGGCACAATAAGTTGGAAAGGTTCCAAGAAAGACACTATTGCGGATTCTGCCACTGAGGTAGAATACATTGCAGCTTTAGAAGCAGCAAAGAAAGCAGTTTGGATCAAGAAGTTCGTCTCTAAACTTAATGTGGTCTCATAACATGTGCTTCGCTGCTATAATTTAATCAGAGAGATTATAAGTAGGAAGGAAATACAAATCGAGAAGATTCCCACTGAAAGGAACTTAGCGGATCCTTTAACTAAGACCTTACCTCAATGTAAGTTTGAGGGTCATGTTAGAACTTATGGTATTGGATACTATGGCGATTGACAGTAGGCCAAGTGGGAGTTTGTTAGTAATATATGAGAGGTGTCCTAAGGCAATCGCCTTATGGTTGTACCATTTATTTGATAAATGAAGATTCACTAATTGAGTATACATATTTTCATATATTTGATAGGATCTTAAACTCATTTACTAGATGTCCACAATATGATTCATAGCATGAGAGAATTTGTGATTGGATCACAACTAGTGAGTATCTCTACATGTGTAATTGTGATGTATTGGAATTATCCCTAATCGATGAATTGATGGATTAGGCTGCCATCAATTCTATTGAGACTAGCACGAGGTATACTCTTTGGTTTATCCAAGCAGTTGTTTCTCACTGACTGGAGACATTGGGATGTCCGGAGTTAATTGTGGATGCTAGTTATGGTAACTAGTTCATTGGAGTGACTAGCTTTAAGACTTCATATGGTCCTCTGCATATATGGATTGTCAATGAAGTTCTTACTGCAGCTTAAGTGCGATGTTCCTTCGACTTTCGGTATTCAAGTCATCTTGGTCATGAAGATATATGCTTTGACATCTTAAGAAAGCATCTCCGAGGAGATGTGGACCCGGGATGATTGGGTATAAGTCAAAGTGGCCGAAGGTGTTTGAATAGCCTACAAAGGATTCACTGCTCCTTGCGAGGAGATCTATACCCTATCGCCTCTTATCGAGTTGTTACTAAAGTCTTTGGCCAAAGCATTACATGTTTAGAGTATGATACTCTTGTATACATGTGCAGTAACTAGAATCTAGAGGACGAGGAAGTAAATACTTGGGCTAGGTGTGACGTAGTCAGCCTAGTGGGGACTGACACAATATACCATATCCTGAACCAATTGGGTATAAGATGAGTGAAAGGAATGGGGCACGATTCATTGTAGCTGCTGAAGGGTTTCAAAAATGGTTCTGAGATCAACTGTTGATTTTTCGGTTAATTGGGGATCTTGATGTAATACTTGGTGTCACTCATGATCGTTCTATAATTAATGGCTAATTATAGATGACCAACATAAACAGGGAACCTATTTGGTCACACGCACAACGAGTGTAATCCGAAGGATTTAAAATGAGTTTGAAAATAGGATTCTCATATCGAGAGAGACTTGGTTTGGTTGGACCAAACAAAGAGCGAGTATGAAATTGTTTTAGTCGCATCGAAAGCATGAATTGTTGGGTTTCCGGCACCGCGGCGTGTGTGTGTTCAATCACGTTTCGTAAACATGAACACAGCGGAAGCAATAAAAATAATAAATCTACATTTATTACAACACACACAACACACGCATGCATATTACAACAAGTGTAGACATAACCGTAAATTTAAATTTGCAATAAAAGGAAATTTATCTACGTTATACCTTTCGTATGACGTGTAGCGGGAACGACATCAACCGAAACGATCCTCGCTAGAATCGTCTCTATCCGTATCCACGCCGAGTTCCTCGGGATGACTTCGCTAAGCCACGAGCTTGGTCTTCGTACGGGTTACTAGCCTCGTGTTGAAGACGACGTGATAGAGAGATGATCACGATCCGAATCTAAATTCGGATCCTAATACGAGTTCTCAAAACTCGCTTCTCCGGAGAGGTATTCGTCAACCAATTGATGAATCCTTCGTCCTCCACCTCAGAGGATTACCGGAGATCGAATCCCCGGTAAGTTAGCCGCTGTCGGAGTTCTAACCGTCGTCCAAACAACGCTCCGACGAGAGGAGAACAAGCTGTCCAGAAAACTGGACAGCTTTGGTGGAGGTGATAGGCGTCGGCCAACCAAGAGAGATAGAGCTCACCTTGATGCCAAACATGAAGGAGATCACCAGAGTACCAACCGGCAGCAGCTCGATGCTGGCGAGGGGGAAGGTCAGCACCTTCTGGACGCCGGTTGGAGCCTCAAGGTGGGCGGCGGCAAGGAGGAGGAGAGTTGGCTCCGAATTTCTCCAAGGAGAGGTGGGCGGCAACTTAGGGTTGTGGATTAGGGCTTAATTATCCCTTAAGCCCTCTTTTATAGAGAACTAATTCTCTTAATGGTTATTGGATCATAACCATTAGGCCCGTTAACCCGCTCCATTAAGATAAGTTAAAATAAACCAAACCATTATGGTTTATTTGAAGTTAAAACGAACCGAACCAACTTTTGGTTCATTCGTTTTAAAATAAACCAAACCCTTTGGTTTATTCTCCTCCATTAGATTAGAACCAAACCATTTTGGTCCATCCATTATGTCTTCATAAGACACGGCTCATCCACGCTTCCATTGCAACTGAAACGATTTCATGCTCGCTTTATGTTTGGTCCAACCAAACCTAGTTTCTCTCGGTCTGAGAATCCCATTCTCAAGCTCATTTTAAATCCTTTGGATTACGCTCGTTGTGCGTGTGACCAAATAGGTTCTCGGTTTATGTTGGCCATCTATAATTAACCATTAATTATAGAATGATCATGAGTGGCACCTAGTAGTACATCATGATCCCCAATTAACCGAAAAGATCAACGGTTGATCCAGAACTATTTCTGAAACCCTTCAGTAGCTCGAATGAATCGTGCCCCATTCCCTTCACTCATCTTAGACCCACTTGGTTCAGGACATGGTCTATTGTGTCAGTCCCCACTAGGCTGACTACGTCACACCTAGCCCAAGTATCATTTCCTCGTCCTACGGATTCTAGTTACTCCACATGTATCGAAGAGTACCTTACTCTAAACATGTAATGCTTTGGCCAAAGACTTTAGTAACAATTCGATGAGAGGCCATGGGTATACATCTCCTCGCAAGGAGTGGTGAATCCTTTATAGGCTATTCAAACACCTTCGATCACTTCGACTTATACCCAATCATCCCGGGTCCACATCTCCTTAGAGATGCTTGCTTAAGATGTCAAAGCATAAGTCTCTATGATCAAGATGACTTGAATACTTCAAGTCAAAGGAACATCGCACTTAAGCCACAGTAAGAA
The DNA here is from genome assembly GCA_025175895.1 of Wurfbainia villosa. Classification (NCBI taxonomy): domain Eukaryota; kingdom Viridiplantae; phylum Streptophyta; class Magnoliopsida; order Zingiberales; family Zingiberaceae; genus Wurfbainia; species Wurfbainia villosa. The sequence goes on along the minus strand of CM045992.1, from coordinate 94,856,054 downwards.
CTTTATTGACATATCTATATATGCAGAGAACCATATGAAGTCTTACGGCTGGTCACTCCAATGAACTAGTTACCATAACTAGCATCCATGATTAACTCCGGACATCACTATGTCTCCAGCCAGTGAGAATCAGCTGCTTGGATACACCAAGGAGTATACCTCGTGCTAGTCTCGACAGAATTGATGGTGTCCAAATCCATCAATTCATCGACTAGGGATAATTCCGATACATCACAATTACACATGTAGAGATACTCACTAGTTGTGATCCAATCACAAATTCTCTCATGCTGTGAATCGTATCGTGGACATTCAAGAAATGAGTTTAAGATCCAATCAAATACATAAAACATGTATACTCAAATAGTGAATCTTCATTTATCATATAAATGGTTCATACATAAGGCGATTGCCTTAGGACATCTCTCATATATTACTAACAGACTCCCACTTGGCCTAATGCCAATCGCTACGGTATCCAATACCATAAGCTCGAACATGACCCTCAAACTTATTTTGAGGTAATGCTTTAGTCAAAGGATCCGCTAAGTTCCTTTCAGTGGGAATTTTCTCGATTTGTATTTCGTTCCTACTGATGATCTCTCTGATAAGATGATAGCGTGGCACATGTTTGGATCATTGATGAGACCACATCAAGTTCGAGAGATGAACTTCTTGATCCAAACCGCTTCCTTTGCTGCCTAAAGCGCAATGTATTCTCGCCTTAGTGGCGAATCCACTATAGTGTCAAGCTTGGAACCTTTCCAACTTATTGCGCCCATTCCGGTGAATACATACCCGGACAAAGACATAGAATCATCCTTATGCATCGAGTCGCATCCGTATACCCACGTATCACCATGTACCCTTCTCCATATATTAGAACGCATCCTTAGTTCTTCTTAAGTACTTAAGGATCGTCTTACGATCACCCAATGATCCATTCTCGATCGATCGGTATCCGCCGTGACACTCAGAGCATACGATACATCGGGCCTCGTACATAACATAGCATACATGATAGATCCTATTGCGGATGCATAGGGAATCTTACTCATGCAAATCCTCTCGTCTTCTGTGCGCGGACACAGACTTCGAAAGGTGTACCCCATGCCTGATGGGTAGGAAACCTTTCTTGGATTCCGACATGCTAAACCTCTTTAGCACTCGGTCTATATATGTAGACTGCGAAAGACCAAGCAACCGTTTCGATCTATCTCTATAGATCTTAATCCCGAGGATGTAGGTTGCTTCTCCCAGGTCTTTCATGGAGAATGTCTTGGATAACCAAACCTTCACTGACTGTAAGATTGAAACATCGTTTCCTATAAGTAGTATGTCATCGACATACAATACTAGGAACACGACTGCACTCCCACTAACCTTCTTGTACACATAAGGTTCGTCTGGATTTTGTGAGAAATCAAACTTTTTGATTGTCTCATCAAAATGGATATTCCAGCTCCTGGATGCTTGCTTCAATCCATAAATGGACCGTCGCAATTTGCATACCTTGGTTTTATCAACCGATGTGAAACCCTCAGGCTGTATCATATACACGTCCTCGAGCAGGTTTCCATTAAGGAAAGATGTTTTCACATCCATCTGTCATATCTCATAATCATAATGAGCCGCTATGGCCAGGAGCATCCGAATGGATTTAAGCATAGCTACAGGCGAATAGGTTTTGTCATAATCAACACCTTGTTTTTGACGATATCCTTTCGCCACCAATCTAGCCTTATAGGTAATCACATTACCATCCATGTCGGTTTTCTTCTTGAAAACCCACTTGCACCTTATAGGCTTTATCCCTTCAGGTGGGTCAACCAAGTTCCAAACTTGGTTTTCATACATGGAATCCATTTTCGACTTCATGGCACCAAGCCACTTATCCCTTTCTGAACTTGTCAGCACTTCTTCATAACTGGTAGGCTCCTCATCATCAATGAGTAACACATCGTTCGATTCACTTACGAGAAATCCATATCTCTCAGGAATATTGTGTGTTCTACCAGATCTACGAAGATGTGGTGTTACAATAGGTCCAGTCGATTGCTTATCACTATGAGTTGTTGACTGTTGTGCTTCACCAGGTATCTCATCAATGTCTATTTGAGTCTCTCGAGCCTCCTCAAGCTCAACGACACTCCCACTGTTTTCTTGCAAGAGAAACTCTTTCTCTAGAAACACAGCATGCCTTGAAACAAACACCTTTTGTTCCACAGGATGATAGAATTGGTAAACCCTTGTTTCCTTAGGGTATCCAATAAATAGACATTTATCAGACTTAGCATCCAATTTGTCTGATACTATCCGCTTCATATAAGTAGGACAACACCATATCTTCAAGTAAGATACATGAGGTTTCTTACTATTCCATATCTCATATGGAGTAGTTGAGACTACCTTGGTAGGCATTCTGTTTAACAAGTAAACAGTTGTCTGAAGTGCATAGCCCCAAAAAGACTTGGGAAGAGTCGCATGATTCATTATTGACCTGACCATGTCCAACAAGGTCCAGTTACGCCTCTCAGATACACCATTATGCTGTGGTGTATATGACGGAGTCCATTGAGACAATATGCCATTGTCTCTTAGATAATCAAGAAACTCTTGACTTAAGTATTCACTACCTCGATCCGATCGAAGTATTTTAATACTCTTGTCATGTTGTTTCTCTACTTCATTTATAAATTCTTTGAACCTTTCAAAGGCTTCAGACTTGTGTTTCATCAAGAACACATACCCAAACCGTGAGTGATCATCGGTGAAGGTAATGAAGTAGCTATAGCCTCCTAAATCTTGAGTTGACATAGGTCCACATGCATCAGTATGTATTAGACCTAGTAACTCTCCCACTTGTTCACCTTTTCCAGTAAAAGGTAACTTAGTCATCTTGCCTTTTAAGCATGATTCGCATGTATCGTATGAATCCAATTCAAATGATTCCAGAATTTCACATCGGTGTAATTCGGACATGCGTTTCTTGCTTACATGGCCAAGACGACAATGCCACATATAGGAGTCTATTTGATTATCCTTTCGAGCATGCTTGTTGCTCGCTTCGATATTGAAGATGTCACCGGATACGTCCAACGTATAAACACCATTGCTTAAAGTTCCAGTCCCATAAAGAACTCCATTCAAAGTTATGTAACAACAATTGTTACTAAAAGTCAAATGGTACCCATTTCTATTTAAACAAGAAATAGAAATGATGTTCTTTATCAACTAAAAGCAATTGTCCAGTTCTAAGACAAGTCCTACAGGGAGTTCCAACAAATACGTTCCGATGGCGAGTGCAGCAACCGTTGCTCCATTCCCAACACGTAAATTTGACTCTCCCTTGACGAGTCTTCTTCTATTCCTTAGCTCATGTATGTCATTACATATATGTGAGCCACACCCAGTATCAAATACCCAAGTGTCTGAGGAAATAGAATGATAATCAATAAAGAAGATTTCTGAAGAAGATGGGGCATCTGATGCCTTATCCTTCTTCACGGACTCAAGATAAATCTTGCACTTTCTTCAGAATGGCCTCCTTGCCATAATGATGGCAAGTGCCCTTTGAGCTAGTTTATGCCTTTTTAGCCTTTTTCTTCTTCCCTTACATTTGTTCCTTTGACTCCTCTTAGAACCTTTCTTGAGGAATCAACTAACAACACGCCCCTCGCTCATGCTTCGAAGGCTCCATAGTCTTCAAAGATGTTGAGCAAGACTACGAGATGAACCTTCTTGCATCTCAGAGTTTAAGAGGAGCTTGAAGACTTCGAACCTTTCGAATCTCACTTGATTATAAAACAACTAATAAAGATGAATGACTACGATATGAGCATCCATATGCTCATGCTGCGCGTAGCTTGGGTTCCATCGGCTAGCATGATGCAACTTATCGATTCGAGAATCGGTCACATGTTTACGATAGACCAACAATTGGTCGGAGTTGCATCATCACTAGGATGGCGGAAGAGGCGCCGAGGACATACGCAAGCTTTTCACCTTGAGAACAATTCTCAAGTTTCTAAGCCAGTCCAAGAGGTTCGGCCCAGTCAATTTATTCGAATCCAAAATGGAACGCAAATTAAAAGACAACATGATCAATTTTAGAAATACAAAACGAGCTTATATGAGAAAAATGATTTTTAAAATGCATCAATATACATTTATAAATCCCATTCATTTTTCGAATTCAAAAACCCCAAAATCACTTCGGGAGATCGTAGGTCCATCTTCGAATGGGCTGATATCCATCATAGTTATGAACAACCTTGGAGAGAGTCCAACAAGCCATTCATAACTACGACGGTAGGTATCAACTATACCGATTGCATATCACGTATATGCAACTATCACAATGTGCTATCAACTAATTGAATGTTCACACATATATCGAGTTGTTAACACATTAACAAGTATGCATCATATGCATAGCACCCAACTTCACCTCCCTTTACATCGACCTTGGAGAGAGTCCAACAAGCCGATGCTCCAGGTTAAAGCCAACCCATTAATCGGGAAATAGTTTTAATATGGTTAGAGCGCATTCAACCAATTAGCCCAGCTTAGAGAGAGTCCAACAACCAAAGCTAACGATTGACCTCTGACTCTTACCATATTAGTATTAAACTATTTCATGGTTTGAACATGTTCGGGTTCGAGCCGGGCTTGGAGAGAGTCCAACAACCCAAACAAGAAACGGAACTCTGGTTCTAACCATATTAATGGAAGGTGTAGGCTTTAATATTGTTTAAGGGTTTTTATGTCTCATCCTCTTTGCATGCAAATAACTATTATTTACATGACATGGCATACATGGCATACATCTACATGTCACAACACGCATGGCATAATGTTATGCATCTAATGCAATTACATGGCATACAATTATGACATGTATATATATTTCCTTATGTGTCATAACTATTTATGGAAATAAAATATATTTAAGATTTGATTCTCCAAATCAAATCATGATTGAATTAGGAAACAAATTTCCAAATCTAATCACATATTTTATTTATGAAAATAATTGATTAAGGAAAATCAATTTAGGAAACCAATTTCCTAAATCATCAAAACTACTTTTGGAAATAAAAAATTTTAAGATTTGATTCTCCAAATCAAATCATGATTAAATTAGGAAACAAATTTCCAGAATCTAATCAAATATTTTATTTATGGAAAATATCAATTTCCATAAATACTTCCAACTTTCCAAAAGTGGAAGATTTCCATAAATACATCTAGACTTTCCAAAATTGAAAAATTTCCATAAATACTTCTAAATTTCCAAAATTAGAAAATTTCCAGAAATAACATTATGACTATCGCAAAACCATTTTACGATTATGTTGAAAAACAACCTGGGCTCTGATACCACTGTTGGGTTTCCGGCACCGCGGCGTGTGTGTGTTCGATCACGTTTCGTAAACATGAACACAGCGGAAGCAATAAAAATAATAAATCTACATTTATTACAACACACACAACACACGCATGCATATTACAACAAGTGTAGACATAACCGTAAATTTAAATTTGCAATAAAAGGAAATTTATCTACGTTATACCTTTGCATTATGGCGTGTAGCGGGAGCGACATCAACGGGCGATCCTCTAGAATCGTCCTCTATCGTATCACGCCGAGTTCCTCGGGATGACTTCGCTAAGCCACGAGCTTCGTCTTCGTACGGGTTACTAGCCTCGTGTTGAAGACGACGTGATCGAGAGATGATCACGATCCGAATCCAAATTCGGATCCTAATACGAGTTCTCAAAACTCGCTTCTCCGGAGGGGTATTCGTCAACCAATTGACGAATCCTTCGTCCTCCACCTCAGAGGATTACCGGAGATCAAATCCCCGGTAAGTTAGCCGCTGTCGGAGCACTAACCGTCGTCCAAACGACGCTCCGACGAGAGGAGAACAAGCTGTCCAGAAAACTGGACAGCTTTGGGGGAGGTGATAGGCGCCGGCCAACCAAGGGAGATAGAGCTCACCTTGATGCCAAACGTGAAGGAGATCACGGGCACTTCCGGCAGCAGCTCGGCCTTGGCGAGGAAGAGTCAGCACCTTACGGGCGCGGTTGGAGCCTCAAGGTGGCGGCGGAGGAGGAGAGTTGGCTCGAATTTCTCCAAGGAGAGGTGGCGGCAACTTAGGGTTTTGGTTTAGGGCTTAATTATCCCTTAAGCCCTCTTTTATAGAGTAATTATTCTCTTAATGGTTAATGGATCATATCCATAAAGCCCGTTAACCCGCTCCATTAAGATAAGTTAAAATAAACCAAACCATGATGGTTTATTTGAAGTTAAAACGAACCGAACCAACTTTTGGTTCATTCGTTTAAAATAAACCAAACCCTTTGGTTTATTCTCATCCATTGGATTAGAACCAAACCATTTTGGTCCATCCATTATGTCTTCATAAGACACAGCTCATCCACACTTCCATTGCGACTGAAACGATTTCTTGCTCGCTTTATGTTTGGTCCAACCAAACCTAGTTTCTCTCGGTCTGAGAATCCCATTCTCAAGCTCGTTTTAAATCCTTTGGATTACGCTCGTGACCAGCGTGTGAAATAGGTTCTCGGTTTATGTTGGCCATCTATAATTAACCATTAATTATAGAATGATCATGAGTGGCACCTAGTAGTACATCATGATCCCCAATTAACCAAAAGATCAAGCGGTTGATCCGAACTATTTACGAAACCCTTCAAGAGCTCGAATGAATCGTGCCCCATTCCCTTCACTCATCTTATACCCACTTGGTTGGGACATGGTCTATTGTGTCGTCCCACTAGTACTCGTCACACCTAGCCCAAGTATCATTTCCTCGATCCTCACGGTTCTAGTTACTGCACATGTATCGAAGAGTACCTTACTCTAAACATGTAATGCTTTGGCCAAAGACTTTAGTAACAATCCGACGAGAGGCCATGGGTATACATCTCCTCACAAGGAGTGGTGAATCCTTTATAGGCTATTCAAACACCTTCGATCACTTCGACTTATACCCAATCATCCCGGGTCCACATCTCCTTAGAGATGCTTGCTTAAGATGTCAAAGCATAAGTCTCTATGATCAAGATGACTTGAATACCGCAAGTCAAAGGAACATCGCACTTAAGCCACAGTAAGAACTTCATTGACATATCTATATAAGCAGAGAACCATATGAAGTCTTACGGCTGGTCACTCCAATGAACTAGTTACCATAACTAGCATCCACGATTAACTCCGGACATCACTATGTCTCCAGCCAGTGAGAATCACATGCTTGGATACACCAAGGAGTATACCTCGTGCTAGTCTCGACAGAATTGATGGTGTCCAAATCCATCAATTCATCGACTAGGGATAATTCCGATACATCACAATTACACATGTAGAGATACTCACTTGTTGTGATCCAATCACAAATTCTTTCATGATGTGAATCGTATCGTGGACATTCAGTAAATGAGTTTAAGATCCAATCAAATACATAAAACATGTATACTCAAATAGTGAATCTTCATTTATCATATAAATGGTTCATACATAAGGCGATTGCCTTAGGACATCTCTCATATATTACTAACATAGATGTGTTGTGTCTTTTGAAGACATGATGGATGAACCAAATTGGTTTGGTTCTAATCCAATGGTGGAAAATAAACCAAAGTGGTTTGATTTATTTTAAATGAATGAACCAAAGTTGGTTCGGTTTGTTTTAACTTAAAATAGACCAACGTGGTTTGGTTTACTTTAACTTAAGTTATTAAAGTGGGTTAACGAATTTTGGTAATGAACCAATACTTGATTAAGACAATGTGTTCTCTATAAAAACATAGCTTAAGGTTGTTGTGGATACTTGATACAACTTTGCGTTGGAAAACACTAGCCTCCTTTCCTTCTCCTCCACTTCTCCTTGCCGGCGCCCAAGGTGTTGCCGCCACCCACCTTTGTCTTGCCGCCACGCCATAGGAGTTGTTCCCTCTCCTCGCCGCCGACCATCCACCATCCGTCAGCGTCCCTTGGGCTACCCTCAGCCACCGGCCAACCTCCCTTGGGCGTCGGCGACCAAGGAGTAACCAGCCAAGCCTTTGGTCGATCCCTTCTTCCTCCACAACAAGCTATTGGACAGCTTGATCTCCTTCATGTGGAGAGGCCGTTTGGTCGGTGTTTTGTGCTCCAATAGCAGTCTACTTTTCGGGGATTGGATTTCCAGCAATCCTCATTTGTGGAGGGTTAAGTTTTCGTCAAACGGTTGACAAAAACCGTTTTCGGCAAGCGAGTTTGTGAAACTCATTTTTGGGATCCGAATTTATTTCGGATTGTGATCGTCTCTCGGATCACATCGTCTTTGACTCGAGGCTAGTGACTTTTGTGAAGAGAGGCTCGTGGCTTTGTGAATCTATCCTGACGATACTCGGTGTGGATATGGACAGAGGTGATTCTAGCGATGGTCGCTACAGTTAATGTCATTCCCGCTACACGTGATCCGTCAGGTATACCTAGTATAAGTTTTCTTTTATTGAAAAATTTTAAATAGTGATTATGTCTACACATGTTGTATCCTTCATGCGTGTGATGTGTGTGTTGTAATAAATTAGATTTATTGCTTTTATTGCTTGCGCTATGTGCTTGTTTATGAAACGTGTTCGAACACACACTCGCCACGATGCCGGGGAAACCCAACACTAACAATCGACTGAAGGCTAGTAGCAGTCGATTGATCCTACCATCAGTCGACTAATGAGGGGCATCAGTCGATTGATGGTCAAGCTGATCATCTCGTAGAAAGTCAAGATAAGCTCCACCAAAAATAGGGGGATGAGGAGCTTTAACCCAGATCTGGATCTCAACGAGCTAGGGTTTGAAGGGTTATAAAAGAAGAGGCTTTTCACCTCTTTAGATCATCCATTCTTGCTCCCAAAGTGCTCCTACAATGTCAAGCTTCAACGACAATGCTACACCACCCTAACATCAATGAGTCGCTGAGATTCCAAATCCATTCGTCAATAGTTTCATTATTGTTGTCTTACTTTACTTATTTTACTTCTTGTACTCGAGTTGTTTACTGTAAAGAGGAGAGGTAGGCGTGTTACCTCCTCCTCTATCTTTTTCTTGTAACTGTCGTCTCCTACCTCCAACAAGGAGGAGGCTTTTAGTGGATTGCCCCATCATACGCAATCTATGATCGCGGGGCCTTGGAGTGGCAACCTTTCGATTGTGAACCAAGTAAAAAACAAAGGTGTCTATTTACTTTAGTTTTATTTCTATTTCCACTGCAATACTTTGGTTTTATCGAAACAAAAATACAAACTTTTACGATCTCTATTCACCCCCCCCCCTCTAGTGACTCTCCGATCCAATAATTGAAATCAGAGCAAGGGCGCTCAGATTCTATGCAACCACCGGTTTAGCAGAGTTTTATATTCTTTTCATGTTTATTGTTTTAAGTTTTTTTCTCCCACACTACTAATCCAAGACCAAGTCTTGGTACACTATTTTTTTGGTTGTGTGTTTGCAAGCATCTGTTGGTGCAATCGAACCAGGTTGACTCGAGTTTGACTCGAGCAGTACTTTGATAGTATTTTGATGATAGACAAAACTCATGACATGGGATTGTCATGGGAAAGTCCAAGCATGGAGCTTGGTGTGGGAAAGTCCAACATGGAGTTGGCATGGAAAATCCAAGCATGGGGCTTGGTGTGGGAAAATCCAAAGCATTGCAAAGCCGTGCGCTTAGTGCTTGGTGAGAAATGCATTGCGAAGCCATGCGCTTGGTGCATGTGGGAAGTCTTGAGGACTTGGTAAGTTCACTAGGCCTGGGGTCCTTGAGTCGGTGAAGGATGGCATTGCGAAGCCGTGCACTTGGTGCATCCGAGGGACCGCCGGACGGGGAGCGAATGGAGTGAGCCTAAAGGGAAGCATACTTCGAGGGCATGAGATGCGAAGGATGGCATTGTGAAGCCGTTCGCTTGACGCATCCGAGGGACGTAGGCCGAGGGAAGAGAGCTTTAGTGGGGAACTCCATGAGGGATGAGGTGGACTTGGCCAAGTGGCTAAGACTGGTTGTCGGATGCTCAAACATCTTGATGTTTGAGGTTTTACCCGACATCAGTCGACTGGCATAGGTGCAAGTCGACTGTGTTAGGCTTTAAGGGTTCGACCAGTGTTCGAGCAGTCGGTGATCGATCGACTACCATGGGAGGGCAATGCGATCGTTGATTGACAACATCGACCGATCGCATAAGAGAAGCGATCGGTGATCGCAGTGTGCATGGGCACAGAAGCTAGTCGAGCTCACCAGCACTCGACTGATGGGGATCAGTCGACTGATGGGTGCCATCAGTCGACTGATGTGTGATCCATTGGAACTTAACCAACGTGGATCTGGCCGTTGTGAGACAACGTCTACAGGACCAGTCGACTGATGGTCACGATCAGTCGACTGATGCGCGCGAAATCATCTTGATGCAGGTTATAAATGGAGCTCAAGTGGGAGGATTTTGCCAAGCCTTTTGGGAAGCTATTGGAGGGGAATTGCTGCTGCATTCCAGACCTTCAAGAGCCATCTAAAGCAAGCAACAAGCAAAGCGATCAAAGCAATCGGTGAAAGTTTTCTTGTGTATTTGCTTGTATTTCTATATTACATTGTAATTGCTTGTGAGAGGTTTCTCCACTTCTGACGTGTTGTCGAGAAAGAGTGGTTTAGTTAGTGTCGTGCGCATAACTAGAGCTCGGAGAGCTCGCCCGTAGAGTAGAAACAATTCGGGTCCGAACCATGTATATCATGTGTGTTTGCATATGTTTGTATTTGTTGTTAGTATTCATATTTGTATTAGTATTCCCCTGCACAAGCGACAATTGTAGACGAGCACGCAACGAGAACAATCGTATTCCATCATCGAATGATTGAGGGCTATTCACCACCCTCTAGCCGACCAACACTTACACATCGATCCCCTACAAGTGGTATCAGAGCCAAGTCGCTTGTCGAGGACTAACCGCCGACACAATCACTACAAGATGGCCGGCTACAACATCCATCCACGGAAATTCGATGGAGGTTTTTCTTGGTGGAAGAAACGGATGGAGGTATATCTCGAAATCGACTTTGATTTTATGATTATTATAGAAAATGGTTTTGAGATGCCTAGGGACAAATACAACAAGCCAATTGAGAAGTCAAGGTGGACCCAAGACCAAATTAAGGACTTCAAGACAAATCTCGAGGTAATAAAATTATTTAGTGATTTGTTACCTAATCATATTTGGTCTAGATTGGGTGACTATAGGGATGCAAGGGAGCTATGGAATAAGATAATAAAATTCCAAGAAAACTCCCAACCGGCACAAGTAGAGGAGAATGTCGGGGAAGAAGCACCCACAACATTTGAAGATGTTGATGACTTAGTGGAGACCTCCACCTCTAGCATTGAGGAGGAAAGGGTTTCTCTGGCAGGCAAAGTCAAAACGAAGCATCTACCTCCGGAAGATGTGATCAAGAAGAATCCTCCACCTCCCTAGGTAACTCAAGTATTGTAATTTTAAATAAAAATCACATAATATGCTTTGAGTGTAGGGAGAAAGGGCATTACAAGAGCAAATGCCCAAAATTGGCTAAGAAGAAAACACCGACACCAAAAGTCAACCCAAAGTCAAAGGATGCCAGAGTTCCCACAACTAGAAGCAAAGAGCACATTGTGTGCTTTAAATGCAATAAAAAGGGGCACTACCGAAGCCAATGCCCTATGGGGAGGAAGAAAAGGCAAGAGGGTGTATCTCATGTAGGGGGAGCTTCTAAAGCTAACCCTAAGGTAAATTTAAATTATGCACCTTCTATTTCTAAAGTTAAAAAGCATGCTAAAAATTATTTTAGTTCTCTTACAATTATTAATGAAAAGCATGCTAGTACAAATAAATATTTTTGCCTAGGTGCCAAGCATGTTCATGTAACTAAGGACAAACCTAGGACTCATAATTCTAGAAATATCTTACCAAAGGAGTCCATTAGGGGAATAGAAGAAAATCTAGGCATTAACCCTAAGAAGGGTAGACACATGCCTAAGAGGAAGAACATTTCCCAAAAACCTAATGAAAATTCAAAACTGAGGAAATTGGAGTTAGAAAACCAAGTCTTGAGGTCAAGACTTGAGAGAATGGAGAAAACCCTTAGGATTATTGAAAATTCAATTCAAGGGTCAAATGCCCAAAAGTCAAGACCTAAGGTTCAAAAACGGTCTAAGGGCAAGGAAGGTTTGGGTCACAAACCTAAGCCCAAGAAGACTTATCATAATATTTCATTTGATTATGGAACAATTTCTAGGTCTAGGAAAACCAAGGCTAATAGGAAAGTTATCCCTAAGACTAGTCATGGTGTTTGCTTAGTGGCCAAGGACTTAAGTAAAACCAAGAAGGCCACTAAGAAGGTCATTGGGGGAGTTACCTCTAGAGTTGACCTAGGAAAGACCCATTTGACTAAGGCTTCAAAGCCTAAAAGGGTCATTAGAAAGGTATCTAGGGAAGTTATCCCTAGAGAATACCTTGTTAACCCAAGGAGCTCCAATAGATATTGGGTTCCTAAGAGCATGATCGATTCACGCTAAATGGGTTAGGGTGTGTAAACCCTAAGTGGATGGATAGTTAACCAAACCATAGTAGAGTTGACACATTAGGATGTGCCAATGTGCTTGAGAAGTTAAAAATGATTAAAATGGCACGAATAGGTCTTAGAGGTTTTGGTGTGTCATTTTGGATTTATGGTACACTTGGGAGATAATGACATTAAGGCAAAAATGGAATAAATTACTAGAAATGGAAATTTAGATTTAACACTTAGGTATTTTATACCTTAGTATATTTTACTCGCCATGACTTATTTGCCTTGTCATGTCATGACATCATTTTTCATTTTTACCTCTAAAAATGTCATGATCATGTTTAGACTTATTCTTTATATGTCATGTATGCTAAAATGTCATTCACATGCCATGACATCATGATTTTTGCACATGCTTAGTTAAATCATATTTATGCCATAATCATCATCATGCATATAACTAAAATGAAATTAAGGACTATGGTATGATTTGATGGGAATCAAATAATATTGCCTAGAAATATGCATGAAACCATTAAAAGAACAAAAACCCCACATCTCACTAAAAACGTGACTTGTATGTGTTTTACACATCTAGATACCAGTGAGATGTTTAGGAAAATGGAATTAAAGGTTTCAAAAACAGTTTGAAAACATTTTGAAAATCTTGGTGAAGTCTATCTTTTGATAGCTATCACCATTGAATGGGATGATACAAAGAGGGCTCAATATTGAAGCTTTTCTTAACTTTTGGGCTTTGTATCAATTTCTTAATTTAGTGGGTAAAATAATTTTCAAATATTTTTCACCCATAGTGTTTATGATAAGTATTATACGTATGAATTTTCAAGATTTTTAAAACTACGTATATTTACTTATGGATTTAAATTCATTTACGAAAATCTTTGCTATAATCGATTATCAATCGAATGGAATGAATACCAATGATCAGATGGCAATCTCGATCAGTGGTAGAGTCGATCATTGTCACATGTTGATTTCGGGTAAACCTTGGTGGTTAGGCCCATGTTCAGCTGTGTTTTGGTCCCCAAACTACTCCTAACCCTAGGACATGCTTGGGAGAGCATTAGAAAGGGTGAAAATTCACTGGACATGGATTAGGAGAAGTGTTTAGGGAGAGTATCAATTTTAAGGTGAATGGAAGTTCATTGTTAAACTTTGCCTTAATTTTGATAGTTTTGATGTTCCTATTGGCTTAGGGACTCTCCAAGGACATTGTTGGTGCAATGGTCAAGGGGGAGCAAGCCTCTAGGGGGAGGTATCTATCATGGGAAGATGGATATGTATTTCCTCATGGGAGGAAAATTTGGTTGCCTCTCTTAAGTGATATGGGATCACTAGAAAGATTGTAGGCATGTGTTCCTCCAAGGGAGAGATTGTAAGATCTCATTGGGATATGAGACATTCATACCCTTGGAGAGGACCTTTTTAATGTAATGTCAAAAAGGGGGAGAAGTTACCAAGTTACCAATTAAGGTTCATTGGAATTCTCATTGGGATATGAGAATTGCCAATATGGGAGAATTGGTAGACTTGAGATGGTAGTTTTGTCAATCATCAAAAAGGGGGAGATTGTTGGTGCAATCGGCCCCGGTTGACTCGAGTTGACTCAAGCGGTGCTTTGATAGTATTTTAATGATAGACAAAACTCATGACATGGGATTGTCATGGGAAAGTCCAAGCATGGAGCTTGGTGTGGGAAAGTCCAAGATGGAGTTGACATGGAAAATCCAAGCATGGGGCTTGGTGTGGGAAAATCAAAGCATTGCGAAGCCCGTCGCTTGGTGCTAGTGAGAAATGCATTGCAGTTGAGCTTGGTGCTTGTTGGAAGTCTTGAGGACTTGGTAAGTTCACTAAGCTCGGGGTCCTTGAGTCGGTGAAGGATGGCATTACAAAGTCATGCGCTTGGTGCATCTGAGGGACCGCCTGACGGGGAGCGAATGGAGTTAGACCAAAGGGAAGCATACGAGGGCATGAGACACGAAGGATGGTGTTATGAAGTCGTCGGCGCTTGGCGCATCCAGGGCGTAGGTCGAAGAGAGCTTCGGTGGGAACTCCATGAGGATGAGGTGGACTTGGCCAAGTGGCTAAGATTGGTTGTCGGATGGTCAAAGCGGCTTGATGTTTGAGGTTTTACCCGACATCGATCGGATCGACATAGGTGTCGATCAGCGCTCTAGATCGTATGGGTTCGACCGGTGTTCATTGACGAGTCTAGTGATCGATCGGCAGCCATCATGGAGAAGCGATCTTAGAAGCGATCCGCGATCCTTTAGTCAATCGATGTGTGATCCGTTGGAACTTAACCAACGTGGATCGGCGTTGTGAGACAACGCTCTGAGGACGATCGTGATGGTCACGATCGGTCGATGCGTCAATCGACGATGTAGGTTATAAATGGAGCTCAAGTGGGAGGATTTCGCCAAGCCTTTTGGAAAGCTATTGGAGGGGAATTGCTACTACATTTCAGACCTTCAAGAGACATCTAAAGCAAGCAACAATCAAAGCGATCAAAGCAATCAGTGAAAGTTTTCTTGTGTATTGTATTTGTGTATTTGCTTGTATTTCTATATTACATTGTAATTGCTTGTGAGATATTTCTCCACCTCCGACGTGTTGTCAAGAAGGAGTGGTTTAGTTAGTGCGTGCGCATAACTAGAGCTCGCCCATGGATTAGGAACCATTCGGTTCCGAACCACGTATATGGTGTGTATTTGTATATGCTTGTATTTCTTGTTAGTATTCATATTTGTATTAGTATTCCACTGCGCTAACGACAATTGTAGACGAGCACGCAATGAGAATGATTGTATTCCATCATTGAACGATTGAGGGCTATTCACCCCCCTCTAGCCGGCCAACACATACACATTGATCCCCTACAACATCAACCAAACTAATCGCCGAGTAGGTTGGGGTTTTACCCCATAACAAAAGTTTCGACCTAAAAAATGATGTTTAGTACCTTTTCAGGGACATCGAAGGCCGTAAGTGCTTATTTCTTTGTTTATCTTTTTATTTCTCATTTATTTCTTGTTATTTCTTACATTACTAATCCAAGACCAAGTGAATCATGCCTTAACCAATTCACTAATCTCTTCTTTGCACAAAGCTAGGTGGAGGTAACCTTTCTTACAAGAACACTCCCTCTTACAATATAATTGAAATAAAATCAAGTAAGAAGAGTAGAATTCGTTTGGGCACTTGGGAGTATGTTTGGAGATGAAGCATTAACCCCCCAAGATGACCCAAGGCCTCTTCTTATAGGGAAGAGGTCATTCTTCCCGTTGGGCAGCTAGCAGTCGACTGATGCCTCGATCAGTTGACTACTGTTGTAGCCATTGCATTGTCTTTTTCAAGCCATCCATGTGTGAATTACTAAGTCCTACACGACTTCAATGCACATATCAAATCCATAATCAACCTAGCTTAAATCCTTTGCCATACACATCAAAACCGATTGCCCTAACAATCTCCCCCTTTTTGATGTGTGACAATCCATTTAAGTTAGGTAAAACAATAAGATAAAAACATAAGGCAAGAAAGCATGTAAGTAAACATGAGTATCACAACTCCCCCTTCAACATGAAACTCCCCCTTAAGACATGCTAAATTCCCCCTTAGCATGATTCACTTAAACCATAAATTTCTCCCCCTTTAACACCATAAAAAACCATCTACCACATGTTATACAAGCATGGCATCAGGTCTAAGGGAAGAAAAATACCAAAAGCTAACTCAAAACCTGATAAAACATGTTATTGTGCTCGTGCACAGTACATCAATCGACTGAATCAGAGCATCAATCAACTGGCACCTAAATTTCAGAATTTCTGATTTTCGAAGTCCAATTTCAGAAATGCATTAAAAATTCTAGGAAATTCGAAAAATCATGAAATTTGGGAACATATTTCATGTAAGTTCCTTTATCAGTGAAAAATGATTTTTCATGAAAATTCATTCTATTTTTGAAAATTAGGTAAAAACTCAAAAGTTGTAAAATGTCTAAAGTTTGTATCAACTTTAAAGCCTAGTTTTGCCTTGAAACATTTCAAAACATGAACTCACTATTTATGAAACATGAAATGTTTTTAAATCATTTAAAATATCCAACTATGATATATGGGCAATATGTCCATTGATTAAACATTTGCTTTCCCCATAGTTGGT
This sequence comes from Wurfbainia villosa, assembly GCA_025175895.1. Classification (NCBI taxonomy): domain Eukaryota; kingdom Viridiplantae; phylum Streptophyta; class Magnoliopsida; order Zingiberales; family Zingiberaceae; genus Wurfbainia; species Wurfbainia villosa. Next base: position 94,839,267 of record CM045992.1, on the reverse strand, counting down.
CTATGATTACTATGTCATCATACATTTAATGACCCATCAAGATGTTATAATCATAAGTGAGTCATTTGTATCATCCTACCATCTCACCCAATGCTATGTTATCAATTAAGTTAGCCTATAGTGAGTGTGAGATGAACCTAAAGGTATTTCATACTTAACCATCAATTTTATGCAATTCTACCAAGGTTAAGTATCTATATCCTAAAACACCCAATATGATCATAAGAACATGTATTATCAATCATGATCAAATATTTTCAATTATTGCATATCATGATCATAAATCAAATATTATTATGATTCCTTATTATGATCACATTATCATCACCCAACACTTAAATAAAAAACTATTACCCACATCCTTATAAGCCAACCATCATGATATAAGTTAAGTTCACTTATGGTTGACTAACCTAGGGTTTTCCTAACCCTTAAGAATGGACTTAGGAACCCAATATAGATTCTTTCCAAAAGGATTTACCAAGTATTCTTTAGGGATCCATTTCCTAGCTACCATTGTATTTTTAGCTTGACCCCTAGCAATTAGGCAATGATAGGCCTTTTCATTCTTGGTCCCCTTATATCCTAGGCCTTTCTTATTAAAACTTGCCCTTTGGCTCCCAATAATCATGTTTAGGGTGTTGGAGCCAATTGTGAATTTTTCTAAGGCCTTAGTTAGGAAATCTACCTTTTCCCTTAGAGCCTTATTTTCGTCAATACATGCATCATTAACATTAAAAGGCATATAATCATCATGTGAGCATGTATTATTAATACTAGAAGAAGCATTATCATTAACATTTAAATATGCTTTTTCTAGCTTTTCTTCTAGGGCCTTAATTTCATTTTTCATGCTTTTGTTTTTCTTTTTAGCCCTAAATAAGTCCTTAGTTAAACTAGTAATCATGGAAATAACTTTCTTGGGAGGAAGATTCATTACCTCACTTACCCAATCTTCCTTTTCGGATTCCGATGAGGTAGACACTCCCCCTTCACTTGAGCTCTCCTCCTCACTTGAACTTCTTTCTTCTTCCTCGGAGGAGGTGGAGTCTAGATCTTCTATTGCCATTAAGGCAAGACTTGTGAAGGCTTGATCTTCCTCCAATGAGGAAGATAGATCATCCCATGTTGCCTTGTGTGCCTTGGCCTTTCCTTTTTCTTTAGTTTTCTTTTCTTCTTCCTTTGTCTTGCTCGCCTTCTTCTTCTCTTCTTTCTTTCTCTTTTCCTCCTTGCTTTTGTTCAAGAGGAGACAATCATCTCTTATATGTCCCTCTCCTTGGCAATTATAACATATTATCTTTCTTCTTGGCCTTCTTCTATCATTAGATTTGTTAAATTTAAAGTTTTTCAATGCACGTCTTACCTTCCTTACCATTTAGGCTTCTTCATTGCTATCCATGGAGGAGGAAGATGATTCATCGGATGAAGACGATGCAATCTCCTTCTTCTTCTTCTTTCCCTTGTCGGCCATTAATGCAACTCCCCTTGATGGCTTGATTTGATCTTCTACTATTCCTTCAAGCCTAGACTCATGTAATTCCATAGTGGAGAAAAATTCATCTAGAGTACTTACCTCTAGATTCTTTGAGATATAAAATGAGTCCACCATGGAACTCCACCTTGATGATCGAGGGAATGCATCAATTGTCTTCATGGTCATGTCCCTATTGGAGAGCTTCTCCCCTACACTAGATAAACCATTAAGAATTTATTTAAAACGAGAATGTAAAGATGTTACCTTCTCCCCTTTATCGAGTTTGATATTATTGAGTTGGGAGCGAAGGACATCTCTTCTTGCTAGCTTGGCATCGGATGTGCCTTCATGAAGTTCTACAAGCTTCTCTCACATCTCTTTGGCGCTAGCACATTCTCTTATTCGATTTACTTCTTGTTAAGGGAGCACATTGTACAAATGGTGCTTGGCCTTTGAATTCGTCAAGTACTCCTCTATTTGCTTCTTTGTCCATCTCGATTTATCTAGTGGCTCCCCTTCCTCATCCCTAGGCAACTCGAAATCGTTTTCCATAATTAACATAATTTCAAAGTCGATTTCAAAAAATACCTTCAATCACTTTTTCCACCAAGCGAATTCCCCCTCAATCTTTGGCGGATGGATGTTGGAGCCGACCATCTTGTCGTGCTTATGTTGGCGGTTAGTCCTCGACAAGCTCCTCGCTCTGATACCACTTGTTGGAGGATCGATGGCTGGCTAGAGGGGGTGAATAGTCCTCTTTATCATACATGGTAATCGCTTGCTTAATTGTCTACAATCAACGGTTAGCGCAACGGAAATATAAATAATAAAGACAATTAAGAAGACAATGTTAACAAACCGATGTAACGTGGTTCACGACCCTTGTCGCTAGTCCACGACTGGATTCGTTCCAAGTGAATCATGCCTTAACCAATTCACTAATCTCTCCTTTGCACAAAGCTAGGTGGAGGTAACCTTTCTTACAAGAACACTCCCTCTTACAATATAATTGAAATAAAAGCAAGTAAGAGGAGTAGAATTCGTTTCAGCACTTGGGAGTATGTTTGGAGATGAAGCATTCAGGCGCCCCCCCCCCCCCCCCCAAGATGACCCAAGGCCTCTTATTATAGGAAGAGGCCATTCTTCCCGATTAATGCTAGCAATCGTGATGCCTCGATCGATAATCTTCTGTAGTTGCCTCGCAATGGCTTCATCCACGTTGGATTTTAACCAATAGCTCCTACATCAGTCAACTGATTTTACCATCAGTCAACTGATAGAGCCATCAGTCGAGTGACTGAAGTGATCACTCGACTGATCAACCTTCTGTGCCCGAAACCCTCAACATCAGTCGACTGATGGAGCGACCAGTCGACTGTCATTCCTTGCCAATCGACTGTTCGACCAGAAACCAGACTCGAACACTAGTCGAGTCTTTAGTCGACTTGGAGCAGTCGACTACCATATCATGGCAGTCGACAGATGTCGGAAAAACCCATCCGACACTTAGCCATTTGCCCAAGTTCACCTAAGAGCTACCCCGTCCCAGGTTACAATCGCTCACTCTCATCTTCCCTTGGAGTCCCTCTTCTTGAAGTTCTCTTCGTCCGGCCATGTCCCTCGGATGCATCAAGCGCACGGCTTCGCAATCCATCCTTCGTGTCTTGCTCTTAAGTCTACTTCCTTTGGCTTCACTCCAATGCTCCTCATCCAGCGATCCCTCGGATGCACCAGCGCCGGCCTCACAATGCTATCCTTCACTGACTCAAGGACCGAGTCATGAGATGGTGAATCTTTCCAATGCTTTGTCAAGCGATCCATGTGTGAATTACTAAGTCCTGCACGACTTCAACACACATATCAAATCCATAATCAACCTAACATAAACCCTTTGCCACACACATCATAACTGATTGCCCTAACAAAAGCCACACAAATCCTTCAATGTGGGCTCCCCAAAGAACTCAATCGTGTCGGCCCATTCATCAGTGTGAAGGATCTATGGAACAAGCTCATCGAGATACACGAAGGGGCGACTGACATAAAGGTATGCAAAAGGGACCTTTTTTGAATAAGTTATTTAATCTGAAAATGCAGGACCACAAGTCGGTGACTCAACTCCATGCAAGGACCCAGGACATCATAGACGGGCTACACTTAATCAGACAAAAGGTGGAGAACCAGGATGTAATAAGGTACGCTTTGAATTCATTTCCTAGGACAACTTTATAGGCATCCATGGTTGATGCCTATAAAGTGTCTAGAGACCTTTCAAAAATAAGACTAGATGAGTTATTTTCGGAATTCAAATTACATGAGAAGTCTAACTCAACCCCGGTCAAGAGAGGTGTTACTTTGGTTGCAGGTCAAAGAAGAAAAGCAAAGAGCAAGTCACCTCCCGAAGAAGAAGAGTCTGAATCCGAGGGCGAATTCGAGTTTGAATCGGAGGAAGAAATGGAGACTGAACTAGTAAACCTAGTTCGGAGAATGATCAAAAAAGAAAGAAAGCAATCGAAGGACAAAAAACCCCCCACAGAATTACAAGTGCTATGAGTGCAACAAGAAGGGGCACTTTAAGTCAGACTTCCTAAAAATGAAGCCAAGAAAAAAGCAACTGAAGAAGGTGTTACAAGTGACTTGGGAAGAATAAGAAGATCAAGGCAATGACTTGGCCTTCATGGTGAGACCGCTTGAGTCCGAATCCAAGTCCGAAGCTGACTACAAATCCAACTCCGAATCTGACTCTAATTACGAATTCGAGTCAAGACTCAAAGTCAGCTCAAAGAAAAAGATCAAGGTAAGTCGTTCATTAATCGCAAATTTATATCATGCAATTAAATTATTAGATAGGAAGTTAACTAAGTCCTAGTCTAGGGTCGAGTCCCTGCTGAAGGAGGTTAAACTCCTTAAGCATGAGACTACCCTAGCCTCTTCGACTAGTCAAGTTCAAGAGGAAAACTCAACTCAAGTTGAAAAACTTGAGGAAGAGAATTCTCTCTTGAAAGGATAAGTTCAAGAGCTCAATTCTAGGTTGGAAAAGTTCATATTGGGATCCAAGGGTCTTGACTGACTCCTTGGAACTCAAAGGGGTGTGTACAACAAAGTCGGACTCGGGTTTAGGACAATGACTACAAACAAATCCTACATGTCAATTGTCAATCGTAGTCATCAAAGAGTCCAGGCATAGGTCTCTAACATTTTACTAAATTCATATTTAAGTGTTGGTGCAATCGACCCAAGTCACAATTGACCAGACTCGAGTTTAACTCGAGTAGTGTTTTGATGTTTAACATTGACAATGTGTTGGGGAGATTGTTGGTGCAATCGACCTAGGTCATGTTTTGATGTTTGATGATGGTTTGACCATTGTCATGGGAGAAGTCCAAGTCTTGTGTACTTAGCATGGAAAGTCCAACATGGGTTGGCAAGGAGAGTCCAAGCATGGGTCTTGGCAAGGGAAAGTCCAAGCTTGAGTCTTGGCATTTGAAAAGTTTAAGGGTGTAGTCTTGGCCACGTAAGTCCAAGGGTAAAGTCTTGGCGGTGAAAGTCTAAGTCATGGGTACTTGGAAATTAAGAAGTCCAAGGGGAATATTGGTGGCGTAAAGTTCAAGGGTGGAGTCTTGGCCGCATAAGTCCAATGGTTGGCGGCGTAAAGTCCAAGCGGAGGTTTGGCAGTGTAAGCCCAATGTGCCTTGGCGGTGTAGACACCGTTAGCATGACAATAGCCGATGGAAGCACCTGAAGGCTAGCGTATGGATGAACAAGTCATGGATGACTTGGAGGGATCCGATAGGCGCGAGGCTGACAGAGGTGGTTAGAAGGCTTAGGTCTAGGCTAAGGGTGGTCTAGCAAGTATGGGGGCACTATACTATACTTGGGGTTAAAAACTCATGTTTGAGGTGTATCAGTCAACTGGGACTATAGTCAATCGACTAATGTGAGTCGACTAAAGTTTGACCGAGGCCGGCCTGCGATCAGCGCCAACATTGAAGCGATCGGCCGATCGGAGATCGGTCGATGGATCATTCGATGGGTGGTCGTATTGGGCCGAGAATGTTCCGAGTCATTGCTAGGGTTTGATAGTCGAGTGATGACTCGATCAGTCGATTGATGGGCATGATTAGTCAACTGATGGTCTACCTATTGGAACTTATCCAACATGGCTCATGTCATTGTAAGACAATGGCTACAGGAGCAGTCGACTGATGGTCTCGATCAGTCGACAGCTAGGTGAAAATTAACCCGAGTTGCAAGTTTAAAAGGAGAACGAAGGGAAGATTTTGGCTAAAGTTTTTTGAGGAGTTTTGGGACAATTTGCTACTGCAATTTGGGGTCTCCAAGTGCAACTCAAGCAACCAAACAAGCAAGCTTCCAAAAGATCAATTATAAAGTTTTCTTTGCATTCTTTTGTTGTATTTCATTTGTAATTGCTTGGATTTCATTCTTATTGTTGTAAGAACTATTGTAAGAGGTTTTCTCCACCTCCGAATTGTTCCGAGAAGGAGATATTGATTAGTGGTTGTGTGTGCATCATTAGAGCTCATTTGAGCTCAATCTGTGGAATATAAACCATACGGTTCCAAACCATGTTATATTTGGTGTTGTGCTTGTGTTCTTGTTGAATTTGTTTTATTGTTATTATTTCCACTGTGTATAACAAGTATTGTAGACAATCACGCGATCAAATTCCATCAAGCGAACAACGACATATTCACCCCTCCCTCTAGCGGCGCACATGTCCTAAGAAGTGGTATCATAGCTTGGAGCTCTTCTACGGACTAACACCCGGGAGCAAGATCGCTAGAGGGAAGATGGAACTCGAAGAAAGACTAGGATGGGACGTCAACACACCAATTCCGCATAATTTCTATGGACAAGAAGGATTCAACCAATGAAAGGCAAGAATTGAAGACTTCTTGATGATGAGGAACCTTGAGGAGTGGTCCGCTTTGATGGAAGGATTTGAATATCCAAGAGGACCAAAGGGAGGTTTCCTCAAGATGAAGAGATGGACCGAGGAACAACTACAAGGGTTTGATAAAAATAAGAAGGTAATGAAATTTTTGACTAATTTAATATCTAACAATATTTTGTCTAGTTTAGGGGACTACATGGATGCCATGGAGCTATGGAGTCAAGTGGCAAGATTCCATGAGAACCCTCAATCGGTCCAAGAAGAAGAAGAAGAAGAGGAAGAGGACGAAGAAATAAGTTCTTCCTCACAAGAAAGTGAGAATTCAGAAGTTGATAGGGAATCAACATCCAAATTGGAATCAATGGAAGAAGTAGAAGTAGAAGAAGTCTCCACCTCTAGGATTGAGGGGGAGGAAGTTAGATCACCTTCCATGCCGGATCAAGAGGTAGCCTCAACATATGGGAGAGATGAAGAAGAACCGACTCGACAGACCACCACTCTAGGTAACTCAAGCATTTCAATTAATATTAAAAATCATATTATATGCTTTGATTGTAGGGAAGTAGGACACTACAAGAGCAAGTGTCCTAAGAAAGTCAAGAAAAGTCAACTAGCACCAAAATCTCAAGAAAAGGCCAAGGATGCCGGTCCCCCAACAATTAAAAACAAGGAGCACGTCATTTGCTTCAAATGTCAACAACTGGGACACTACCGAAGTCAATTCCCTAGGGGAAAGAAGAAAGGGAAAGAAAGAGCATCACATGTAGGGGGAGCCTCTAAGGCAAACCCTAAGGTATATTTAAATAATGCTCATTCTTTAAGTTATAGGCAAAAGCATGCTAGAAATAATTTTAGCAATCTTGCTTTTGTACATGAACAAAAGCATGCTAGAAATATATTTTATTGTCTAGGAGTTAAAAATGTCAACCTTTCAAATAAGAAGAAATTTGGGACTAATGTCCCTAAAATAATTTTATCTAAGAAAAACATTAGGAAAATAGAAGATCATGTTGGTGCAGGGCACTAGATAATCGAACCTGTATTTTGATTATGGCAAAGACACAAAGTTAAGTTTACATCGTTATCTCACGAGCTATCGAGTGTGCAGAAAAGTATTAAAGCTGGAGCTGAAGGCTAGCGACACCCGAAGGAAGCCGCGGTGGTCGGGCGACACTCGAGTGACTTCGGAAGAAGCCGAAGGAATCGAGTGGAAGTCCGGAAGCGAGAGCTACTATCGAGGTAAGCTCGTGTGAGTGAGAGATTGTAAGGTCGTGTCCACTTTACGGGGACGATCGTAGGCGGCGATTAGACTAAGACTTCCTGTGGAAGGTCTAGGTCGAGATCGGACGGTTAGAAACCATCGTATTTATCATTTTCCGAGCTAACCTCTTATTGCAGGGAAGTGACCAAGCTGGCAGTCGACTGCTGGACATGGAGCAGTCAACTGATGCCCATCAGTCGACTGATGGGAGGCATCAGTCGACTGATGGCGACGATTCAGCTTTTGCGCTAGGTCAAACCGGATAACGTTTGACGCGGTCACTTCGTGATAAAATTTGGACAATTTCATGATCCATTCCGAAAAAAGAAGAGACAAATTCAGAGGCCAAAATCTATAAAAGGAGGGGAGGATTCCACTCCAAACACATCAAGTTTATTCATCAAGTGCTCCTACAACGCCAACGCTCCAACACCGTCATAACGCCGACGCGACGACAACCTCAGATCTTCTTCGTCGGCAGCAACATCTAGTAATTTATTTTAATATTGTATTCATTGTTTTTATTCGTAACGAGGTGAGGTAGGCTTGTTGCCTCATCCTTGTATTCCCGAATTTTGTGATCGTTGTCTCCTACCTCCAACAAGAAGGAGACGTTATAGTGCTTTGCCCTCTAGGACCGATAGGGCCTTGGAGTAGCAACCGTTGGGTTGTGAACCAAGTAAAATAAACGTGTCATTTTATTTTCCGCTGTGCTTACTTATTTACTTGTGTCTCAACGAACGAATTCGACGAAAGATTTACGATCGCTATTCACCCCCCTCTAGCGACGCTTCTCGATCCAACAATTGGTATCAGAGCAGGGGCGCTCAGATTTGGTGAAACCACCGATCTAGCACGTTTTGGTTTTCTGTTCATATTTTTCGATTCATTTTTTTTAGGTCTTTTTCCTCCCGCACTACTAATCCAAGACGAAGTCTTGGTACGTTTCTTTTGGTTGTGTGCTTGCAAGTTTTTCTCTCTTGAAGTAGCCGATGGTAAAACGGCCATAACTTTTCGCACAAGTGGACTCACATAATGATCTACCTACCAAATCGAAGCTCTCTGAGAGATCTACATTTTTTACGAGGGTTTAACCTCGTAACAAGCCATTTCCAGCCCCAAAATCCAACGTCTAGTACCCTTTCGGGGGCATCGAAGGTCGTAAGTTGTTAGTTTTTGTTAGTTTTTTATTTTTCTCATTTAATTCTGTTTATTTCCTATTTATTTCCCACACTACTAATCCAAGACCAAGTCTTGGAATTCCCTTTGGTTTTTATTTGTGTTTTGCAAGATACTTAATGGCTCACATTGAGGGATATAGCACCACCCGACCTCCGTTCTTTAACGGAGATGATTTCCGTTATTGGAAAGGTCGGATGGAGTGTTTCTTGAAAACACAAGTCGAGACTTGGATAATAATCCAAACCGGCTTTGCTCTACCCACCAATGATCAAGGAGAGCCCTTGGATTTCAACAAGTGGATAAATGCAACCAAGAGGCAAATCGAAGTCGATGCAAGAGCAACCCAAATATTACAATGTGGCTTGTCCAAGGAGGTGCTCAACCGCATCGGTCCATTCATTAGCACCAAAGACCTCTGGAACAAATTGATTATGAAGGGACTCCCGATGCTAAGGTATGTAAAAGAGATTTACTTTTAAATAAATTGTACAATCTAAAGATGCAGGATCGCGAGACCGCCACCCAATTACATGCGCGGATCCAAGACATCGTCAACGGTCTTCACTCGATCGGGCAAGCCATAGAGAACCGAGACCTTATAAGGTATGCTTTAAATGCTTTCCCTAGGACTACCTTGTGGGCATCCATGGTTGATGTCTATAAGGTCTCTAAGGACCTTTCGAAGCTTAGGTTAGATGAATTATTTTCCGAGTTTGAACTTCACGAGCAAACTAACGTGGTCCGGGCCGAGATAGGTATTGCTCTACTTGCAGAACAAAGAAGCAAGCCACCTACTAGGCAAGTAGATGAACTCGAACCCGAAGACGAATCGGAGTCCGAATCGAAAAAGGTGGAAGCAATAGTGAACGTAGTGCGGAAGATCGTTCGGAGGGAAAGGAGACTACTAAAGAATCAAAAGAGGGCACAATTCAAATCAAATCGAAAGAAGGCTTTTCATGCAACATGGGACAACGAAGAAGGCGGCGGCATAGCATGCATGGCAAGACCCGAAGAGTCCGAGTCAGAGTCCGAATCCGAATCCAATTACAACACCGACTCCGAACTTGAAGACTACTTCGAGAAGCAACTCAAAGCCGGACCAAAAGAGAAAATTAAGGTTAGCCGCTCACTAATTCATACGCTTTACAATACAATTAAAATGCTTAATAGGAAATTAACTAAGTCCGAGTCTAGGGTTGAGTCGTTACTTGAGGAGGTTGAAACCCTCAAGCAAGAGGCTACTCTAACCCCTTCAACTAGTCAAGTTCAAGAGGGAAACTCACCTCAAATTGAAAAACTTGAGGAGGAGAATTCTCTCTTGAAAGACCAAGTTCAAGAGTATGAGGATAGGTTGGAAAGGTTCACGTTGGGATCTAAGAACCTTAATCGACTACTTGGAACCCAAAGAGCAGTGTACAACAAAGCTGGACTCGGATTTAGGTCAACGACTACGAATAGGTCATATATGTCTATCGTAAATCGTAGTCATCAAAGAGTCCAAGCATGGGTCCCAAAGGTTTTATTGAACTCACATATAAGGACTAATAAGTATTGGATTCCTCAGGATCAAGTTCATTATTTGAATAGACCATATTGGTTCAATGGTCCAGGGGGAGCTAACACTAAAATAGTATACCCGCTTACTTAGCAAAATCATTGAATATTTTACTTTAATTTTTAGAATGACTAGATAGGAAAAATAGTTAGTCAACTCTTGACAACATAGTATCAGGACGCGGCGAGATGATAATACGTTAGGGAAACAAAGTCTCGTGTATTCATGCTAGATAAGGCGTATCTAGCTTGGTGCACTTGACCGAGTGGAACTAGCTGAAGCTACCTCGTCGTATCCTAAACTAGTTAGACCATGAAGTAACCCTAAGTGACTTAAGTGATATTTTCTTGAATTTGGCTTTGTCTAAGGAAGTGGTCGTTGTTCCGATCAAAGAAGGCCCTTGTGTCTCGCCACGACCTGGAAGCCAGTTTCTCGAAAAGTTACTTAACGATCTAAAGGTTAAATCCGAATCTAACCCAAGGTTGACTATCTTTAATCAATCTAAAATCATCTCACAAAACATATAAGGTGAACAAATTCTGAGACACATAGAATGGGTGAGATGTTAAGGATAATTGAAATATACTTAAAACAATCTTCAAAATACTACTTATTTTCTCAACTATTGTACTTAATGACTCTTTAGGCCAAAGTTTAGCGCCCCCTACATCTCTTATACTTCATATATTTGACTAAGGGGGAAAGCAAACTAACCCTAAGGGTTATATTATAAACCTTTAGATTATTGGTGCAGAGAGACACACCTCGAACCAATCTATCTAACTATTGCTAGACGCATGTTTGGACTCATAGTTGATTTATCTTGATGCATGCATATACCATATTGTCTTTAAACCCCTATTTTATATAACAAACTTCATTTTTACATAACAAACCCCAACATTTGTTTTGATTTATGGAAAAAGGGGGAGAAGAGCGAAAGTTAAGGGGGAGTAACATAAAATTTATTTAATTTTGAACTAAAGTATCTCTTTCAAAACTCACCTAGGGTTAAGGGGGAGTTTTGGTTAAGGGGGAGTTTTTTAAAATGACATTCATCATTTACTATACTTGTTTTATGCTTTAATTTCCCTTAACTTTGTGTTGGTTTACCATAGATCAAAAAGGGGGAGATTGTTGGTGCAGGGGCACTAGATAATCGAACCTGTGTTTTGATTATGGCGAAGACACAAAATTAAGTTTACATCATTATCTCACGAGCTATCGAGTGCGTAAAAGTATTAAAGCCGAGTCAAGGCTAGCGACACCTGGAGGAAGCCGCGGTGGTCGGGCGACACTCGAGTGACTTCGGAAGGAGACGAAGGAATCGAGTGGAAGGCCAGAAGCGAGAGCTACTATCGAGGTAAGCTCGTGTGAGTGAGAGATTGTAAGGTCGTGTCCTCTTTACGGGGACAATCATAGGCGGCGATTCGACTAAGACTTCCTGTGGAAGGTCTAGGTCGAGATCGGACGGTTAGAAACCGTCATATTTATCATTTTCCGAGCTAACCTCTTATTGCAGGAAGTGGCTGCCGGGCAATGACCATCGGACATGGAGCAATCGATCGATGCCCATCACCGATCCGATGGAGGCATCAGTCGACTGATGGCGACAATTCAGCTTTTGCGCTAGGTCAAACCGGATAACGTTTGACGCGGCCACTTCGTGATAAAATTTGGACAATTTCATGATCCGTTCCGAAAAAAGAGGAGACAAATTCAGAGGCCAAAATCTATAAAAGGAGGGGAGGATTCCACTCCAAACACATCAAGTTTATTCATCAAGTGCTCCTACACCGTCATAACGCCGACGCGACGACAACCTCAGATCTTCTTTGTCGGCAGCAACATCTAGTAATTTATTTTAATATTGTATTCATTATTTTTATTCGTAACGAGGTGAGGTAGGCTTGTTGCCTCATCCTCGTATTCCCGGATTTTGTGATCGTTGTCTCCTACCTCCAACGAGGACGAGACGTTATAGTGCTTTGCCCTCCGTACGCGGTCTAGGACCGATAGGGCCTTGGAGTAGCAACTGCTGGGTTGTGAACCAAGTAAAATAAACGTGTCATTTTATTTTCCGCTGTGCTTACTTATTTACTTGTGTCTCAACGAATGAATTAGATGAAAGATTTACGATCGCTATTCACCCCCCCCCTCTAGCGACGCTTCTCGATCCAATAGATCACCTAGGGATCAATCCTAAATGGACTCGACATATGCCTAGAAAGAACAACCCTACTCAAAGAAATAATGGGCCCACAAAAATTGAAAAATTAGAGTTAGAGAACCAAGTCTTGAGGTCAAGGCTTGAGAAATTGAAGAAGACCCTTTGAAAAATGAAAAATTAAATACAAGGGTCAAATAGTCAAAATCTAGGGTCAAGAAGTTAAAACCTAGTTTTTAGAAAACAAGAACCATCCAAGGGCAAGCTTAAGCCCAAGGAGACTTATCATAGTGTTCCATTAGATTATGGAACACAACCTAGGTTTAGGAAAACCAAGGTCAATAGGGAAGTCATCCCTAAGGTTGACCAAGGTAAATGTCTAGTGGCTAGGGTTTCAAGGAAACCTAGGGAAGCCACTAAGAAGGTCACAAGGGGAGTTACCCCTAGAGTTGACCTAGGAAAGACCCAAATGACCAAGGCTACCAAGCCTAGAAGGGTCATTAGGAGGGTATCTAGGGAAGTTATTGTTGGTGCAATCGGCCCAGGTCACGATTGACCAGACTCGAGTTGGACTCGAGTAGTGTTTTGATGTTTGACATTGATGTTTTGATAATGTATTGGAGAGATTGTTGATGCAATCTACCTAGGTCATGTTTGATGTTTGACGATGGTTTGAACATTGTCATGGAAAAGTCCAAGCTTGAGTCTTGGCATGGAAAGTCCAACATGGGTTGGCAAGGAAAGTCCAAGCATGGGTCTTGAAAATTGGAAAGTCCAAGGGGAATATTGGCGGCGTAAAGTCCAAGGGTGGAGTCTTGGTAGCATAAGTCTAATGGTTGGCGCCGTAAAGTCCAAGCGGAGTCTTGGCAGCATAAGCCCAATGTGCCTTGGCGGTGTAGACCACATTAGCATGACAATAGCTGATGGAAGCACCTGAAGGCTTGCATATGGATAAACAAGTCATGGATGACTTGAAGGGATCTGATAGGTGCGAGGCTGATGGAGGTGGCTAGATGGCTTAGGTCTAGGCTAAGGTTGGTCTGGCAAGTATGGGGGCACCATACTTGGTGTTAAACCTCATGGTTGAGGTTTGTCAGCCGATTGGGGTTATGAACTAGTCGACTGGTCAAGTGTTTTGACACTTGGCAGCCGAGTCAACACTCAGTAGTCGATTGGGATTATGGCTGGTTCGACTGCTGTGAGTCGACTAGTGCTCGACTGTCGTTTAAGGGCCGAAAAGGCATGGTAGTCGACTGATGCCAGTCGACTACCATATTTGGCAGTTGACTGACGGTTTAGTCGCGAGCACAGAATGCTCCATAGTCGATCGGGCCGCGCCAATGTTGGCAATGATCGATGAGAGTTTCGTTGGAACTTTTCCAGCATGGATCGAGCCATTGTCTCACAACAACAGTATTGGCAGTCGACTGGGGTCTTATGATAGTCGACCGCCAGGTGGAAATCCAGCCCGATGTAGGTTAAAAGGAGTTGTTTGTGGGAGATTCGGCCAATGGTTCTTTGGTAGATTTCTTGAGGCGATTTGAGGACGAAGTGTATGTGCATTTCAGGATCCTTCAAGCTCATCCAAGAAACCAACAAGCAAAGCACTCAAACCCTAGTTTGTAAAGTGTTCTTTACATTTCAGTTGTATTTTTCTTGTATTTCTTTTATTACTGTTTGATATTGCTGATACCTTTTTTATATAGTTCCCAATAGAAGGGTTAGCGGGTGACCCATGATCCGATCCAAAATATTCGTTTCAGCGAAGGGAGAAAAGGAAGAATGGTTCGGGCGCGAATATCAGAGGCTATTGGTCCGGGCGTGAATATCGGGTTATTGGTTCAGCGCTAATATCGGTTATTGGTACGGAAGAATATCTAAAGCAATTGGCACGGGGGAGTTAGCAGAAGCAATTGATACAGTAAAGAAGAGACGGAAGGCACTTCGCTAAGAGTGGAACAAGAATTGGTTCAGCTAAATAATCCTAGAAGCCGATGGGATAGATAGAGGGTTGGCTTAACCTGATCGATACGAAGGAAGTTTGGCACGGGAAAAAGAGGAATTGGTTCGGGTCGATGAGGAACCCTAGGGCTAGGGTGCCCGTGGGCTATAGATCTAAGCTAGCATCACTTGAAGCGGATGGTTGAGGGAGATAGTCTAACCTAGTTATCTGAAAAGTAGAGGAGGAGGTTAGGCAGCGACTTGGGAGGCCGCGCCAATATTCCAAGGAGTCTTCATTCCTCGTATCTATAACAGAATTATTCTCCAGGTGGAGGTGGTGGCCACGCGTACGATGGAGATAGCCCACGACGTTACGATGAAGGAAAAGGGAAGATAAAAGGGAGGAAGCGAGGAGAAAAGGGGGATCCGCAATTATTCCAACCCAGCAGGAGAGGAAGAGACGTAGGAGAAGAAGGAGGGGATCGACAACCGCCTCGCCGGAGAAGAAGGACAGAGATCTGTCGATTGTTACCTCTCTTGTATTTTTCTCGTTTTGTGATATCATTGTAAGAGGTTTTTCTCCTCCACCTTCGGGAACTTTCTTTCCGTAAAGGAGGACCTTCATAGTGAAGGTGCTTAGGCACTGCATCCGGTGAGAAAAGCTCACCTCCGTGGAGTAGGAATCCTTATTCCGAACCACGTTACATCTTGTGTCTGAGTCTCGAGTGCTGACATGGGTTTCTTGCATTTCATCTACTTCATTTTCTCATTCTCTACTGACTGCGGCCTATGAAAACTCTCTGAGATCTCCCTCAGTGCTTCACTGCATTGAAAAAGGAGTGAACAGATTTTCACCCCGTCCCGCATCAGTTGGCGCCGTCTGTGGGAACATTTGAGCTGGACGTCGAGATGCAACCTGAAGAAGTACAACAACCTGCTACCTCTGCAGCGGAAGAGCGCCCCATCACCCTTCTACCATCGCAGCTGAAGGCCCTAGTGGATGACGCTATTACAGAAGCCCTCGCTAGGGAAAGGAGAAGGACCGGATATCTGCATCCGCATTCCGGTGAACCTTCTTCCAGAGGCCCACCCCTAGAAATGCCTCCTCCATCTCGTACAGTCGTCAATGTGGAAATATTACCTAGAGGCGTACTTGTGAGAAGAACGCCTCAGAACACTATGCCCTTCACCCAAACGCGCAGGGAAGAACAGAGCAAGAGTCAATCAACCCGACCTCCGGAAATATACGAGCCCAGTCCTCAGATCAATAAGTATGACGGTTCGACGGATCCCAAAGAGCACATATCTCAATTTGACGGAGCGGCCTCGCTCCACTGTTATACTACCGCTCTCAAGTGCCGAGTCTTTCGAACCACCCTAATTGGCTCGGCACAAAAGTTGTTCAATACTCTGCCCCCAGGATCCGTCACTTATTTCGCTGATTTCCAGAGAATGTTTAGCCAGGAATTTGTCAGCTGCAAGGCGTATAAACAGGACACCTCTATGTTAATGCATATCACCCAGGGACCCTCAGAATCCCTTAGGGGGTATATTCACTGATTCACTTCTGCAGCTAGGGGAATCCCCTCCGCCCGATCTGAATCTTTCAGAGGCGCTATTCAGCATGGGCTGAAGGAGGGCCCCTTCCTCAGTTCCTTGTTAAGGCAACCTGCGGATAGTTATGAGGAGCTACTAAGTCGTGCGGAGCAGTTTATCCGCGAAGAAGAAGGATTAAAGGTACGGAGAGCTGAACGGATTGTCGCAGTAGTCCCAATGGAAAGAGCTCGTTTCACTGCTCCTCAAGCGCTCCCTCGACGGGAGTATACAATACCTTTTCGACAGGAGGTTCTGAGGCCTCGTCCAATGCTGCCAGGTGCTCGCCCCGTTCCGCCCTTACAAATCATGGCCGCTGAAGCACTTCCTCCTGTGAGGACTTGGAAAGAATGAGAAATGGAATTCTATGACCAACAGGGTCTGCTGCAACGACCCTTAGGATATAGGGGGATCCCACGTAACCCCCCTGCCCCATTCTTCTGCCAATATCATACGGAATACGGCCACAGTAGTTGTCGATGTTTCAAGTTACAAGAGGAATTGGATCGCCTCCATATTGCATATCCACAAGTAAGTCTCCAGGTAGGAGGACCGGCACGACGAGGCTCCCGACCCAATGTAACTCGTCCAAGGCCCTATAATCAACAACCTCAAGTCACTTTCCCTCAAACGCCATCCCAAGAGGTTGTTTCCCAAGGAGGCCCATCAGGTGAGGGCCCTTCATCCAATTTAGATAATGCTCCCACATGAGGAGTTATTCATGTTATAGCTGGAGAACCTACCGATGGGGACTCCAACCGAGCGCGGAAGTCATATGCCCGTCTCCTAGAGAGTTTGGTCATCGCCACTGACCAGACTATTCAAGCTGCACCGCCCGTTTCATTCGGGCCAGAAGATTTACAGGGTGTCCTACTGCCTCATATGGACGCCTTGGTTATTCGCATATCCTTGGCTAATTATGAAGGGCCCGGGTGTTGGTCGATTCAGGAAGTTCCATCAACATCCTCTTTCAGGAAGCCTTCAGACAGATGCAGCTGGGGAATGCCCAGTTAGAAGATGTGGCCACCCCCATCTTCGGATTCGCAGGACATGTAGTGCACCCTACGGGGCAGATTTCATTGCCTCTGACTCTGGGCGTAAAGCCCAGCCAAAAAACTTGTATAATCCCTTTCCTCATTGTGGACGCTCCGTCCACTTATAACGCTATTCTTGGGCATCCTTTCCTCATCCTTTTTTAGGCCGTGGCTTCCCCGTACCACCAGAAGTTGAAATTTCCGGTGGGCCCATCGGTGGGAGAAGTCCGTGGAAAACAGAAGGCCTCCAGGAGTTGCTACGTGCAAATGGTTCGGGACGATCAGAAGAAAGCCCGAACCAATGATCTCAAAGGCAAAGTCGTCATCATCACTGATGTCTGCATCCTGGAGGAATCCCCCCCAAGGCTGGCAAAATAGAGGAAGGTGAACTGGTGGAAATCGCTCCAGGAAAGGCCACACGGGTGGCACAACAGCCAGAAACTAAAGAAGAGCTGGTGGCTTGCCTGAAGGAAAATGAAGACATCTTCGCAAAAGACATGCATGATCTCACGGGGATCAACCCTCGAATGGCTGAACACCAGCTCAATATCACTAAAGGAGTCCGACCCGTCCAACAGAAGAGGCGACATTTTGGACCAGAAAAGGACAAGGTCATAGCTGAAGAAGTAGACAAATTGCTAAAAGCTGGTCATGTAAAGGAGATCCAGTTTCCTGAATGGGTTTCCAATGTAGTCCTGGTCCCCAAGCCCTCGGGGCAATGGAGGATGTGTATCGATTTTCGTGATTTAAATAAAGCGTGCCCTAAAGACTGCTACCCCTTGCCTCGTATTGATCAATTGGTGAATTCTATTGTGGGATATGAAGTGGTGTCCCTAATGGATGCATATCAAGGATATCATCAAATACCTTTGGCCGAAGAAGATCAAAAGAGGGTTGGCTTTGTGACTGCAGGAGGGTTATACGCTTATGTGGTAATTCCGTTCGGATTAAAGAACGCAGGGGCCACCTATCAGCGCCTTATGGATAAAATCTTTGCAAAACAGAAAGGGGAAATTGTGGAAGTCTACGTGGATGATATATTAGTCAAATCAAAGACCACTCGGGATTTAGTCAAGGATTTAAATGAAACCTTCGCTACATTAAGGCGGTTTAATATGAAGCTAAACCCTAACAAATGCCTGTTCGGAGTAAAGAGCGGCAAGTTCCTGGGGTACATCGTGACTGAGAAAGGGTTGCGAGCCAACCCTGAGAAGGTGCAAGCACTATGTAACATGAAGTCACCTTCTAATCTGCGGGAAACCCAGAAGCTGGTGGGCAGGATCGTTTCTTTATCACGATTCATAGCCAGATCAGCGGACAAAGGATTGCCTTTCTTGAGATCTGCCTTGAGCTACTAAATTTCAGTGGGATGACTAATGTGAACAAGCTTTCCAAGAGTTGAAGAAATATTTGGATGGACTCCCACTGCTAGCCAAACCAATAGCTGGAGAACCATTATGGATGTATCTGGCCATCTCGGAGAGTCATTAGTTGGTATTATTGAAACAAGAAGGCTCTCACGGGACCTATTTATTATACCGACCATATTAAGAGGCGGAATTCCGTTATCTGTTTGGAGAAGTTGGCGTATATCCTAGTGCTAGCGCTGCAAATTAAGGCCGTACTTTTTGGCTCGTCCATATATCACACAACTTCAAGGTTCTTTTGGTTTTGAGAGGAAAGGCTGCATAAGTACTTGAAGGCTTTTGAGAAAGAAAATGATCAATTCCGTCAGGTCCTCTTAAAGCAAATTCCGTGGGAGAATAATGGGAAGGCAGATGAATTGGCTTGGATGGCTAGTGCTATGAAAGGAATGAAGTCCTCGGAAATGGTCCATACGAAAATTCATACTTCCCTAGAAATATGCAGCGTGGAAAAAGATGTACCCGAATCCAGCCTAATTTTTGATTGGAAGACTGACATCATAGCTTATTTACGGCACGGGAAGGTCCCTGAAGAATAAAGAGAGGCATCTGCTTTAATAAGCCGAGCCACACGGTTCACCCTCTTAAATGGAGATTTGTACAAGACTTCTTTCGGACAACCCTTATTGAAATGCTTGGGAAAGGAGGATGCAGAATGGGTGCTCCGGGAGATTCATGAAGGTTGCTGCAGCAATCATTTAGGAGGGAGAGCTTTAGCAAGAAAGGCCCTACTAGCAGGATATTTTTGGCCTACTCTCCAGCAAGATGCTGCTCGTATGGTGCAAGCTTGTCCCGCTTGTCAGAAGCATAGCAGCCGTTCCGAACGGCCGGCTGAGTTGATGAAAGCCGTAGTCTCTTCCTAGCCTTTCGATCAATGGGGGATGGATATAGTAGGTCCGATGCTAGCAGCACCCTTACAGAAGAAGTTTTTATTGGTGGCTGTGGATTATTTTTCCAAATGGGTGGAGGCAGAGCCCTTAGCCAAAATTACTGAGAATGCCATAATACAGTTCTTATGGAGAAACATTGTTTGTCGATACGGTATTCCTCGAAAAATAGTCAGTGACAATGGACGACAGTTCCAAGGAAAAAAGATCCAAGAATGGTGCCAGAGTCTCAACATTCAGCAGGCTTTAACTTCGGTCGCTCACCCTCAAGCGAACGGGCAAGTGGAGGTGACTAACAGGATCCTCATTTAAGGATTAAAGACCAAATTGGGGGTTCAAGGGGGGAACTAGGTAGAAGAGTTACCAGGCGTCCTGTGGGCCTATCGAACTACACCCAAGACATCAGGGGAGAAACTCCTTTAGTTTGGTGTCTGCGACGGATGTGTTATACCGGTCGAAGTTTTGTTAAATAGCGCTTAGATAAAGGCGTACGAACCAAATCAGAACCAACTTATCCAAAGCACTGAATTGGACTTGGTAGAAGAAAAGCGGGAAATGGCACGAAGGTGAGCGGAAGTCTACAAGCAAAGAGTGCAGCGAACCTTTAATAAGAAAGTAATGCCTCGAAGATTTCAAGAAGGGGATTGGGTTTTGCGTAAAGTTAATCCTGCTGGAGATCCCGAAAAGCTAGCTTCAAACTGGGAAGGACCCTATGAAATAACGCGCTGCGTAGCAGGGTCAGCATATTATCTGAAAGATGACCAAGGCAAAGAGCTTCCACGACCTTGGAATGTCATTCATTTAAAACTTTTTCACACTGTATGAGGAATAGAAAATAGAAGAAAAGAAATGATGAGACTTTAAAGGAGTGTACTCCTAACGTGATCGCGTCAATTAGATATTAAGTACTCTCCAAATTTCATTAATGAGAAGCAATACGGTACTGATTATCAATCATGAAGAAGAGAAAGAAAATGGAAAGGAAACTCTCGTTTCAAAATAAGATATCGAATTACAGTTTAAATCGGTCGGGAGGATAACGTCGAAAACCAGCCTCCCAATTTAAAGAAAATGAAGGATAAGTTGGAGGAGGTAATCCTTGGTTAGCATACTGCCGAACCACTTCATTAAATCCGTCCTGATAAGTGGCGCGCAGCAAAATGATGAGTCTCTCCTGGCGGTTCGGACGGTCAGGGCTTCGCTCTCGATGCAGCCTCTCGCATTTTTCTTGTTGCTCTTGAAGTTGTCGACGCACGTCCACATAGCGTCGTGACACCTCCATAATAGCATCGGCTAGGATGGAGACATCATCGGCTCGGGAACTTTGGTCCTGTTGCACAAGGTGCGTCATCTCCACCATGTTTTGACGCATAGAAGCTGAAATCCCTTCCAACCTTTGCCTCGAGAATAAGATCTAGTGCAGGCGAGTTCGATGCTGGAGAAGTCTCTTGCCTGCGTAGACGGGCGTGAGCATGAGCCCGGGATTTTATGAGGGAGGCGTTTTCTTGTACCTCCTTGCACAAGCGGGTGCGGAGGTCCCCTATCTTATCCTGTGCTCACCGGTATTGAACCTGAAGGTGAGCAAGGGTGTCAGAATCCTGTTGCTTCCCCTTGAGGAGCTCTGCTACCTGCCCTTGGAGATGTATTAATTCTTGAGCCGAGGAAGACTCCTTATCAAGAGGAGCCAGTTAGACTTCATTGGGGATGGGTAGTCACACACGTTATTGTGCCCTCAACGCTGCAATAGTATCAGTATCTTTCTGAATTTGTTGCCAAGCCTCGGATAATTGCTCCTGGCACAGATGAAATTGTTGCAACAGGAGCCGTTCTCGATTTTGAGTATTGGCTAAATCTTCCCATTGTTGTCGCTCCCATTCTTGAGCTTGAGCCCGATATTGATGGAGGTAGCGATCCAACTTTTGATGGTTGGTCACAGCCTGCATGCCAGTTGTGAAAAAGAAATCGGTTAGTGAGACAAAGCTAAGAGAGCTAATCGAGAAAACATACCAAATCCAGAGCATGGCATAGGCTTTCCATGCGAGGAACCACTTCCTCTAAGTTTAGGATCCGAAGACTCCTGGGAGAAAAGGAAGAAGATGGGAAAGATGATACTGAGATGGGAAGTTCACTGGTGAGGGGGAGAAGGGGGATGATATTTGTGGGAGGAGAAGGACTCTTCAGGCGATGAGTGGGGAGGGAAGTTTGCGGTAAGGGGATATCAACCGCCATGGGGTCGGAGGAAGAACGATACTCAGGGGAGATAGAAGGTAGGGGTGAGCCAACCTCTATCGTCGGCTTACATGGAAGTGCATCCTCCCCGGGTTCATTCACAGGTTGCAGTGAAGGAGAAGGCGACTTCTGAATATTGGTGGCAGAGGGAGAAAAAGCATAAGAGCTAGGGTTTGTAAGTGCCGGAGAAATCGAGGAGGGACTAATTGTCTCGATTTCCTTCGGGGCGGAAGTAAAATGGGATGCAGGGGGAGGAGAAGAAGACGGACGAGATGAAGCAGATGTGGTGGTGATCGGGGAAAGTGAAGAAGAAGACGGAGCCGACGGCTGACCAGCCTTCCTCTTGCGATGTGGATAACGACCCTCTATCTTTTAGAAGAAGGTAGAATGCATTTTGAGGGCCTGAGAATAAAGAGAAAGGGCTGAAAAAAGCAACGGAGTATGGCGGCGGAGGAACGAACAGACGGAGAAGAAGGAGATGAAAAGGCAAGGGAAGGAAGATAGAAAAAGAAACGAAGGCAAAATGATCTCCTATAAAAGGGATGAGAGTGGGCTGGTAACCATTATTGGGCTCCTCGTCTGTGGTAAAGGAGGCCCCAAGTGAAAAGGAAAAAAGGGTTGTTCTTTTTAAATAGCCCAGTATGTACTAAAGCCTTCATTTGCATGGGAAGGGGCGGATATAAGCGTTCCCCTTCAAAAGACAAGCACAAAAGAAGGATGATATGAGAGCGTTGCCTCCTTTATGTTGATGGCTTCTGAGCCATATATATATATATATATATATATATATATATATATATATATATATATATATATATATATTATATATATATATATATTTCTATCCCCTCGAGGCGAAGCGGAAGTTATCCCCGTGTGGTGGCGGAACGGAAGAACCGAATTTCATTCGGTTATACTCATAATTTCTATCCCCGTGAGGCGAAGCGGAAGATATCCCCGTGTGGTGGCGGAACGGAAGAACCGAATTTCATTCGATTATACTCATAATTTCTATCCCCGCGATGTGAAGCGGATGATATCCCCGTGCGGTGGCGGAACGGAAGAACCGAGGTTCCTCGGTTATGTAGTATATATATATAAATTTCTATCCCCGCGAGGCGAAGCGGAAGATATCCCCGTGTGGTGGCGGAACGGAAGAACCGAATTTCATTCGGTTATACTCATAATTTCTATCCCCGCGAGGTGAAGCGGAAGATATCCCCGTGCGGTGGCGGAACGGAAGAACCGAGGTTCCTCGGTTATGTACTATATATATATAAATTTCTATCCCCGCGAGGCGAAGCGGACGATATCCCCGTGTGGTGGCAGAATGGAAGAACCGAATTTCATTCGGTTATACTCATAATTTCTATCCCCGCGAGGTGAAGCGGAAGATATCCTTGTGCGGTGGTGGAACGGAAGAATCGAGGTTCCTCGGTTATGTACTATATATATATAAATTTTTATCCCCGCGAGGCGAAGCGGAAGATATCCCCGTGTGGTGGCGGAACGGAAGAACCGAATTTCATTCGGTTATACTCATAATTTCTATCCCCGCGAGGCGAAGCGGAAGATATCCCCGTGTGGTGGCGGAACGGAAGAACCGAATTTCATTCGGTTATACTCATAATTTCTATCCCCTCGAGGTGAAGCAGAAGATATCCCTGTGCGGTGGCAGAACGGAAGAACCGAGGTTCCTCGGTTATGTACTATATATATATATATAAATTTCTATCCCCGCGAGGCAAAGCGGAAGATATCCCCATGTGGTGGCGGAACGGAAGAACCAAATTTCATTCGGTTATACTCATAATTTCTATCCCCACGAGGCGAAGCGGAAGATATTCCCGTGTGGTGGCGGAACGGAAGAACCGAATTTCATTCGGTTATACTCATAATTTTTATCCCCGCGAAGTGGAAGATATCCCCGTGTGGTGGCGGAACGGAAGAACTGAGATCTCCTCAGTTGTGTATCACTTTTTGTCCCCGTAAAGTGGGAGAAGTTGAAGTCCTTGTTTAACTTTGTATTGTTTTATTCCTATAAAATAGCAAAGTTGGCTCATTTAATGGTTCTATATACCCAGCAGAGTAAAAAGGCGGAAGAGCCGAAATATGCCTCATTTATATGTGAGTCTATGCGAATACGAAAGAAGTAAAATGTGGCACAACTCAGAACATACTGGAGAAAGAAGATAAACTGGGAAAGTTCATTGATGCGAAAGAATTAGATATGCTGAGTCATTTACAAGGGAAAATAACAAATAGAAGCCCTTATACATCTGGGGTACTACAGTTCTTTGTTGGGAGGAACGGATGAAGATCCTTTGTAGGGTTGAGGTTGGCATAAGATCTACAGAAGATCTGCTTGGCCAATTCCTTTTGGGACCCGTTGTTGGCGCAGGAGCGATTACAGCGGAAGTTTCCTTGATCGTTCGTAAGTACTTCACTTGCTCCTCCAGGTTAGCTATGTATCTGCGATCATTTATCTGTTCTTCAGAAGGAGAGGAAATGCTGCCCTGTTCAGATATTCTGTCCAAGGCAAATAAAGAGAAAAGGAAAGGATGGAAGCTATCAGATAAGGGTTGGGGACTTTTATAGTGGCGAAGGGGAAAAAGTGCATTTAATGGTAGAAGAAATAGGGACCATAAATGCCAGTAAAGAAGAGGAAACATGGGGGCAGTAGGGGGAAGGTCGACGGGACTATGACTATAATTAAGAGGGTCTGAATCCCCGGGCGATGGCAGAAGAAGGCATGTTCGGACCAGATTACCATCCTTTTGAAGACAGAAACCTTCTACGAGAAAAAGACAAAAGCTAAATATCAAGTTCCCTCCCTCATTTTTATTGATATATTTGAAATGATTACATTAATTTAATCTATACAGATTTCCTCTGATTACTCCTAACAGACGAGGCGGGAGAGGTCTCTTTGGGGGGAGAAGGCGCCAAGACGATCTTGAAGCGCTCGCCTTGGGACGGAGGAGGAACTGATGGACCTTCATCGAACGGGGAAGGATGAGCTTCCGCCGGGGGGACTGGGATGA
Organism: Wurfbainia villosa; assembly: GCA_025175895.1. Classification (NCBI taxonomy): domain Eukaryota; kingdom Viridiplantae; phylum Streptophyta; class Magnoliopsida; order Zingiberales; family Zingiberaceae; genus Wurfbainia; species Wurfbainia villosa. Next base: position 94,814,561 of record CM045992.1, on the reverse strand, counting down.
AAGCCAGCACTGGTGGAAGTGGAGGGAGTTTATCAGTGGCACGGGGGTCTCCCACTGTATACTCCCAGGTGAAGGGAGGATTCCACACTCTATTGCGGAAGGAAGGGAAGGGAGCACGAAAGGACCTCCCTGTAGGAGGGGTTGGAGTTGGAGTGTGAGGTGGAAAAGGAAGAGGACGAAAAGTGGAAGTGGCAGTTGAGCGGGTCTCTGAATCATCAGTGTCTTCAGAAACCCAGTCCTGCAGCTCGAAAGATTCTGAAGTTGAAGAAATTTCGATGGGGTGCCCCTCTGAAGCCATGATAGTGAGATATAAGAGGGGAGACATTGAGGGCAATGATTTATAATGGAAGAAAAGCGACGACAGAAGTTCTTGGGAAGGTGAAGAAGACGAAGAGATTGATGCAGTCTTCGAAGCGGCAAAAGGAATGGGGAAAACCAATAGGCAAGAGTCACTTAAAGCAAGTCTCCGAACCGAAACTGGGACAGATGTAAATAATAATAAGTAAAATACTTCAGGCGGACCTCCGAACCGGAACTGGGACGGATGTGAATAGTATCAGGCAAGATCCTTCAATCGGATTACTGAATCAAAATTGGGGCGGAGGTGAATAATGTTATTCAAGATTTTTTTTTCGATAAGCCCGAATCAACGAGGTGATTGCCCCAGATGATACGTGAAAAGAGATAGCGGTATAAAAAGGGAGGAGTTTAAAATTGGTTCAGAATTCCCGATCCGTCAAGAAACATGACAAGACAATGATAATTAAACATATGGACAAATTCCTCATTCAGAAGCAAAAGAAAGGCTAAGTGACAAAATTACCAAAAAGGAGAATAGTAGAAATTACAACTCAAAAAGTTCGGGTGGACACTTAGCTAGCGCCTCCGTAGGATCTAAATAGTGTCAGTGGCGATGAGGGTATCCTTGTTCGGCGTTTTGAGCCGAGGACCCCTTAAAGCCTAGTATAAATAAGTCTACCCCCTTTTTGACATAGCGTCCCTTGAGGTCGGCTTCTTGCTCCTTTAGCTGGTCCTGATATCGAACCACCTGAGCTTGACTTTCTGCCAATTCAGCCGCCAAAACATCTCTCTCGGTGGCTGCCTTTATAGCTTGCTGCCCCAAGGTTGAAAGAGCTTCTAGGTACTCCTAATGGAGGGTAGACTGTTGCAGAGCCACCGGCGATAAGGTGTGAGAAAGAGCTGCCACCATGGAGGAAAGCTCCTGACATTTCTTTGTACAGTATTCCTTGGTGGTTTCCCATGCTCGACGTTCCAATTCAAGCCGGTGTCGCTCTTGCTGAAGCTGTATAATAGTGGTCGAGGAGTCAGCAGCCTTGGTCATGGCGTCCCAAAGAGATCCCTTGTACTCCCCCAATTCACAGGTCAGGACGTCTACTTGTTGCAGTTCGCTGGACTGCAAAAAGAGGCGCTACTCAAGTTCTTCATTTTTTCATTGTAGCTCCTCTTTCTCGCTTCAGACCAGGGCCAGTTGCATCATGGCATCTTCGCACTGGCCCCTAAAGTCCGCTTCCTTGGCCTCTTGCTCGCTCAACCGCCGAACGAGCTCTTTTTGTTGTGATACGGCGGCAAAGTGGCGAGTTTCAACGCTAGATTGGAATTGGGCCAGCCGAACTACCATGTTGTTATGCTGGGTGGAGGCCTAAATGGAAGGAAAAGTTATCAGTATATATCGGCATATAGAGATACCCATAATGAAGAGGAGGAAAAGAAAGAGTAGATACCTTTGCCAACAGTTTGCTCACTTGTTCACATGGGCCTTGTATGCCCGAATGATTGAAGAATTTCACCTCCGAGGGGTGCCGAATCTTCAGCAGGGATCCCAACGTGGCCCTCGGAGGAACAGGAAGGGAAGGATCCTCCCCTTCAGAGGAGGATGGGAGTCTGATGTGACGAAGGGGGGTAGGAGCTGCTCTTGAGTAGGAAGGTATAGGAGCTGGGAGGGATTCTGGATGAGAAGGTACGGGTGAATTTTGTGCAGATGGGGAGGAATGAAGAAATTGGGAGGGAGAATCCCCTCCTTGGGGAGATGAGGAAGGGACAGGGGAAGTACTGCCTCCCCTTCTTGGCTCATAAATTGTTAGGGGTTGAGACCCCGGCTGGTCGGAAGACAAGGGAAGAAGAGCCGATGAACTTGAGGCTCCTTTCTTGGTGAGCCGCAGCTTTTTCCGGGGGGATGACGGAGCTGCTACCGACTTGCCTCTTTTAGTCGATGTTTTCTTCTTCTTGGCCGCCTCGATCGCCTCCCCTTCCACCAAAGCCTTCTGCATTAGATTATCTGCAAGGTATACTGATAAGAAAAATGAATAACCTAGAAAAGAAGTCATATTGCAGGGTAAGTATCACCCTACCTAAAGCAATTGAAGTCATCAAAGGTAGGGAAGACAATCCAAAGTGGCTTAAAAGAGGAGTTTCTATTAGATGGTTTGAGCAGTAATGCAACTCTCTTAATACTCTATACACTTCCGGGAAGGGGCATTTGGTCCTCATTTCTCGGAAGGGAGGCAATTCAGGAAGGGCTACCTTCCATGTATTAGAATAGGGCAGAGACTCGGGAAGCTGTACAAAGAAATACAATTCTTCCCAGCCCTTGTGGGAAGTGGGTAGGTTCACCAAGAATTGGCAGTCTGAACGACTAGATAGATAGAAGAGACCTGCCTTAGAAGATTTTAGTTGGAAGAAGCAATGGAATATTTCAGGGGTTAGAGAAAGGTTCAAGTGTTGGAATACTATGAGCTCAGATAAAATTCAAAGGAGTTGGTGGTGAATTGGTTTAGGGGTAGCCATAGAAGTTTAGAAGGTGATACAAAAGGATAGGCCATTAAGAAATTGTTCGAGAAAAAACATGTCAAGCCGGAGGAGGATTATGAGGCCGTCGATGCATTTAGTTGTGAAACAACATTTTATAGAGGGATCTATGTAGTTGTCCTTAATATTAAAGAAATAATGGTTACAATCTAACTGGGTTATGGTATGTTCATACCAGGCGGGTGAGGAGATGGTCCTAGGAGCCATGAGTGCGAACAAAGCAGAGCACTTACTCGGAGGTTAAGAAAGAATCGTGTGGGGAAAGGAAGGACTGGTCCCAAACGCCACGGTGAAAATCACGGAAGGAGAAGAACATGGATTGTTAAGAACACTAAATGATACCTAAAAGGAGAAGGCAGGGTTTATATAGGGTTTTTGTGACGATTCAAGCTGCACAAAGGAGAAGGAAGAAACGGAGCCCATAAGCCCATCGGGCCTCCTTAAGTATACCTAAGGGAGGTATAAGGGAACGGATGGATCTAAGTTGAGAAATGAAGAGTCGGTCAGAAACCTCATGTCCATTTGGAAAGTCAAGCTTATAACTTCGTTTGACTATTTTTCAGGGTTGACTAATGATACTGCTGGTACCTTTTTTATATAGTTCCCGATAGAAGGGTTAGCGGGTGACCCATGATCCGATCCAAAAGTCAAAGGGGAGAAAAGGAAGAATGGTTCGGGCGCGAATATCAGAGGCTATTGGTCCGGGCGCGAATATCAGAAGCTATTGGTTCAGGCGTGAATATCAGAAGCTATTGGTACGGGAGAATATCTAAAGCAATTGGCACGGGGGAGTTAGCAGAAGCAATTGATACGGTAAAGAAGAGACGGAAGACACTTCGCTAAGAGTGGAACAAGAATTGGTTCAGCTAGATAATCCCAGAAGCCGATGGAATAGATAGAGGGTTGACTTAACCTGATCGTCTGAAGGAAGTTTGTGGAAAAGAGGAATTGGTTCGGGTCGATGAGGAACCCTAGGGCTAGGGCGCCCGTGGGCTATAGATCTAAGCTAGCTTCACTTGAAGCGGATGGTTGAGGGAGATAGTCTAACCTAGTTATCCGAAAAGTAGAGGAGGAGGGGTTAGGCAACGACTTGGGAGGCCCCACGCAATATTCTAAAGAGTCTTCATTCCTCATATCTGTAACAGAATTATTCTCCAGGTGGAGGTGGTGGCCACGCGTACGATGGAGATAGCCCACGACGTTACGATGAAGGAAAAGGGAAGATAAAAGGGAGGAAGTGAGGAGAAAAGGGGGATCCACAATTATTCCCACCCAGCAAGAGAGGAAGAGACGCAGGAGAAGAAGGAGGGGATCGACAACCGCCTCGCCGGAGAAGAAGGACGGAGATCTGTCGATTGTTACCTCTCTTGTATTTTTCTCGTTTTGTGATATCATTGTAAGGGGTTTTTCTCCTCCACCTTTGGGAACTTTCTTTCCGTAAAGGAGGACCTTCATAGTGAAGGTGTTTAGGCATTGCATCCGGTGAGAAAAGCTCACCTCCGTGGAGTAGGAATCC
>CM045992.1:94554799-94810119 GCA_025175895.1 Wurfbainia villosa | reverse complement strand
CATCGGCTACTTCAAGAGAGAAAAACTTGCAAGCACACAACCAAAAGAAACGTACCAAGACTTCGTCTTGGATTAGTAGTGCGGGAGGAAAAAGACCTAAAAAAAATGAATCGAAAAATATGAACAGAAAACCAAAACGTGCTAGATCGGTGGTTTCACCAAATCTGAGCGCCCCTGCTCTGATACCAATTGTTGGATCGAGAAGCGTCGCTAGAGGGGGGTGAATAGCGATCGTAAATCTTTCGTCGAATTCGTTCGTTGAGACACAAGTAAATAAGTAAGCACAGAGGAAAATAAAATGACACGTTTATTTTACTTGGTTCACAACCCAGCGGTTGCTACTCCAAGGCCCTATCGGTCCTAGAGGGCAAAGCACTATAACGTCTCCTCCTTGTTGGAGGTAGGAGACAACGATCACAAAATCCGGGAATACGAGGATGAGGCAACAAGCCTACCTCACCTCGTTACGAATAAAAACAATGAATACAATATTAAAATAAATTACTAGATGTTGCTGCCGACGAAGAAGATCTGAGGTTGTCGTCGCGTCGGCGTTATGACGGTGTTGGAGCGTTGGCGTTGTAGGAGCACTTGATGAATAAACTTGATGTGTTTGGAGTGGAATCCTCCCCTCCTTTTATAGATTTTGGCCTCTGAATTTGTCTCTTCTTTTTTCGGAATGGATCATGAAATTGTCCAAATTTTATCGCGAAGTGACCGCGTCAAACGTTATCCGATTTGACCTAGCGCAAAAGCTGAATCGTCGCCATCAGTCGACTGATGCCTCCCATCAGTCGACTGATGGGCATCAGTTGATCGCCCATGTCGTGATCATTGCCACGGTCACTTCCCTGCAATAAGAGGTTAGCTCGGAAAATGATAAATACGATGGTTTCTAACCGTCCGATCTCGACCTAGACCTTCCACAGGAAGTCTTAGTCTAATCGCCGCCTACGATCGTCCCCGTAAAGTGGACACGACCTTACAATCTCTCACTCACACGAGCTTACCTCGATAGTAGCTCTCGCTTCCGGACTTCCACTCGATTCCTTCGGCTTCTTCCGAAGTCACTCGAGTGTCGCCCGACCACCGCGGCTTCCTCCGTGTCGCTAGCCTTCACTCAGCTTTAATATTTTTCTACGCACACTCGATGCTCGTGAGATAACGATGTAAACTTAACTTTGTGTCTTTACCATAATCAAAATAAGTTCGATTATCTAGTGCCCTGCACCAACATGATCTTCTATTTTCCTAATGTTTTTCTTAGATAAAATTATTTTAGGGACATTAGTCCCAAATTTCTTCTTATTTGAAAGGTTGACATTTTTAACTCCTAGACAATAAAATATATTTCTAGCATGCTTTTGTTCATGTACAAAAGCAAGATTGCTAAAATTATTTCTAGCATGCTTTTGCCTATAACTTAAAGAATGAGCATTATTTAAATATACCTTAGGGTTTGCCTTAGAGGCTCCCCCTACATGTGATGCTCTTTCTTTCCCTTTCTTCTTTCCCCTAGGGAATTGACTTCGGTAGTGTCCCAGTTGTTGACATTTGAAGCAAATGACGTGCTCCTTGTTTTTAATTGTTGGGGGACCGGCATCCTTGGCCTTTTCTTGAGATTTTGGTGCTAGTTGACTTTTCTTGACTTTCTTAGGACACTTGCTCTTGTAGTGTCCTACTTCCCTACAATCAAAGCATATAATATGATTTTTAATATTAATTGAAATGCTTGAGTTACCTAGAGTGTTGGTCGGTGCTGGAGTCGGTTCTTCTTCATCTCTCCCATATGTTGAGGCTACCTCTTGATCCGGCATGGAAGGTGATCTAACTTCCTCCCCCTCAATCCTAGAGGTGGAGACTTCTTCTACTTCTACTTCTTCCATTGATTCCAATTTGGATGTTGATTCCCTATCAACTTCTGAATTCTCACTTTCTTGTGAGGAAGAACTTATTTCTTCGTCCTCTTCCTCTTCTTCTTCTTCTTCTTGGACCGATTGAGGGTTCTCATGGAATCTTGCCACTTGACTCCATAGCTCCATGGCATCCATGTAGTCCCCTAAACTAGACAAAATATTGTTAGATATTAAATTAGTCAAAAATTTCATTACCTTCTTATTTTTATCAAACCCTTGTAGTTGTTCCTCGGTCCATCTCTTCATCTTGAGGAAACCTCCCTTTGGTCCTCTTGGATATTCAAATCCTTCCATCAAAGCGGACCACTCCTCAAGGTTCCTCATCATCAAGAAGTCTTCAATTCTTGCCTTTCATTGGTTGAATCCTTCTTGTCCATAGAAATTATGCGGAATTGGTGTGTTGACGTCCCATCCTAGTCTTTCTTCGAGTTCCATCTTCCCTCTAGCGATCTTGCTCCCGGGTGTTAGTCCGTAGAAGAGCTCCAAGTTATGATACCACTTCTTAGGACATGTGCGCCCGCTAGAGGGGGGAGGGGTGAATAGCATGTCGTTGTTCGCTTGATGGAATTTGATCGCGTGATTGTCTACAATACTTGTTATACACAGTGGAAATAATAACAATAAAACAAATTCAACAAGAACACAAGCACAACACCAAATATAACATGGTTTGGAACCGTATGGTTTATATTCCACAGATTGAGCTCAAATGAGCTCTAATGATGCACACACAACCACTAATCAATATCTCCTTCTCGGAACAATTCGGAGGTGGAGAAAACCTCTTACAATAGTTCTTACAACAATAAGAATGAAATCCAAGCAATTACAAATGAAATACAATAAAAGAATGCAAAGAAAACTTTATAATTGATCTTTTGGAAGCTTGCTTGTTTGGTTGCTTGAGTTGCACTTGGAGACCCCAAATTGCAGCAGCAAATTGTCCCAAAACTCCTCAAAAAACTTTAGCCAAAATCTTCCCTTCGTTCTCCTTTTAAACTCGGGTTAATTTTCATTTAGTCATTGATCGAGACCATCGATCGCTCTCAGAGCCATTGTCTTACAATGACATGAGCCATGTTGGATAAGTTCCAATAGGTAGACCATCAGTTGACTAATCATGCCCATCAATCGACTGATCGAGTCATCACTCGACTATCAAACCCTAGCAGTCGACTCGGGAATATTCTGCGTCGAATACCGACCATCGACCATCGATCGATCTCCGATCACCGATCGCTTCAATGTTGGCGCTTGATCGAAGGCTGGCTTCTGTAGTCAAACTTTAGTCGACTCACATTAGTCGATTGACTATAGTCCCAGTTGACTGATACACCTCAAACATGAGTTTTTAACCCCAAGTATAGTATAGTGCCCCCATACTTGCTAGACCACCCTTAGCCTAGACCTAAGCCTTCTAGCCACCTCTGTTAGCCTTGCGCCTATCGGATCCCTCCAAGTCATCCATGACTTGTTCATCCATACGCTAGCCTTCAGGTGCTTCCATCGGCTATTGTCATGCTAACGGTGTCTACACCGCCAAGGCACATTGGGCTTACACTGCCAAACCTCCGCTTGGACTTTACGCCGCCAACCATTGGACTTATGCGGCCAAGACTCCACCCTTGGACTTTACGCCGCCAATATTCCCCTTGGACTTCTTAATTTCCAAGTACCCATGACTTAGACTTTCATCGCCAAGACTTTACCCTTTGACTTACGTGGCCAAGACTACACCCTTAGACTTTTCAAATGCCAAGACTCAAGCTTGGACTTTCCCTTGCCAAGACCCATGCTTGGACTCTCCTTGCCAACCCATGTTGGACTTTCCATGCTAAGTACACAAGACTTGGACTTCTCCCATGACAATGGTCAAACCATCATCAAACATCAAAACATGACCTAGGTCGATTGCACCAACAATCTCCCCAACACATTGTCAATGTTAAACATCAAAACACTACTCGAGTTAAACTCGAGTCTGGTCAATTGTGACTTGGGTCGATTGCACCAACACTTAAATATGAATTTAGTAAAATGTTAGAGACCTATGCCTGGACTCTTTGATGACTACGATTGACAATTGACATGTAGGATTTTTTTGTAGTCATTGTCCTAAACCCGAGTCCGACTTTGTTGTACACACCCCTTTGAGTTCCAAGGAGTCGGTCAAGACCCTTGGATCCCAATATGAACTTTTCCAACCTAGAATTGAGCTCTTGAACTTATCCTTTCAAGAGAGAATTCTCTTCCTCAAGTTTTTCAACTTGAGTTGAGTTTTCCTCTTGAACTTGACTAGTCGAAGAGGCTAGGGTAGTCTCATGCTTAAGGAGTTTAACCTCCTTCAGCAGGGACTCGACCCTAGACTAGGACTTAGTTAACTTCCTATCTAATAATTTAATTGCATGATATAAATTTGCGATTAATGAACGACTTACCTTGATCTTTTTCTTTGAGCTGACTTTGAGTCTTGACTCGAATTCGTAATTAGAGTCAGATTCGGAGTTGGATTTGTAGTCAGCTTCGGACTTGGATTCGGACTCAAGCGGTCTCACCATGAAGGCCAAGTCATTGCCTTGATCTTCTTATTCTTCCCAAGTCACTTGTAACACCTTCTTCAGTTGCTTTTTTCTTGGCTTCATTTTTAGGAAGTCTGACTTAAAGTGCCCCTTCTTGTTGCACTCATAGCACTTGTAATTCTGTGGGGGGTTTTTTGTCCTTCGATTGCTTTCTTTTTTGATCATTCTCCGAACTAGGTTTACTAGTTCAGTCTCCATTTCTTCCTCCGATTCAAACTCGAATTCGCCCTCGGATTCAGACTCTTCTTCTTCGGGAGGTGACTTGCTCTTTGCTTTTCTTCTTTGACCTGCAACCAAAGTAACACCTCTCTTGACCGGGGTTGAGTTAGACTTCTCATGTAATTTGAATTCCGAAAATAACTCATCTAGTCTTATTTTTGAAAGGTCTCTAGACACTTTATAGGCATCAACCATGGATGCCTATAAAGTTGTCCTAGGAAATGAATTCAAAGCGTACCTTATTACATCCTGGTTCTCCACCTTTTGTCTGATTAAGTGTAGCCCGTCTATGATGTCCTGGGTCCTTGCATGGAGTTGAGTCACCGACTTGTGGTCCTGCATTTTCAGATTAAATAACTTATTCAAAAAGGTCCCTTTGCATACCTTTATGTCACGCCTTCGTATCTCGATGAGCTTGTTCCATAGATCCTTCACACTGATGAATGGGCCGACACGATTGAGTTCTTTGGGGAGCCCACATTGAAGGATTTGTGTGGCTTTTGTTAGGGCAATCAGTTATGATGTGTGTGGCAAAGGGTTTATGTTAGGTTGATTATGGATTTGATATGTGTGTTGAAGTCGTGCAGGACTTAGTAATTCACACATGGATCGCTTGACAAAGCATTGGAAAGATTCACCATCTCATGACTCGGTCCTTGAGTCAGTGAAGGATAGCATTGCGGAGGCCGTGCGCTTGGTGCATCCGAGGGATCGCTGGATGAGGAGCATTGGAGTGAAGCCAAAGGAAGTAGACTTAAGAGCAAGACACGAAGGATGGATTGCGAAGCCGTGCGCTTGATGCATCCGAGGGACATGGCCGGACGAAGAGAACTTCAAGAAGAGGGACTCCAAGGGAAGATGAGAGTGAGCGATTGTAACCTGGGACGGGGTAGCTCTTAGGTGAACTTGGGCAAATGGCTAAGTGTCGGATGGGTTTTTCCGACATCTGTCGACTGCCATGATATGGTAGTCGACTGCTCCAAGTCGACTAAAGACTCGACTAGTGTTCGAGTCTGGTTTCTGGTCGAACAGTCGATTGGCAAGGAATGACGATCGGGGTCGCTCCATCAGTCGACTGATGTTGAGGGTTTCGGGCACAGAAGGTTGATCAGTCGAGTGATCACTTCAGTCACTCGACTGATGGCTCTATCAGTTGACTGATGGTAAAATCAGTTGACTGATGTAGGAGCTATTGGTTAAAATCCAACGTGGATGAAGCCATTGCGAGGATGACCAGCGGCAGCGATTGGTGATCGAGGCATCAGTCGATTGCTAGCTGCCCAATGGGAAGAATGGCCTCTTCCCTATAATAAGAGGCCTTGGGTCATCTTGGTTAATGCTTCATCTCCAAACATACTCCCAAGTGCTGAAACGAATTCTACTCCTCTTACTTGCTTTTATTTCAATTATATTGTAAGAGGGAGTGTTCTTGTAAGAAAGGTTACCTCCACCTAGCTTTGTGCAAAGGAGAGATTAGTGAATTGGTTAAGGCATGATTCACTTGGAACGAATCCAGTCGTGGACTAGCGACAAGGGTCGTGAACCACGTTACATCGGTTTGTTAACATTGTCTTCTTAATTGTCTTTATTATTTATATTTCCGTTGCGCTAACCGTTGATTGTAGACAATTAAGCAAGCGATTACCATGTATGATAAAGAGGACTATTCACCCCCTCTAGCCAGCCATCGATCCTCCAACAAGTGGTATCAGAGCGAGGAGCTTGTCGAGGACTAACCGCCAACATAAGCACGACAAGATGGTCGGCTCCAACATCCATCCGCCAAAGATTGAGGGGGAATTCGCTTGGTGGAAAAAGTGATTGAAGGTATTTTTTGAAATCGACTTTGAAATTATGTTAATTATGGAAAACGATTTCGAGTTGCCTAGGGATGAGGAAGGGGAGCCACTAGATAAATAGAGATGGACAAAGAAGCAAATAGAGGAGTACTTGACGAATTCAAAGGCCAAGCACCATTTGTACAATGTGCTCCCTTAACAAGAAGTAAATCGAATAAGAGAATGTGCTAGCGCCAAAGAGATGTGAGAGAAGCTTGTAGAACTTCATGAAGGCACATCCGATGCCAAGCTAGCAAGAAGAGATGTCCTTCGCTCCCAACTCAATAATATCAAACTCGATAAAGGGGAGAAGGTAACATCTTTACATTCTCGTTTTAAATAAATTCTTAATGGTTTATCTAGTGTAGGGGAGAAGCTCTCCAATAGGGACATGATCATGAAGACAATTGATGCATTCCCTCGATCATCAAGGTGGAGTTCCATGGTGGACTCATTTTATATCTCAAAGAATCTAGAGGTAAGTACTCTAGATGAATTTTTCTCCACTATGGAATTACATGAGTCTAGGCTTGAAGGAATAGTAGAAGATCAAATCAAGCCATCAAGGGGAGTTGCATTAATGGCCGACAAGGGAAAGAAGAAGAAGAAGGAGATTGCATCGTCTTCATCCGATGAATCATCTTCCTCCTCCATGGATAGCAATGAAGAAGCCTACATGGTAAGGAAGGTAAGACGTGCATTGAAAAACTTTAAATTTAACAAATCTAATGATAGAAGAAGGCCAAGAAGAAAGATAATATGTTATAATTGCCAAGGAGAGGGACATATAAGAGATGATTGTCTCCTCTTGAACAAAAGCAAGGAGGAAAATAGAAAGAAAGAAGAGAAGAAGAAGGGGAGCAAGAAAAAGGAAGAAGAAAAGAAAACTAAAGAAAAAGGAAAGGCCAAGGCACACAAGGCAACATGGGATGATCTATCTTCCTCATTGGAGGAAGATCAAGCCTTCACAAGTCTTGCCTTAATGGCAATAGAAGATCTAGACTCCACCTCCTCCGAGGAAGAAGAAAGAAGTTCAAGTGAGGAGGAGAGCTCAAGTGAAGGGGGAGTGTCTACCTCATCGGAATCCGAAAAGGAAGATTGGGTAAGTGAGGTAACGAATCTTCCTCCCAAGAAAGTTATTTCCATGATTACTAGTTTAACTAAGGACTTATTTAGGGCTAAAAAGAAAAACAAAAGCATGAAAAATGAAATTAAGGCCCTAGAAGAAAAGCTAGAAAAAGCATATTTAAATGTTAATGATAATGCTTCTTCTAGTATTAATAATACATGCTCACATGATGATTATATGCCTTTTAATGTTAATGATGCATGTATTGACGAAAATAAGGCTCTAAGGGAAAAGGTAGATTTCCTAACTAAGGCCTTAGAAAAATTCACAATTGGCTCCAACACCCTAAACATGATTATTGGGAGCCAAAGGGCAAGTTTTAATAAGAAAGGCCTAGGATATAAGGGGACCAAGAATGAAAAGGCCTATCATTGCCTAATTGCTAGGGGTCAAGCTAAAAATACAATGGTAGCTAGGAAATGGATCCCTAAAGAATACTTGGTAAATCCTTTTGGAAAGAATCTATATTGGGTTCCTAAGTCCATTCTTAAGGGTTAGGAAAACCCTAGGTTAGTCAACCATAAGTGAACTTAACTTATATCATGATGGTTGGCTTATAAGGATGTGGGTAATAGTTTTTTATTTAAGTGTTGGGTGATGATAATGTGATCATAATAAGGAATCATAATAATATTTGATTTATGATCATGATATGCAATAATTGAAAATATTTGATCATGATTGATAATACATGTTCTTATGATCATATTGGGTGTTTTAGGATATAGATACTTAACCTTGGTAGAATTGCATAAAATTGATGGTTAAGTATGAAATACCTTTAGGTTCATCTCACACTCACTATAGGCTAACTTAATTGATAACATAGCATTGGGTGAGATGGTAGGATGATACAAATGACTCACTTATGATTATAACATCTTGATGGGTCATTAAATGTATGATGACATAGTAATCATAGACCAACTATGGGGAAAGCAAATGTTTAATCAATGGACATATTGCCCATATATCATAGTTGGATATTTTAAATGATTTAAAAACATTTCATGTTTCATAAATAGTGAGTTCATGTTTTGAAATGTTTCAAGGCAAAACTAGGCTTTAAAGTTGATACAAACTTTAGACATTTTACAACTTTTGAGTTTTTACCTAATTTTCAAAAATAGAATGAATTTTCATGAAAAATCATTTTTCACTGATAAAGGAACTTACATGAAATATGTTCCCAAATTTCATGATTTTTCGAATTTCCTAGAATTTTTAATGCATTTCTGAAATTGAACTTCGAAAATCAGAAATTCTGAAATTTAGGTGCCAGTTGATTGATGCTCTGATTCAGTCGATTGATGTACTGTGCACGAGCACAGTAACATGTTTTATCAGGTTTTGAGTTAGCTTTTGGTATTTTTCTTCCCTTAGACCTGATGCCATGCTTGTATAACATGTGGTAGATGGTTTTTTATGGTGTTAAAGGGGGAGAAATTTATGGTTTAAGTGAATCATGCTAAGGGGGAATTTAGCATGTCTTAAGGGGGAGTTGCATGTTGAAGGGGGAGTTGTGATACTCATGTTTACTTACATGCTTTCTTGCCTTATGTTTTTATCTTATTGTTTTACCTAACTTAAATGGATTGTCACACATCAAAAAGGGGGAGATTGTTAGGGCAATCGGTTTTGATGTGTATGGCAAAGGATTTAAGCTAGGTTGATTATTGATTTGATATGTGCATTGAAGTCGTGTATGACTTAGTAATTCACACATGTATGGCTTGAAAAAGACAATGCAATGGCTACAACAGTAGTCAACTGATCGAGGCATCAATCGACTGCTAGCTGCCCAACGGGAAGAATGACCTCTTCCCTATAAGAAGAGGCCTTGGGTCATCTTGGGGGGTTAATGCTTCATCTCCAAACATACTCCCAAGTGCCCAAACGAATTCTACTCTTCTTACTTGATTTTATTTCAATTATATTGTAAGAGGGAGTGTTCTTGTAAGAAAGGTTACCTCCACCTAGCTTTGTGCAAAGGAGAGATTAGTGAATTGGTTAAGGCATGATTCACTTGGTCTTGGATTAGTAATGTAAGAAATAACAAGAAATAAATGAGAAATAAAAAGATAAACAAAGAAATAAGCACTTACGGCCTTCGATGTCCCTGAAAAGGTACTAAACATCATTTTTTAGGGTCGAAAACAGCTTATTATGGGGGTAAAACCCCGTCAGCTACTCCAGAAGCGATTAGTTTGGTTGATGTTGTAGGGGATCAATGTGTATGTGTTGGCCGGCTAGAGGGGGGTGAATAGCCCTCAATCGTTCGATGATGGAATACAATCATTCTCATTGCGTGCTCGTCTACAATTGTCGTTAGCGCAGTGGAATACTAATACAAATATGAATACTAACAAGAAATACAAGCATATACAAATACACACCATATACGTGGTTCGGAACCGAATGGTTCCTAATCCATGGGCGAGCTCTAGTTATGCGCACGCACTAACTAAACCACTCCTTCTTGACAACACGTCGGAGGTGGAGAAATATCTCACAAGCAATTACAATGTAATATAGAAATACAAGCAAATACACAAATACAATACACAAGAAAACTTTCACTGATTGCTTTGATCGGTTTGATTGTTGCTTGCTTTAGATGTCTCTTGAAGGTCTGAAATGTAGTAGCAATTCCCCTCCAATAGCTTTCCAAAAGGCTTGGCAAAATCCTCCCACTTGAGCTCCATTTATATCATCACGACCGATCGTGACCATCACGATCGTCGTAGCCGTTGTCTCACAACGGCCAGATCCACGTTGGTTAAGTTCCAACGGATCACACATCAGTTGACTGAAGGCACCCATCACCGATCGGTCCCTATCACGAGGTCTTTGGCGAGCTCGACTAGCTTCGTGCGTGTACGTGCGATCGATGGATCGCTTTCCTTAAGCAATGATCGCCTCCCATGGCCGATCAGCTAGACTCTGTTCAGTCGAACACTGGTCGAACCCATACGATCTAGAGCAGTCGACTGACACCTATGTCAGTCGACTGATGTCGGGTAAAACCTCAAACATCAAGCTGTTTGACCATCCGACAACCAATCTTAGCCACTTGGCCAAGTCCACCTCATCCCTCATGGAGTTCCCCACCGAAGCTCTCTTCCCTCGACCTACGTCCCTCGGATGCGTCAAGCGCACGACTTCATAACGCCATCCTTCGTGTCTCATTCCCTCGAAGTATGCTTCCCTTTAGGCTAACTCTATTCGCTCCCCGTCCGACGGTCCCTCAGATGCACCAAGCGCATGGCTTCGCAATGCCATCCTTCATCGACTCAAGGACCCCGAGCCTAGTGAACTTACCAAGTCCTCAAGACTTCCCACATGCACCAAGCTCACGACTTCGCAATGCATTTCTCACCAAGCACCAAGCGCATGGCTTCGCAATGCTTTGGATTTTCCCACACCAAGCCCCATGCTTGGATTTTCCATGTCAACTCCATGTTGGACTTTCCCACACCAAGCTACATGCTTGGACTTTCCCATGACAATCCCATGTCATGAGTTTTGTCTATCATTAAAATACTATCAAAGTACTGCTTGAGTCAAACTCGAGTCAACCGGGGCCGATTGCACCAACAATCTCCCCCTTTTTGATGATTGACAAAACTACCATCTCAAGTCTACCAATTCTCCCATATTGGCAATTCTCATATCCCAATGAGAATTCCAATGAACCCTAATTGGTAACTTGGTAACTTCTCCCCCTTTTTGACATTACATTAAAAAGGTCCTCTCCAAGGGTATGAATGTCTCATATCCCAATGAGATCTTACAATCTCTCTCTTGGAGGAACACATGCCTACAATCTTTCTAGTGATCCCATATCACTTAAGAGAGGCAACCAAATTTTCCTCCCATGAGGAAATACATATCCATCTTCCCATGATAGATACCTCCCCTTAGAGGCTTGCTCCCCCTTGACCATTGCACCAACAATGTCCTTGGAGAGTCCCTAAGCCAATAGGAACATCAAAACTATCAAAATTAAGGCAAAGTTTAACAATGAACTTCCATTCACCTTAAAATTGATACTCTCCCTAAACACTTCTCCTAATCCATGTCCAGTGAATTTTCACCCTTTCTAATGCTCTCCCAAGCATGTCCTAGGGTTAGGAGTAGTTAAGGGACCAAAACACAGCTGAACATGGGCCTAACCACCAAGGTTTACCCGAAATCAACATGTGACAGTCGACTGACTCACACTACGATCGTGAGATTGCCATCGATCGGTATTCATTCCATTCGATTGATAATCGACATTTTGCAGATTTTCTAAATGAATTTCTGAAATCCATAAGTAAATATACGTAGTTTTAAAAATATTGAAAATTCATACGTATAATACTTATCATAAACACTATGGGTGAAAAATATTTGAAAATTATTTTACCCACTAAATTAATAAATTGATACAAAGCCCAAAAGTTAAGAAAAGCTTCAATATTGAGCCCTCTTTGTATCATCCCATTCAATGGTGATAGCTATCAAAAGATAGACTTCACCAAGGTTTTTCAAAATGTTTTCAAACTGTTTTTGAAACCTTTAATTCCATTTTCCTAAACATCTCACTTGTATCTAGATGTGTAAAACACATACAAGTCAAGTTTTTAGTGAGATGTGGGGTTTTTGTTCTTTTAATGGTTTCATGCATATTTCTAGGCAATATTATTTGATTCCCATCAAATCATGCCATAGTCCTTAATTTCATTTTAGTTATATGCATGATGATGATTATGGCATAAATATGATTTAACTAAGCATGTGCAAAAATCATGATGTCATAGCATGTGAATGACATTTTAGCATACATGACATATAAAGAATAAGTCTAAACATGATCATGACATTTTTAGAGGTAAAAATGAAAAATGATGTCATGACATGACAAGGCAAATAAGTCATGGCGAGTAAAATATACTAAGGTATAAAATACCTAAGTGTTAAATCTAAATTTCCATTTCTATTAATTTATTCCATTTTTGCCTTAATGTCATTATCTCCCAAGTGTACCATAAATCCAAAATGACACACCAATACCTCTATGACCTATTCGTGCCATTTTAATCATTTTTAACTTCTCGAGCACATTGGCACATCCTAATGTGTCAACTCTACTATGGTTTGGTTAACTACCCATCCACTTAGGGTTTACACACCCTAACCCATTTAGCGTGAATCGATCATGCTCTTAGGAACCCAATATCTATTGGAGCTCCTTGGGTTAACAAGGTATTCTCTAGGGATAACTTCCCTAGATACCTTTCTAATGACCCTTTTAGGCTTTGAAGCCTTAGTCAAATGGGTCTTTCCTAGGTCAACTCTAGAGGTAACTCCCCCAATGACCTTCTTAGTGGCCTTCTTGGTTTTCCTTAAGTCCTTGGCCACTAAGCAAACACCATGACTAGTCTTAGGGATAACTTCCCTATTAGCCTTGGTTTTCCTAGACCTAGAAATTGTTCCATAATCAAATGAAATATTATGATAAGTCTTCTTGGGCTTAGGTTTGTGACCCAAACCTTCCTTGCCCTTAGACCGTTTTTGAACCTTAGGTCTTGACTTTTGGGCATTTGACCCTTGAATTGAATTTTCAATAATCCTAAGGGTTTTCTCCATTCTCTCAAGTCTTGACCTCAAGACTTGGTTTTCTAACTCCAATTTCCTCAGTTTTGAATTTTCATTAGGTTTTTGGGAAATGTTCTTCCTCTTAGGCATGTGTCTACCCTTCTTAGGGTTAATGCCTAGATTTTCTTCTATTCTCCTAATGGACTCCTTTGGTAAGATATTTCTAGAATTATGAGTCCTAGGTTTGTCCTTAGTTACATGAACATGCTTGGCACCTAGGCAAAAATATTTATTTGTACTAGCATGCTTTTCATTAATAATTGCAAGAGAACTAAAATAATTTTTAGCATGCTTTTTAACTTTAGAAATAGAAGGTGCATAATTTAAATTTACCTTAGGGTTAGCTTTAGAAGCTCCCCCTACATGAGATACACCCTCTTGCCTTTTCTTCCTCCCCCTAGGGCATTGGCTTCGGTAGTGCCCCTTTTTATTGCATTTAAAGCACACAATGTGCTCTTTGCTTCTAGTTGTGGGAACTCTGGCATCCTTTGACTTTGGGTTGACTTTTGGTGTCGGTGTTTTCTTCTTAGCCAATTTTGGGCATTTGCTCTTGTAATGCCCTTTCTCCCTACACTCAAAGCATATTATGTGATTTTTATTTAAAATTACAATACTTGAGTTACCTAGGGAGGTGGAGGATTCTTCTTGATCACATCTTCCGGAGGTAGATGCTTCGTTTTGACTTTGCTCCAGAATAGAAACCCTTTCCTCCCCCTCAATGCTAGAGGTGGAGGTCTCCACTAAGTCATCAACATCTTCAAATGTTGTGGGTGCTTCTTCCCCGACATTCTCCTCTACTTGTGCCGGTTGGGAGTTTTCTTGGAATTTTATTATCTTATTCCATAGCTCCCTTGCATCCCTATAGTCACCCAATCTAGACCAAATATGATTAGGTAACAAATCACTAAATAATTTTATTACCTCGAGATTTGTCTTGAAGTCCTTAATTTGGTCTTGGGTCCACCTTGACTTCTCAATTGGCTTGTTGTATTTGTCCCTAGGCATCTCAAAACCATTTTCTATAATAATCATAAAATCAAAGTCGATTTTGAGATATACCTCCATCCGTTTCTTCCACCAAGAAAAACCTCCATCGAATTTCCGTGGATGGATGTTGTAGCCGGCCATCTTGTAGTGATTGTGTCGGCGGTTAGTCCTCGACAAGCGACTTGGCTCTGATACCACTTGTAGGGGATCGATGTGTAAGTGTTGGTCGGCTAGAGGGTGGTGAATAGCCCTCAATCATTCGATGATGGAATACGATCGTTCTCGTTGCGTGCTCATCTACAATTGTCGCTAGTGCAGCGGAATACTAATACAAATATGAATACTAACAACAAATACAAACATATGCAAACACACATGATATACATGGTTCGGACCCGAATTGTTTCTACTCTACGGGCGAGCTCTCCGAGCTCTAGTTATGCGCACGACACTAACTAAACCACTCCTTCTCGACAACACGTCAGAAGTGGAGAAACCTCTCACAAGCAATTACAATGTAATATAGAAATACAAGCAAATACACAAGAAAACTTTCACCGATTGCTTTGATCGCTTTGCTTGTTGCTTGCTTTAGATGGCTCGTGAAGGTCTGGAATGCAGCAGCAATTCCCCTCCAATAGCTTCCCAAAAGGCTTGGCAAAATCCTCCCACTTGAGCTCCATTTATAACCTGCATCAAGATGATTTTGCGCGCATCAGTCGACTGATCGTGACCATCAGTCGACTGGTCCTGTAGACGTTGTCTCACAACGACCAGATCCACGTTGGTTAAGTTCCAATGGATCACCCATCAGTCGACTGGTCCCCATCAGTCGAGTGCTGGTGAGCTCGACTAGCTTCTGTGCCCATGCACACTGCGATCACCGATCGCTTAAGCAATGATCCGATGTTGTCAATACGATCGCTTCTCCATGGTAGTCGATCGATCACCAGACTGCTCACGGACATCGGTCGAACCCATAAGGCCTAACACAGTCGACTTGCACCTATGCCAGTCGACTGATGTCGGGTAAAACCTCAAACATCAAGATGTTTGAGCATCCGACAACCAGTCTTAGCCACTTGGCCAAGTCCACCTCATCCCTCATGGAGTTCCCCACTAAAGCTCTCTTCCCTCGGCCTACGTCCCTCGAATGCGTCAAGCGAACGGCTTCACAACGCCATCCTTCGCATCTTATGCCCTCGAAGTATGCTTCCCTTTAGGCTCACTCCATTCGCTCCCCGTCCGACGGTCCCTCGGATGCACCAAGTGCACGGCTTCGCAATGCCATCCTTCACCGACTCAAGGACCCCAAGCCTAGTGAACTTACCAAGTCCTCAAGACTTCCCACATGCACCAAGCGCACGGCTTCGCAATGCATTTTTTACCAAGCACTAAGCGCACGACTTTGCAATGCTTTGGATTTTCCCACACCAAGCCCCATGCTTGGATTTTCCATGCCAACTCCATGTTGGACTTTCCCACACCAAGCTCCATGCTTGGACTTTCCCATGACAATCCCATGTCATGAGTTTTGTCTATCATCAAAATACTATCAAAGTACTGCTCGAGTCAAACTCGAGTCAACCTGGTTCGATTGCACCAACAGATGCTTGCAAACACACAACCAAAAAAATAGTGTACCAAGACTTGGTCTTGGATTAGTAGTGTGGGAGAAAAAAAACATAAAACAATAAACATGAAAAGAATATAAAACTCTGCTAAATCGGTGGTTGCATAGAATCTGAGCGCCCTTGCTCTGATTTCAATTATTGGATCAGAGAGTCACTAGAGGGGGGGGGGGTGAATTGAGATCGTAAAAGTTTGTATTTTTGTTTCGATAAAACCAAAGTATTGCAGTGGAAATAGAAATAAAACTAAAGTAAATAGACACCTTTGTTTTTTACTTGGTTCACAATCGAAAGGTTGCCACTCCAAGGCCCCGCGATCATAGATTGCGTACGATGGGGCAATCCACTAAAAGTCTCCTCCTTGTTGGAGGTAGGAGACGACGGTTACAAGAAAAAGATAGAGGAGGATGTAACACGCCTACCTCTCCTCTTTACAGTAAACAACTCGAGTACAAGAAGTAAAATAAGTAAAGTAAGACAACAATAATGAAACTATTGACGAATGGATTTGGAATCTCAGCGACTCATTGATGTTAGGGTGGTGTAGCATTGTCGTTGAAGCTTGACATTGTAGGAGCACTTTGGGAGCAAGAATGGATGATCTAAAGAGGTGAAAAGCCTCTTCTTTTATAACCCTTCAAACCCTAGCTCGTTGAGATCCAGATCTGGGTTAAAGCTCCTCATCCCCCTATTTTTGGTGGAGCTTATCTTGACTTTCTACGAGATGATCAGCTTGACCATCAATCGACTGATGCCCCTCATCAGTCGACTGATGGTAGGATCAATCGACTACTACTAGCCTTCAGTCGACTGTTAGTGTTGGGTTTCCCCGGCATCGTGGCGAGTGTGTGTTCGAACACGTTTCATAAACAAGCACATAGCGCAAGCAATAAAAGCAATAAATCTAATTTATTACAACACACACATCACACGCATAAAGGATACAACATGTGTAGACATAATCACTATTTAAAATTTTGCAATAAAAGAAAACTTATACTAGGTATACCTGACGGATCACGTGTAGCGGGAATGACATTAACTGTAGCGACCATCGCTAGAATCGCCTCTGTCCATATCCACACCGAGTATCGTCAGGATAGATTCACAAAGCCACGAGCCTCTCTTCACAAAAGTCACTAGCCTCGAGTCAAAGACGATGTGATCCGAGAGACGATCACAATCTTAAATAAATTTGGATCCCAAAAATGAGTTTCACAAACTCGCTTGCCGAAAACGGTTTTTGTCAACCGTTTGACGAAAACTTAACCCTCCACAAATGAGGATTGCTGGAAATCCAATCCCCGAAAAGTAGACTGCTATTGGAGCACAAAACACCGACCAAACGGCCTCTCCACATGAAGGAGATCAAGCTGTCCAATAGCTTGTTGTGGAGGAAGAAGGGGTCGACCAAAGGCTTGGCTGGTTACTCCTTGGTTGCCGACGCCCAAGGGAGGTTGGCCGGTGGCTGAGGGTAGCCCAAGGGACGCTGACGGATGGTGGATGGTCGGCGGCGAGGAGAGGGAACAACTCCTATGGGCGGCGGCGGCACAAAGGTGGGTGGCGGCAACACCTTGGGCGACGGCAAGGAGAAGAGGAGGAGAAGGAAAGAGGCTAGGGTTTTCCAACGCAAAGTTGTATCAATTATCCACAAAACCCTTAAGCTATGTTTTTATAGAGAACACATTGTCTTAACTGTTATTGGTTCATTACCAAAATTCGTTATCCCACTTTAATAACTTAAGTTAAAGTAAACCAAACCACGTTGGTCTATTTTAAGTTAAAACAAACCGAACCAACTTTGGTTCATTCATTTAAAATAAATCAAACCACTTTGGTTTATTTTCCACCATTGGATTAGAACCAAACCAATTTGGTTCATCCATCATGTCTTCAAAAGACACAACACATCTATGTTAGTAATATATGAGAGATGTCCTAAGGCAATCGCCTTATGTATGAACCATTTATATGATAAATGAAGATTCACTATTTGAGTATACATGTTTTATGTATTTGATTGGATCTTAAACTCATTTACTGAATGTCCATGATACGATTCACATCATGAGAGAATTTGTGATTGGATCACAACAAGTGAGTATCTCTACATGTGTAATTGTGATGTATCGGAATTATCCCTAGTCGATGAATTGATGGATTTGGACACTATCAATTCTGTCGAGACTAGCACGAGGTATACTCCTTGGTGTATCCAAGCAGCTGATTCTCACTGGCTGGAGACATAGTGATGTCCGGAGTTAATCGTGGATGCTAGTTATGGTAACTAGTTCATTGGAGTGACCAGCCGTAAGACTTCATATGGTTCTCTGCATATATAGATATGTCAATGAAGTTCTTACTGTGGCTTAAGTGCGATGTTCCTTTGACTTGCGGTATTCAAGTCATCTTGATCATAGAGACTTATGCTTTGACATCTTAAGCAAGCATCTCTAAGGAGATGTGGACCCGGGATGATTGGGTATAAGTCGAAGTGATCGAAGGTGTTTGAATAGCCTATAAAGGATTCACCACTCCTTGCGAGGAGATGTATACCCATGGCCTCTCGTCGGATTGTTACTAAAGTCTTTGGCCATAGCATTACATGTTTAGAGTAAGGTACTCTTCGATACATGTGGAGTAACTAGAATCCGTAGGATGAGGAAATGATACTTGGGCTAGGTGTGACGTAGTCAGCCTAGTGGGGACTGACACAATAGACCATGTCCTGAACCAAGTGGGTATAAGATGAGTGAAGGGAATGGGGCACGATTCATTCGAGCCATCAAGGGTTTGTAAATAGTTCTGGATCAACCGTTGATCTTTTCGGTTAATTGGGGATCATGATGTACTACTAGGTGCCACTCATGATCGTTCTATAATTAATGGTTAATTATAGATGGCCAACATAAACCGAGAACCTATTTGGTCACACGCACAACGAGCGTAATCCAAAGGATTTAAAACGAGCTTGAGAATGGGATTCTCAGACCGAGAGAAACTAGGTTTGGTTGGACCAAACATAAAGCGAGCATGAATTCGTTTCAGTCGCAATGGAAGCGTGGATGAGCTGTGTCTTATGAAGACATAATGGATGGACCAAAATGGTTTGGTTCTAATCTAATGGAGGAGAATAAACCAAAGGGTTTGGTTTATTTTAAAACGAATAAACCAAAAGTTGGTTCGGTTCGTTTTAACTTCAAATAAACCATCATGGTTTGGTTTATTTTAACTTATCTTAATGGAGCGGGTTAACGGGCCTAATGGTTATGATCCAATAACCATTAAGAGAATTAGTTCTCTATAAAAGAGGGCTTAAGTGATAATTAAGCCCTAATCCACAACCCTAAGTTGCCGCCCACCTCTCCTTGGAGAAATTCGGAGCCAACTCTCCTCCTCCTTGCCGCCGCCCACCTTGAGGCTCCAACTGACGTCCAGAAGGTGCTGACCTTCCCCCTCGCCGGCGTCGAGCTGCTGCCGGTTGGTACTCTGGTGATCTCCTTCAAGTTTGGCATCAAGGTGAGCTCTATCTCCCTTGGTTGGCCGGCGCCTATCACCTCCACCAAAGCTGTCCAGTTTTCTGGACAGCTTGTTCTCCTCTCGTCGGAGCGTCGTTTGGACGACGGTTAGAGCTCCGACAGCGGCTAACTTACCGGGGATTCGATCTCCAGTAATCCTCTGAGGTGGAGGGGACGGGATTCATCAATTGGTTGACGAATACCTCTCCGGAGAAGCGAGTTTTGAGAACTCGTATTAGGATCCGAATTTGGATTCGGATCGTGATCATCTCTCGATCACGTCATCTTCAACACGAGGCTAGTAACCCATACGAAGACGAAGCTCGTGGCTTAGCGAAGTCATCCCGAGGAACTCGGCGTGAATACGGATAGAGACGATTCTAGCGAGGATCGTTCCGGTTGATGCCGTTCCCGCTACACGTCATACGAAAGGTATAACGTAGATAAATTTCCTTTTATTGCAAATTTAAATTTACGGTTATGTCTACACTTGTTGTAATATGCATGCGTGTGTTGTGTGTGTTGTAATAAATGTAGATTTATTATTTTTATTGCTTCCGCTGTGTTCATGTTTACGAAACGTGATCGAACACACACACGCCGCGGTGCCGGAAACCCAACAGTGGTATCAGAGCCCAGGTTGTTTTTCAACATAATCGTAAAATGGTTTTGCGATAGTCATAATGTTATTTCTGGAAATTTTCTAATTTTGGAAATTTAGAAGTATTTATGGAAATTTTTCAATTTTGGAAAGTCTAGATGTATTTATGGAAATCTTCCACTTTTGGAAAGTTGGAAGTATTTATGGAAATTGATATTTTCCATAAATAAAATATTTGATTAGATTCTGGAAATTTGTTTCCTAATTTAATCATGATTTGATTTGGAGAATCAAATCTTAAAATTTTTTATTTCCAAAAGTAGTTTTGATGATTTAGGAAATTGGTTTCCTAAATTGATTTTCCTTAATCAATTATTTTCATAAATAAAATATGTGATTAGATTTGGAAATTTGTTTCCTAATTCAATCATGATTTGATTTGGAGAATCAAATCTTAAATATATTTTATTTCCATAAATAGTTATGACACATAAGGAAATATATATACATGACATAATTGTATGCCATGTAATTGCATTAGATGCATAACATTATGCCATGCGTGTCGTGACATGTAGATGTATGCCATGTATGCCATGTCATGTAAATAATAGTTATTTGCATGCAAAGAGGATGAGACATAAAAACCCTTAAACAATATTAAAGCCTACACCTTCCATTAATATGGTTAGGACCAGAGTTCCGTTTCTTGTTTGGGTTGTTGGACTCTCTCCAAGCCCGGCTCGAACCCGAACATGTTCAAACCATGGAATAGTTTAATACTAATATGGTAAGAGTCAGAGGTCAATCGTTAGCTTTGGTTGTTGGACTCTCTCCAAGCTGGGCTAATTGGTTGAATGCGCTCTAACCATATTAAAACTATTTCCCGATTAATGGGTTGGCTTTAACCTGGAGCATCGGCTTGTTGGACTCTCTCCAAGGTCGATGTAAAGGGAGGTGAAGTTGGGTGCTATGCATATGATGCATACTTGTTAATGTGTTAACAACCCGATATATGTGTGAACATTCAATTAGTTGATAGCACATTGTGATAGTTGCATATACGTGATATGCAATCGGTATAGTTGATACCTACCGTCGTAGTTATGAATGGCTTGTTGGACTCTCTCCAAGGTTGTTCATAACTATGATGGATATCAGCCCATTCGGAGATGGACCTACGATCTCCCGAAGTGATTTTGGGGTTTTTGAATTCGAAAAATGAATGGGATTTATAAATGTATATTGATGCATTTTAAAAATCATCTTTCTCATATAAGCTCGTTTTGTATTTCTAAAATTGATCATGTTGTCTTTTAATTTGCGTTCCATTTTGGATTCGAATAAATTGACTGGGCCGAACCTCTTGGACTGGCTTAGAAACTTGAGAATTGTTCTCAAGGTGAAAAGCTTGCGTATGTCCTCGAAGCGCCTCTTCCCGCCCATCCTAGTGACGATGCAACTCCGGACCAATTGTTGGTCTATCAGAAACATGTGACTGATTCTGAACTGACAAGTTGCATCATGCTAGCCGCGATGGAACCCAAGCTACGAAAGCAGCATGAGCATATGGATGCTCATATCGTAGTCCTTCATCTTTATGAGTTGTTTGATAAGCAAGTGAGATTCGAAAGGTTCGTAGTCTCTAAGCTCCTCTTCACCTCTGAGATGCAAGAAGGTTCATCTGTGGTACTGCTCAACATGCTGAAGACTATGGAGCCTTCTGAGAAGCATGAGCAGGGGACGGTGTTGTTAGTTGATTCCTCGAAGAAAGGTTCTAAGAGGGAGTCAAAGGAACAACAGAAGGGGAAGAAGAAAAAGGCTAAAAAGGCATAACCAGCTCAAAAGGGCACTTGCCATCATTATGGCAAGCAGGGCCATTTGCGAAGAAAGTGCAAGATTTATCTTGAGTCCGTGAAGAAGGATAAGGCATCAGATGCCCCATCTTCTTCAGAAATCTTCTTTATTGATTATCATTCTATTTCCTCAGACACTTGGGTATTTGATACTGGGTGTGGCTCACATATATGTAATGACATACATGAGCTAAGGAATAGAAGAAGACTCGTCAAGGGAGAGTCAAATTTACGTGTTGGGAATGGAGCAACGGTTGCTGCACTCGCCATCGGAATGTATTTGTTGGAACTCCCTGTAGGACTTGTCTTAGAACTGGACAATTGCTTTCGTTGATAAAGAACATCATTTCTATTTCTTGTTTAAATAGAAATGGGTACCATTTGACTTTTAGTAACAATTGTTGTTACATAACTTTGAATGGAGTTCTTTATGGGACCGGAACTTTAAGCAATGGTGTTTATACGTTGGACGTATTCGGTGACATCTTCAATATCGAAGCGAGCAACAAGCATGCTCGAAAGGATAATCAAATAGACTCCTATATGTGGCATTGTCATCTTGGCCATGTAAGCAAGAAACGCATGTCCGAATTACACCGATGTGAAATTCTGGAATCATTTGAATTGGATTCATACGATACATGCGAATCATGCTTAAAAGGCAAGATGACTAAGTTACCTTTTACTGGAAAAGGTGAACGAGTGGGAGAGTTACTAGGTCTAATACATACTGATGTATGTGGACCTATGTCAACTCAAGATTTAGGAGGCTATAGCTACTTCATTACCTTCACCGATGATCACTCACGGTTTGGGTATGTGTTCTTGATGAAACACAAGTCTGAAGCCTTTGAAAGGTTCAAAGAATTTAGAAATGAAGTAGAGAAACAACATGACAAGAGTATTAAAATACTTCGATCGGATCGAGGTAGTGAATACTTAAGTCAAGAGTTTCTTGATTATCTAAGAGACAATGGCATATTGTCTCAATGGACTCCGTCATATACACCACAGCATAATGGTGTATCTGAGAGGCGTAACTGGACCTTGTTGGACATGGTCAGGTCAATGATGAATCATGCGACTCTTCCCAAGTCTTTTTGGGGCTATACACTTCAGACAACTGTTTACTTGTTAAACAGAATGCCTACCAAGGTAGTCTCAACTACTCCATATGAGATATGGAATAGTAAGAAACCTCATGTATCTTACTTGAAGATATGGGGTTGTCCTACTTATATGAAGCGGATAGTATCAGACAAATTGGATGCTAAGTCTGATAAATGTCTATTTATTGGATACCCTAAGGAAACAAGGGGTTACCAATTCTATCATCCTGTGGAACAAAAGGTGTTTGTTTCAAGGCATGCTGTGTTTCTAGAGAAAGAGTTTCTCTTGCAAGAAAACAGTGGGAGTGTCTTCGAGCTTGAGGAGGCTCGAGAGACTCAAATAGACATTGATGAGATACCTGGTGAAGCACAACAGTCAACAACTCATAGTGATGAGGAATCGACTGGACCTATTGTAACACCACATCTTCGTAGATCTGGTAGAACACACAATATTCCTGAGAGATATGGATTTCTCGTAAGTGAATCGAACGATGTGTTACTCATTGATGATGAGGAGCCTACCAGTTATGAAGAAGTGCTGACAAGTTCAGAAAGGGATAAGTGGCTTGGTGCCATGAAGTCGAAAATGGATTCCATGTATGAAAACCAAGTTTGGAACTTGGTTGACCCACCTGAAGGGATAAAGCCTATAAGGTGCAAGTGGGTTTTCAAGAAGAAAACCGACATGGATGGTAATGTGATTACCTATAAGGCTAGATTGGTGGCGAAAGGATATCGTCAAAAACAAGGTGTTGATTATGACAAAACCTATTCGCCTGTAGCTATGCTTAAATCCATTCGGATGCTCCTGGCCATAGCGGCTCATTATGATTATGAGATATGACAGATGGATGTGAAAACAGCTTTCCTTAATGGAAACCTTCTCGAGGACGTGTATATGATACAGCCTGAGGGTTTCACATCGGTTGATAAAACCAAGGTATGCAAATTGCGACGGTCCATTTATGGATTGAAGCAAGCATCCAGGAGCTGGAATATCCATTTTGATGAGACAATCAAAAAGTTTGATTTCTCACAAAATCCAGACGAACCTTATGTGTACAAGAAGGTTAGTGGGAGTGCAGTCGTGTTTCTAGTATTGTATGTCGATGACATACTACTTATAGGAAACGATGTTTCAATCTTACAGTCAATGAAGGTTTGGTTATCCAAGACATTCTCCATGAAAGACCTGGGAGAAGCAACCTACATCCTCGGGATTAAGATCTATAGAGATAGATCGAAACGGTTGCTTGGTCTTTCGCAGTCTACATATATAGACCGAGTGCTAAAGAGGTTTAGCATGTCGGAATCCAAGAAAGGTTTCCTACCCATCAGGCATGGGGTACACCTTTCGAAGTCTATGTGTCCGTGTATAGAAGACGAGAGGATTTGCATGAATAAGATTCCCTATGCATCCGCAATAGGATCTATCATGTATGCTATGTTATGTACGAGGCCCGATGTATCGTATGCTCTGAGTGTCACGAGCAGATACCAGTCTGATCCAGGAATGGATCATTGGGTGACTGTTAAGACGATCCTTAAGTACTTAAGAAGAACTAAGGATGCGTTCCTAATATATGGAGAAGGGTACATGGTGATACGTGGGTATACGGATACACCCGCATGCATAAGGATGATTCTATGTCTTTGTCTGGGTATGTATTCACCTGGAATGGAGGCGCAATAAGTTGGAAAGGTTCCAAGCTTGACACTATAGTGGATTCTGCCATTAAGGCAGAATACATTGCAGCTTTGGAAGCAGCAAAGGAAGCGGTTTGGATCAAAAGTTCATCTCTGAACTTGATGTGGTCTCATCAATGATCCAAACATGTGCTTCGCCGCTATCATCTTATCAGAGAGATCATCAGTAGGAACGAAATACAAATCGAGAAAATTCCCACTGAAAGGAACTTAGCGGATCCTTTGACTAAGGCATTACCTCAAAATAAGTTTGAGGGTCATGTTCGAGCTTATGGTATTGGATACCGTAGCGATTGACATTAGGCCAAGTGGGAGTCTGTTAGTAATATATGAGAGATGTCCTAAGGCAATCGCCTTATGTATGAACCATTTATATGATAAATGAAGATTCACTATTTGAGTATACATGTTTCATGTATTTGATTGGATCTTAAACTCATTTACTGAATGTCCACGATGCGATTCATAGCATGAGAGAATTTGTGATTGGATCACAACTAGTGAGTATCTCTACATGTGTAATTGTGATGTATCGGAATTATCCCTAGTCGATGAATTGATGGATTTGGACACCATCAATTCTGTCGAGACTAGCACGAGGTATACTCCTTGGTGTATCCAAGCAGCTGATTCTCACTGGCTGGAGACATAGTGATGTCCGGAGTTAATCGTGGATGCTAGTTATGGTAACTAGTTCATTGGAGTGACCAGCCGTAAGACTTCATATGGTTCTCTGCATATATAGATATGTCAATAAAGTTCTTACTGTGGCTTAAGTGCGATGTTCCTTTGACTTGCGGTATTCAAGTCATCTTGATCATAGAGACTTATGCTTTGACATCTTAAGCAAGCATCTCTAAGGAGATGTGGACCCGGGATGATTGGGTATAAGTCGAAGTGATCGAAGGTGTTTGAATAGCCTATAAAGGATTCACCACTCCTTGCGAGGAGATGTATACCCATGGCCTCTCATCGAATTGTTACTAAAGTCTTTGGCCAAAGCATTACATGTTTAGAGTAAGGTACTCTTCGATACATGTGGAGTAACTAGAATCCGTAGGACAAGGAAATGATACTTGGGCTAGGTGTGACGTAGTCAGCCTAGTGGGGACTGACACAATAGACCATGTCCTGAACCAAGTGGGTATAAGATGAGTGAAGGGAATGGGGCACGATTCATTCGAGCTACTGAAGGGTTTCAGAAATAGTTCTGGATCAACCGTTGATCTTTTCGATTAATTGGGGATCATGATGTACTACTAGGTGCCACTCATCATCGTTTTATAATTAATGGTTAATTATAGATGGCCAACATAAACCGAGAACCTATTTGGTCACACGCACAACGAGCGTAATCCAAAGGATTTAAAATGAGCTTGAGAATGGGATTCTCAGACCGAGAGAAACTAGGTTTGGTTGGACCAAACATAAAGCGAGCATGAAATCGTTTCAGTTGCAATGGAAGCGTGGATGAGACGTGTCTTATGAAGACATAATGGATGGACCAAAATGGTTTGGTTCTAATCTAATGGAGGAGAATAAACCAAAGGGTTTGGTTTATTTTAAAACGAATGAACCAAAAGTTGGTTCGGTTCGTTTTAACTTCAAATAAACCATCATGGTTTGGTTTATTTTAACTTATCTTAATGGAGCGGGTTAACGGGCCTAATGGTTATGATCCAATAACCATTAAGAGAATTAGTTCTCTATAAAAGAGGGCTTAAGGGATAATTAAGCCCTAATCCACAACCCTAAGTTGCCGCCCACCTCTCCTTGGAGAAATTCGGAGCCAACTCTCCTCCTCCTTGCCGCCGCCCACCTTGAGGCTCCAACCGGCGTCCAGAAGGTGCTGACCTTCCCCCTCGCCGGCATCGAGCTGCTGCCGGTTGGTACTCTGGTGATCTCCTTCATGTTTGGCATCAAGGTGAGCTCTATCTCCCTTGGTTGGCCGACGCCTATCACCTCCACCAAAGCTGTCCTGTTTTCTTGACAGCTTGTTCTCCTCTCGTCGGAGCGTCGTTTGGATGACGGTTAGAACTCCAACAGCAGCTAACTTACCGGGGATTCGATCTCCGGTAATCCTCTGAGGTGGAGGACGAAGGATTCGTCAATTGGTTGACGAATACCTCTCCGGAGAAGCGAGTTTTGAGAACTCGTATTAGGATCCGAATTTGGATTCGGATCGTGATCATCTCTCTTTCACGTCGTCTTCAACATGAGGCTAGTAACCCGTACGAAGACCAAGCTCGTGGCTTAGCGAAGTCATCCCGAGGAACTCGGCGTGGATACGGATAGAGACGATTCTAGCGAGGATCGTTTCGGTTGATGTCGTTCCCGCTACACGTCATACGAAAGGTTTAACGTAGATAAATTTCCTTTTATTGCAAATTTAAATTTACGATTATGTCTACACTTGTTGTAATATGCATGCGTGTGTTGTGTGTGTTGTAATAAATATAGATTTATTATTTTTATTGCTTCCGCTGTGTTCATGTTTACGAAACGTGATTGAACACACACACGCCGCGGTGCCGGAAACCCAACAATCCATGCTTCCGATGCGACTAAAACAATTTCATACTCGCTCTTTGTTTGGTCCAACCAAACCAAGTCTCTCTCGATATGAGAATCCTATTTTCAAACTCATTTTAAATCCTTCGGATTACACTCATTGTGCGTGTGACCAAATAGGTTCCCTGTTTATGTTGGTCATCTATAATTAGCCATTAATTATAGAACGATCATGAGTGACACCTAGTATTACATCAAGATCCCCAATTAACCGAAAAATCAACAGTTGATCTCAGAACCATTTTTGAAACCCTTCAGCAGCTACAATGAATCGTGCCCCATTCCTTTCACTCATCTTATACCCAATTGGTTCAGGATATGGTATATTGTGTCAGTCCCCACTAGGCTGACTACGTCACACCTAGCCCAAGTATTTACTTCCTCGTCCTCTAGATTCTAGTTACTGCACATGTATACAAGAGTATCATACTCTAAACATGTAATGCTTTGGCCAAAGACTTTAGTAACAACTCGATAAGAGGCCATAGGGTATAGATCTCCTCGCAAGGAGCAGTGAATCCTTTGTAGGCTATTCAAACACCTTCGGCCACTTTGACTTATACCCAATCATCCCGGGTCCACATCTCCTCGGAGATGCTTTCTTAAGATGTCAAAGCATATATCTTCATGACCAAGATGACTTGAATACCGCAAGTCGAAGGAACATCGCACTTAAGCTGCAGTAAGAACTTCATTGACAATCCATATATGCAGAGGACCATATGAAGTCTTAAAGCTAGTCACTCCAATGAACTAGTTACCATAACTAGCATCCACAATTAACTCGGACATCCCAATGTCTCCTGCTGAGAAACAACCGCTTGGATAAACCAAAGAGTATACCTCGTGCTAGTCTCAATAGAATTGATGGCTTAATCCATCAATTCATCGATTAGGGATAATTCCAATACATCACAATTACACATGTAGAGATACTCACTAGTTGTGATCCAATCACAAATTCTCTCATGCTATGAATCATATTGTGGACATCTAGTAAATGAGTTTAAGATCCTATCAAATATATGAAAATATGTATACTCAAATAGTGAATCTTCATTTATCAAATAAATGGTACAACCATAAGGCGATTGCCTTAGGACACCTCTCATATATTACTAACAAACTCCCACTTGGCCTACTGTCAATCGCCATAGTATCCAATACCATAAGTTCTAACATGACCCTCAAACTTACATTGAGGTAAGGTCTTAGTTAAAGGATCCGCTAAGTTCCTTTCAGTGGGAATCTTCTCGATTTGTATTTCCTTCCTACTTATAATCTCTTTGATTAAATTATAGCAGCGAAGCACATGTTATGAGACCACATTAAGTTTAGAGACGAACTTCTTGATCCAAACTGCTTTCTTTGCTACTTCTAAAGCTGCAATGTATTCTACCTCAGTGGCAGAATCCGCAATAGTATCTTTCTTGGAACCTTTCCAACTTATTGTGCCTCCATTTAAGGTAAATATGTAACCAGACTTAGACCTTGAATCATTCTTGTCTATTTGGAAGCTAGCATTTGTATGCCCGCGTATTACCATATCACCTTCTCCATATATTAGGAACACACGCTTAGTTCTTCTCAAGTACTTAAGGATTGTCTTAACAGCCGCCCAATGATCCATTCTTGGATCAGACTGATATCTGCTCGTGACACTCAAAGCATACGATACATCGAGCCTCGTACTTAACATAGCATACATGATAGATCATATTCTAGATGCATAGGGAATCTTACTCATGTAAATCCTCTCATCTTCTGTGCGCGGACACATAGACTTTGAAAGGTGTATCCCATGCCTGCTAGGAAGGAAACATTTCTTGGATTCCAACATGCTAAACTTCTTTAGAACTCGGTCTATATATGTAGACTGCGAAAGCCAAGTAATCATTTCGATCTATCTCTATAGATTTTGATCTCGAGAATGAAGGTCGCTTCTCCCAGGTCTTTCATGGAGAATATTTTGGATAACCAAATTTTAATCAACTGTAAGACAGATATATTGTTTCCTATAAGTAATATGTCATCGACATACAATACTAGGAACACGACTGCACTCCCACTAACCTTCTTGTACACACAAGGTTCGTCCGGATTTTGTGAGAAATCAAACCTTTTGATTGTCTCATCAAAACGGATATTCTAGCTCCTAGATGCTTGCTTCAGTCCATAAATGGATCGTCGAAGTTTGCATATCTTGGTTTTATCAACCGATGTGAAACCCTCAGGTTGTATCATATACACGTCCTCGAGTAGGTTTCCATTAAGAAAAACCATTTTCACATCCATATGCCATATCTCTTAATCATAATGAACCGCTATGGCTAGAAGCATTCGAATGGATTTAAGCATAGCTACCGGTGAATATGTCTCGTCATAATTAACACCTTGTTTTGGACGATAGCCTTTCCCCAATCTAGCCTTAAAGGTAATCACATTACCATCCATTTTGGTTTTCTTCTTGAAAACCCACTTGCACCCTATAGGCTTAATGCCTTCAGGTGGGTCCACCAAGTTTCAAATTTGATTTTCATACATGGAATCCATTTCTGACTTCATGGCTTCAAGCCATTTGTCCCTTTCTGAACTTTTCAGAACTTCTTCATAATTGGTAGACACTTCTTCGTCAATGAGTAACACATCGTTCGATTCGCTTACGAGAAATCCATATCACTCAGGAATGTTGCATGTCCTACCATATCTACGAAGATGTGGTGTCACAATAGGTTAAGTCGATGTCTCATTACTATGATTTATCGGTTGAGGTGCTTGATAAGGTATCTCCTCAATGTCTACCGGAGTCTCTTGAACCTCATCAAGTTCAACGCCACTCCCATTGTTTTCTTGCAAGAGAAACTCTTTCTCCAGAAACACAACATGCCTTGAAACAAACACCTTTTGTTCCACAGGATGATAGAATTGGTAACCTCTCATTTCCTTAGGGTATCCAATAAATAGACATTTATCAGACTTAGCATCCAATTTGTCTGATACAGTCCGCTTTACATAAGCAGGACAACCCCATATCTTCAAGTAAGATAAATGAGGTTTCTTACTATTCCATATCTCATATGGAGTAGTAGAGACTACCTTGGTCGGGAGTCTGTTTAACAAGTAAATAGCAGTCTGAAGTCCATAACACCAAAAGGACTTGGGAAGATTTATGATTCATCATCGACCTAACCATGTCCAACAAGGTTCGATTTCGACTCTCAAATGCACCATTATATTGTGGTGTATACGACAGAGTCCATTGAGGCAATATTGTTGGGTTTTCGGCACCGCGACAAGTGTGTGTTCGAACATGTTTCATAAACATGTGCACAATGGAAGAAATAAAAGACAATAAATCTAATTTATTACAACACACACACACCACATGCATAGTACAACATGTATAGACATAATCGTAGTTTTAAATTTTGCAATAAAAGGAATTTATTTTTGGTATACCTGACGTATCACGTGTAGCGGGAAAGATATCAACCGGAGTGACTCTCGCTAGAATCGCCTCTATCCGTATCCACGCCGAGTATCGTCGGGATGACTTCACAAAGTCACGAGCCTCGTGTCGAAGACAATGTGATCGAGAGAAGATCACAATCCGAATCAAAATTTGGATTCAAAATCGAGTCCCCAAACTCGTTTCTGGAGGTATTCACATTTAATGAATCCTTCGTCCTCCACCTATAAGGATTATCGGAGATCGAATCCCCGGCAAGGTTATCACTATCGTATCTCCAAACGTCGTCCAAATGATGCTCCGATAAGAAGGAAACAAGTTGTTCAGAAAACTGGACAGCTTTGGTGGAGAACTTGCGCCGGCCAAATAAGGAAAGCTAAGTGCTCACCTTGTCGCTGGAGCCAAGGAAGATCACCGTAGCTCCTCCGGCAGCAGCTAGATGCCCGCAGGTGGGGAGGACGACAACTTCTAGACACCAACAAGTGGAGCTTGGGCGGTGGTGGGCGGCGATAAGAAGTTGGGCACCGACAAGAAGAGGAGAAGAGGAGGAGAGGAAAAGATTTTCCAAAAATACCAAAAACCCTTTTTTTTGGGCTCTCCAACCTCTAATCGCGCTTTTATAGAGCGTATGTTTCTTGAACATTAAGAAACCATCTCCTAGTGGTTATTGGTTCATAACCAAAACCTGTTAACCTGCTCCAATAACTTCAGTTAAAATAAACCAAACCGCATTGGTCTATTTTAAGTTAAAACGAACCGAACCAACTTTGGTTCATTCGTTTAAAACAAAGCAACCCCCTTTGGTTTATTCTTCACCATTGGATTAGAACCAAACCAATTTGGTTCATCCATCATGTCTTCATAAAACACGGCCCATCGACACTTCCATTGCGACTAAAACGATTTCATGCTCGATCCTTGTTTGGTCCAACCAAACCTAGTTTCCCTTGGTCTGAGAATCTCATTCTCAAGCTCGTTTTAAATCCTTCGGATTATGCTCGTTGTGCATGTGACCAAATAGGTTCTTGGTTTATGTTGGTCATCTATAATTAACCATTAATTATAGAACGATCATGAGTGGCACCTAGTAGTACATCATGATCCCCAATTAATCGAAAAGATCAACGGTTGATCCAGAACTATTTCTGAAACCCTTCAGCAGCTACAATGAATCATGCCCCATTCCTTTCACTCAACTTATACCCACTTGGTTCAGGACATGGTCAATAGTGTTAGTCCCCACTAGGTTGACTATGTCACAACTAGCCCAAGTATCATTTCCTCATTCTATGGATTCTAGTTACTGCACATGTATCCAAGAGTACCTTACTATAAACATGTAATGCTTTGGCCAAAGACTTTAGTAACAATCCGATGAGAGGCCATGGGTATACATCTCCTCGCAAGGAGTGGTGAATCCTTTATAGGCTATTCAAACACCTTCGATCACTTCAGCTTATGTCGAATCATCCCGGGTCCACATCTCCTCAGAGATGCTTGCTTAAGATGTCAAAGTATAAGTCTTTATGACCAAGATGACTTGAATACCGCAAGTCAAAGGAACATCGCACTTAAGCTGCAATAAGAACTTCATTGACATATCTATATATGTAGAGAACTATTTGAAGTTTTACAGCTGGTCACTCTAATGAACTAGTTACCATAACTAGCATCCATGATTAACTCGAACATCACAATATCTCCAGCAGTGAGAATCAGCTGCTTGGATACACCAAGGAGTATACCTTGTGCTAGTCTCGACAGAATTGATGGTGTCCAAATCCATCAATTCATCGACTAGGGATAATTCCTATACATCACAAATACACATGTAGAGATACTCACTAGTTGTGATCCAATCACAAAATCTCTCATGCTGTCAATCATATCGTGGACATTTAGTAAATGAGTTTAAGATCTAATCAAATACATGAAAACATATATACTCAAATAGTGAATCTTCATTTATCATATAAATGGTTCAAACCTAAGGTGATTGTCTTAGGACACCTCTCATATATTACTAACAAACTCCCACTTGGCCTAATGTCAATCTCTATGGTATCCAATACCATAAGCTCTAACATGACCCTCAAACTTACTTTGAGGTAATGCCTTAGTTAAAGGATCCGCTAAGTTCCTTTCAGTGGGAATCTTCTCGAATTGTATTTCCTTCCTACTTATGATCTCTCTGATCAAATGATAGCGGTGAAGCACATGTTTGGATCGTTGATGAGACCTTGGCTCTTTCGCCTGTGAAATTGCTCCATTGTTGTCGCAGTAAACCTGTATTGCTTCAACAATGGCTGGAACCACACCAAGTTCATAAATGAACTTCCTTCCTTCTTTGCTTTGCAATGTATTACGCCGATGGTAGAATCCGCTACAGTGTCTTGTTTGGAACTTTTCCAACTCATTGTGCCCCCATTCAAGGTGAACACATACCCAGACTGAGACCTGGAATCATCCTTGTCTGTCTGGAATCTGGCATCCGTATACCCACGTATCACCATGTCCCCTTCTCCATATATTAGGAACACATCCTTAGTTCTTATCAAGTACTTAAGGATTGTCTTAACAGCCACCCAATGATCCATTACTGGATCAGACTGGTATCTGCTCGTGACACTCAGAGCATACGATACATCGGGCCTCGTACAAACATAGCATACATGATAGATCCTATTGCGGATGCATAGGGAATCTTACTCATGCAAATCCTCTCGTCTTCTATGCGTAGACATAGAGACTTCGAAAGGTGTATCCCATGCCTGATGGGTAGGAAACCTTTCTTGGATTCTGACATGCTAAACCTCTTTAGCACTCGATCTATATATGTAGACTGTGAAAGACCAAGCAACCATTTCGATCTATCTCTATAGATCTTAATCCCGAAGATGTAGGTTGTTTCTCCTAGGTCTTTCATGGAGAATGTCTTGGACAACCAAATCTTAACCGACTGTAAGGCAGAAACATCATTTCCTATAAGTAATATGTCATCAACATACAATACTAGGAACACGACTGCACTCCCACTAACCTTCTTGTACACACAAGGTTCGTCCGGATTTTGTGAGAAATCAAACTTTTTGATTGTCTCATCAAAACGGACATTCCAACTCCTAGATGCTTGCTTCAGTCCATATATGGATCGTCGCAATTTGCATACCTTGGTTTTATCAACCGATGTTAAACCCTCAGGCTGTATCACATACACATCCTCGAGTATGTTTCTATTAAGGAAATCTATTTTCATATCCTCGAGTAAATTATATTGAAAATCTTCAACTAATAAAACATTGTGAATCGTGAAATTAGAATTTAGCTCAATATCACCTGATCCAATGATTTTGAGCTTGTCATTGTTTCCGAATGCTACCGATCCTTGTCGTTTGAATCTAAGTTTTGAAAACTTAAGTTGGTCTTCGGTCATATGTCGGGAGCACCCACTATCTAACATCCATTGATCCTACACACAAGGTAGTTGGATCGGATATTGAAATTTAAGGTTTAGTTAAAGATTATTAGTCCTAGATCATCTCGCCCATTTCTACATGATCAAACACATTATCCTTATGTGTTCTTGTAAGATGACTTCAATTTTACTTGATTAAATTTAATGAATTGAAACTAGTCAACCTTGGGTTAGATTCGGATTTAACCTTAAGCTCATCAAGTCACCTTTTCAAGAAATTGGCTTCTAGGTCGTGGCGAGCCACAGAGGCCTTCTTTGATCGGAACAATGACCACTTCCTTAGACAAAGCCAAGTTCGAGAAAATAATAACTTGATTCACTTAAAATTATTTCCTGGTCTAACTAGTTAAGGATATGGCGAGGTAGCTTCAGGTAGGTCCACTTAGTCGAGTGCACTGAGCTAGATATGCCTTATTTAACTTGGACACACTGGATTTCGCTTCCCTAGCATACTATCAACTTGCCGCATCATAGTACTATGTTGTCAAGAATTGACTAGTTATAGGTCCTATATAACCATTCTAAAAATAAAAAAATAAATACCTAAGCATGTAAAGTCTAATCAATAGCACAAACAAATTTTGTACTAGCTCCCCCTGGACCATTGAATCGGTTCGGTCTTTTCACATAGTGGATTTGGTCCTTGGGAACTCAGTACTTGTTAGATCCTAATTTAGAAATCAAAACGGTCTTAGGGACCCATGCTTGGACATGTTTTTTATTTCGACTTACAATCAACATATACGACTTGTTAGTCATATTTGAGCTAAACCCAAGCCCGACCTTGTTGTACACGACCCTTTGCGATCCAAGTAAAAGGTCAAGTCCCTTGGATCTCAAAGTAAACCTTTCCAATGTATGCCTAAGGTCTTCGACTTGACTTTTCAAAAGTGAGTTCTCAACTTCGAGCTTTTCAACTCGAGTTGGGTCCTCCTTTTCAACTTGGCTAGTCGAAGAGGTTAGGGAGACCTCATGTTTAAGGAGTTTAACCTCTTCCACTAAGGTCTCGACCTTGGACTCGGACTTAGCTAACTTTCTAGTTAAGAATTTAATTGCATTGTATAAAGTGCTAAGTAAAGATTGACTTACCTTAAGTGACCTTTTTAAACCGGATGTGTATCTGTGGCTTGTCTTGAATAGCGACTCATCGTCGGATCCAGACTCAGACTCTTGCTCAGGTTCGGAGTCTTGTTCAGGCTCGGTCAGCATGGCCATGAAGATGAGATCGTCATATTCCTCCTCCGATGATTCTTCCCAAGTAGTGTTAAGTGCTTTCTTTGACTTGGGTGTTTTGTTCTTGAGTTTCGGACACTCCGACTTGATGTGTCCAAACCTGTTACATTCAAAGCATCTAAAATTAGAATTAGGTTTAGATTTACCTTGATTGACGGGTCATCTTCGGCTCTTGATCATCTTTCGAACTAGATTCACTAGTTCGGTTTCCATCTCGGGGTCTACCTCCGACTCATACTCGTCCTCTTCCTTGGGGGGTGGTTTGGTTGCGGGCTTCTTCTTGAACTCGCAAGTAAGGAAATACCTTTCTCGAGAACCAAATTAGACTGTTCATGGAGTTCAAATTCATAAAATAATTCATCTAGTCTAATTTTTGAAAGGTCCTTAGAGACCTTGTAGGCATCGACCATTGATGCCCACAAGGTAGTCCTAGGGAAGCATTTAAAGCATACCTTATAAGGTCTCGATTTTCGACCTTTTGTCTGATGGCATGCAAGCTATTGACAATATCTTGAATGCGGGCATGTAGTTGTTTTGCCGTCTCATGTTCCTGCATCTTAAGATTATATAACTTATTGAAAAGCAAGTCATGTTTACATACCTTCGCGCCGTATGTTCCTTGGTGTAGCTTTACGAGTTTAGTCCATAGATCTTTTGCGCTATTGAAGGGTCCGACACGGTTTAACTCGTCTTTGGACAAGCCACATTGTAAGATTTGGGTTGCCTAGGCATTGACTTCCACTTGTCTTTTCATGGCATTCGTCCATTGATCGTAATTTAATGATTCACCCACTTCATTAGTAGGAAGCGTGAATCCGATTTGGATTAAGATCTACATCTCGATTTGGGTCTTTAAGAAGCACTCCATCTGACCCTTCCAATAACGGAAGTCATCTCCATTGTAAAACGGAGGTCGGACAATGCTAAACCCTTCGAGATGGGCCATTTAAGAAAAGAAGGAAAATAAGTACCTTGCAACGACAAAAACAAGCGAATGTACCAAGACTTTCGTCTTGGATTAGTAGTGCGGGAAAATGAAATTAAACGAAATGAAAAGATCATAAAACCAAAAATAAAAAGAAAAAAGATGTATGAAATTTCTAGATTGGTGGTTTCACAAAATCGTAGCTCCTTCGGCTCTGATATCACTTGTTAGATCGATTTGAGTGCTAGAGGGGGGGGGGGTGAAGAGCGCAAAACAATTTTTTCATTCGTTCATCGATTCGATACGCAAGAAGAGTAAAGTAAAATGGAAAATAAATATAACACTTTTTGTTTTTACTTGGTTCACAACCTTCGACTGCTAATCCAAAGCTCTAATAGTCCTAGACTGTATACGGAGGGCAAAACACTAAAGTACTCCTCCTCGTTAGAGGTAGGAGTTAACGATTTACAAAAGCACAAGAATACTCGAGGTAGAGAGACAATCCCTCTCTCCTCATTACGATGAAAGCTCATAAATATAAATTAAGAACAAGTAAACTAAAAAGAGAACTTCAAATATTACCAATGACTAAGGAGTTAAAAGTAAGAGCTCGGGTCGTCGGTATTTTGGCAGCGCTTCATCATCCTAGGATTATCGGAGAGTCGCGGCGTTACGGGAGCAATTGAGAGCACTTCGAATGATGAAAATGGTGTGGAGAACCCCTTCTTTTACAGCCCTGAGAAACCCTAATCATTGAGATGAGGTTTCATGAGGTGATGTCACCTAGCCCTTGAGAAATGGTGATAAGCTTTGACTATCCTTGAGGCTGATCCTTGACCAGCAGTCGACTGATCAACCCTGATGGAGGCAGCAGTCGACTGCCAATAGTCGGCAGTCGACTGTTGTTAGGATTTCCAGCTGCAATAAAAATTTAGCTCGAAAATAAGTGATTATGACGACCACCAACCATCCGATCTCAACATAGACCTTCCTTTGGAAGT
Organism: Wurfbainia villosa; assembly: GCA_025175895.1. Classification (NCBI taxonomy): domain Eukaryota; kingdom Viridiplantae; phylum Streptophyta; class Magnoliopsida; order Zingiberales; family Zingiberaceae; genus Wurfbainia; species Wurfbainia villosa. Next base: position 94,772,709 of record CM045992.1, on the reverse strand, counting down.
CTTTAGTCGGATCATCGCCTAAGGATGTCCCCGTATGGAGGAAACGACCTTACTTACACTCACTCACACGAGCTTACCTCAACCTTTACCTTTGAAGCTTCACTTCTGGTCTTCACCTAAGTTCTTCGACTCCCTCTGAAGTCCTCCTAGTCTCACCCGACTACCATGGTTTCCTCCGGGTGTCGCCTACCTTCCGCTTAAGCTTAGCATTCCTTCACACTTGATTCAGCTCGTGAGATAACAATATGGGCTCAACTTTGTCTCTTTTTCTATAATCAAAACTTAGGTTCGACTTAGGTGCCTACTGCACAAACACCTAGGTCCCTCTTCAATGTGTTGGAGCATTGTTTTAGGTCTCCGAGCTACTTTCTTCCTCCTCGTTGCTAGCTTCTATTGCTTCTTAGGGCACGTTGTTGTCGTTCCAACCATCGGGCCTCCCCCTTTTAGGTTTAGGCATGCCTTTCCTTATGTAGGGGTGCACCCCGGCTTTCCTTAATTGTCTATGAATATTGATTTGCATAAGTCGCGCTGACGCCACATGGCCGTGTGGAATCCAGATGGCCTGCCATGTTGAAGGCTAGAAATCAATTCTGAATATGGGATCGGGAATAGGCACAGCCGTGTGAATTTCACATGGTCGGCCATGTCTTCCTCTGTAACTCTGTTTTGATGCTATCCTTCTCATACAAAACATTCCCATGTCTTGGGAACACAGCCAAACTATGCTTGCCCTTCTTGAGCTCCTTTTGTAGCATCATTTTGTCTCCAAAACTCCATCCTACACATAAAAATAGCAAACACAAATCTCTGAACTAGAAAATAGAAAATAGGTGCAAATTGAAGGAAATATGCATGAAACAAGTATGAAATGCAATGAGATGTGTGTTAAAACTATTTCAAAAACCCTATATGATTTGCACACAACATATAATATGTCTGAATGAAACCAAATCTCAAGGATTAAGGAGTAAAATATGCTACACATGTCACCATCAATCTTGAATGTGCAACACCCATGGCATCCAAATAAAGATTTAAATGGAATGGTTGAAAAAGAAGAACCACCAAGAATAATTAATGGATATGAGATTCTAGCGCAATTAAATTCATTACCCCAAGTGACATTCAGCTAGCATCCTTCATTCAGTAAAAAATGACAACGATCTTTGGATAATACAAATTGGGTAAAGTCAAAGGATACTTTTAAAGCAAGATTAGACTTGCATGACATGGGAATAAGGAGTCTTACATTTACAAATAGTAGGAGACAAATTCAGAAAACCGTATGCAAGTTACACGTTGACATTGAAAGAAAGGCATGAATTTTACCAATTCTTAAAATTTGTGAAGTTTTCCGATGGATATGCTGCTAATATATCTAGAAAAGTTAATGCAAGTGATGGAAAGATATATGGACTGGAATCACATGATTGTCATGTATTGTTGTAAAGAATACTTCCAGTTGTTGTATGTAAATTTTTTTCGAAAGACATATGTAGCACACTAATTGAGTTATGTGATTTCTTCAAAAAGATTACTGCAAGATCTTTACACACAATGGACTTATGTAAAATGGAGGATCAAATAGTTTTGATATTGTGTAAGATGAAATGCATATTTCCTCTGGCAATTTTTGATATTATGGTTCATTTGATAGTTCATTTACCTCGTAAAGTCATATTAGCTGGGTCAGTTTCATCACGATGGATGTATCCCTTTGAGCAATATTTGAGAATACTAAAAAAATATGTTCGTAATAAAACACGACTTGAAGGATCTATTGTAGAGGGGTATATTGTAAACGAGGCATTGACTTTCAGTTCATTATATATGAGTCAAATTGAGACAAGCTTTTCTCATCAGGCCAGAACGGAATAAAGTGTTGGTGCAGGGGCACTAGATAATCGAACCTGTGTTTTGATTATGGCAAAGACACAAAGTTAAGTTTATATTGTTATCTCACAAGCTAAATCAAGTGTGCAGAAAAGTACTAAAGCTGGAGCTGAAGGCTAGCGACACCCGGAGGAAGCCGTGGTGGTCGGGCGACACTTGAGTGAATTCGGAGGGAGCCGAAGGAATCGAGTGGAAGGCCGGAAGCGAGAGCTACTATCGAGGTAAGCTCGTGTGAGTGAGAGATTGTAAGGTCGTGTCCTCTTTACGGGGACGACCGTAGGCGACGATTCGATTAAGACTTCCCGTGGAAGGTCTAGGTCGAGATCGGACGGTCAGAAACCGTCGTATTTATCATTTTCCGAGCTAACCTCTTATTGCAGGGAAGTGGCCAAGCTGGCGATCATTCTTTGGACACATAGCGATCGATGATGCCCATCGATCGGTGATAAGTCATCGATCGTGATGGCGGCGACTTCGGCGCTAGGTCAAAGCGGATAACGTTTCGCCGCTAGCCAGCGATAAAATTTGGAAAAATCCATGATCCGTTCCAAAGAAATAGGAGACAAATTCAGAGGCTAAAGTCTATAAAAGGAGGGGAGGATTCATCTCCAAATCACATCAATTACAAATCATGCATAACGCTGACGCTGGCGTAACCTCGATCTTCTTCGTCAAGGCGTGACATCTAGTAATACTTTTTATTATTGTATTCGTTGTTTTTTTTGTAACGAGGTGAGGTAGGCTTGTTGCCTCATCCTCGTACTTCCGGATTTTGTGATCGTTGTCTCCTACCTCCAACGAGGAGGAGACGTTATAGTGCTTTGCCCTCCGTACGCGGTCAAGGACCGATAGGGCCTTGGAGTAGCAACCACTGGGTTGTGAACCAAGTAAAATAAACGTGTCATTTTATTTTCCGCTGTGTTTACTCGTTTACTTTGCGTATCGAACGAACGAAAACGAAAGTTTTACGGTCGCTATTCACCCCCCCCCCCTCTAGCGACGCTTCTTGATCCAACAATAAGATATTCAACCATCATATTAATTTAAGTGTTTTCTCACAGCAAACAAAAGTCTTTGGCAACCAACACAGTCTGAAATTGCCATTGTCTTTGTTTAAGAAAATACATTGGTATATTCTAAACAATTGTATAGAAGTCGATCGATATCGAAAGTATGTTTTTACATTAAGTTATTATTTTAATTCTATTTCATTCACAACTTTTAAATTGATTAAATTTTTATATAGTGTTCATCTGCAACTTGTAACAAAAAGTTCATGCTGATCAAGTTATGCAATATCATGAGCGAGATTTTCCACTGTGGTTTAGGGATAAAATATAGCGTTGAAAAATTGTACAAATTTAGATATCACAGATGAGTTGTACTATTTAGCAATGGGACCTGATGCTGAAGTTCAACTGTATGATGCATGCATTGTAAATGGTATTCGATATCATAAGAGGTCCCATGATTCATGCAGAACTACTTAGAATAGTGAGGTCAGAATACCATCCTCTGACGATGGGGACAATTTGGATTTTTTTGGAGTGTTGAAGGATGTGGTTCAAATATTTTAATCTTTTAGGTATAAAGTCCAATTATTTTGGTGCGAATGGTTCCAATATAATCCCAAAAAAAATCATTGGTGGATGAGTATGATCTCTTGTCTATTGACACTTCTAAAATATGGTACAATGATGACCCATTCATTTTGGAAAACCAAGCAAGTCAAGTGTATTATTTGAATGATATCAAGCGTGGAGGTCAATGAAAGGTAGTGCAAAGTGTTCACCATCGAGAAATATAAGAAGTAACTGAAGTTGAAGAAGTATCTGAAGATTTTGAAGTTGGTAATATTTTAAATATAGAGTCAAACCAAGACATTTCATCCAATGATTAACTTAGTAGTCGATGAAGACTTAGAGATAACTCAACTATGTTGATTAGATGTTGAGAACCAATAAATAAATATGGCAAATGCACAAGTGGAACTAGATAGGGGCGCTCTAAGTAATCGTATTGATAAGGGTGAAGATAGTGAGACGGATGATCATTTATCCTTTTCAGATGATGATAGCGATTAGATTTATTTACATGGTATTTATATTATTCTTCATTTATAATACATGTATTTAAGATAATCTTTTATTATATGTCATAGTTATGCTGCCTAAGAGAATTGAGCGCCCCCCAGTTATGCCTACACCTGACGATGATAGTGCTCCTACTAGTTAGTTGTTTCGTTTTAAATATGTTTATTTAGTTTGCTATTTATTTGACTTGTTAATTGTTAACACTTTTTGATTTATAGTTCGTCTAATACATAGAGAAACACGAGGCACACACTTCGATCGGCTTCGATGGCAAATCGAGGAATAGGGTAAATTACTCATTACCTTTCGTAAGAGCGATGGTCATCCAATCGAGCAAAATGCAGCTGCTTTTATGACAGAGTTAGCTCTGTCAATTAAGAAGTTCGCTCCCCTACAAGCTAAGAGTTGGAAGCATGTCTCCGTAGACAATAAACAGATGATATATGATCAATTATTAGTAAATACAAGTAATTTGATATTTATATAATCAGCTGCTCCTTCGTTAATATATTTCAATATTTGTATTTTTTTCAGGATGCTTTTGATATCAACTTTGTTGAGGAGGCAACGTCGTTAAAAAAGGAGGCCGACAGGTTAATGAGTGCAAGGTATATAGACAATAGAAATAAGATGCACACTTATTATAAAAGCCTACTGCATCATCCCTCTACTGAGTGCCGACATCATATGTCGATCGAGTTTTGTGAGACACAGAAAGATTGAAACTATATGTGTGATTTGTTTGAATTAGAGAAATTTCAAGTAACTAAATCTATACCAATTACCTGTGTTATATAAAAATTAAAATATTTGTTCTACAACTATTGCTTTAATTTTTATTTTAAAATTTTTTTTATTGTAGACACGATCGGAAACAAATTTGCAAAATTGATCGCAACTTCCATATACCCATTGAGGTGGCTCAAAAGCATTCATTCAATACAATTACGATCATGTAAGTACAAACTTTATAGTGACAGTATATTGTTTGTTATTATAATATTTTTCAGATCGATCAGTCATAGAGAAAAGATCGGATTATTGTCTTTAATACAACCCATTGTAGCTCGTCAAAAGGGTGGAGTGAGGAGAGGGTTGAGGTTGTATACTTAAGATATAATCGATATAATTTAGTAAAGTTGTTTTTAAATTTGCATAATTCTTTTTAAATGTATTAATAATATGTTTGTTATTCATAGGGTGATATGGTGAGACTGCGAGATGAGCACATTCAATCACAAGAAACTGGAGATGACATCGATGCAGTCAGATTATAGATCAAGTTTGTGATCAGATCCTCGGTGTTCGTTCTAGATATATTAGAGTAGACCTGGCCACGGTCCGGGTCCGGTCCGGGTCTTAGTCGGAACCGTGGGGTTCAGGTTGGAAAAATATCGACCCTTAATCGGCCCGCTCGTGGTCGGTTACGGTCCGGGTTGTGGAACCGCCGGTTCCGGTCCGGGTCAGGGTCGGGGTCCGGGTCCGGGTCTGGTCCGGGTTCGGGTCTGGGTCTGGTCCGGTTAATTGTCATCTTAGTTAAATAAATAAAAATTTAAAGAATGATGTAAATAATTAAAATAAAAAAATTGTACAATTGAACTTATAAAATCTCTATCAAATATTTCATAATCTCAATAAAAAATATATTACATCTCAAATTTCAACATCTTGGACTTAAATAAAAAACCTATTACAATAAAAAAAATCAATTACATTTCAATTTTCATTATATTCAATCAATTTCAGTCATATTTCTTCCTGTCGTAGTTCCAGATGTTCCCTCTATTTCGTCTTGGTCTTCTTCGTCACTTTTAATATGTTGGGTTCGACTTGGAGCTTTTGATCAAGTTGGGATGTATACTGAAAAGTCTATCTTTTGTATGAACATCTTTATTTTTGAAATAAGAATCACATTATCATTGTTTGCATATTTATTGTTATGCATATTGTCTGATACATTACATTGTAGAAAACATGGTGTGTGGTGTCACACGGAAGATCATGTTATCAGTTCCTTGTAGAGTATAAGTAGAGGCTCACAACCGAAATGGTTTTGGACAACCCATTGGTATGGTTGTAGTGTGATTTGGTATTGATTTGTCTTGAGCATAGAATTACAGTAGTATACTTTGTGTGTATTGAGCAGGACCGACTTAGAGGTGATTCAATTTATTGCCGACTACATAATTGAATCGGACCTTGGATATTATGGTGTACATGCTCTTAATCCCGATATAATAACGGGCACATGTACTTAGTATTTATTTCTTTGATTTACCAATGGGCAAGATTTATAGATTAAATCGATAGGCTCGGTAAGTTGGAAAATGATATTATTTACATGGTGTGTCATTGATTATAGGAGGAAACCGTGTCCTATATATTAGGTTGATGATGTCCCCTTGAGGAGCTCATAAGGATCGTCATGTAAACCCTACAGGTGGACTTGGTCCGACATGATAATAAGGTTGAGTGGTACTACTCATGGAATTAGATGTTAATTAATTAATTGTCAGTAAATTAATTAATTGATGGACATTCGATATCTTAAATATGGAGAGATATTTGTACAATTAATATATGGATCCCATATTTATTTATGGGGGTTGGTGAGGTAGATCAATGATAATCCTCTAGTGGAATGGATCATCATTAATGGATCGGATTTGTGTGGTTGGATCCATTGGGTGGCCAAGATCCAACTCCTCCTCATGGTCCCTATTGTAGCCTAATATAAATACCTCATGAAAGCCTAGATCCAACGGTGGAGATTGAAAGGAGGCTTAAGCCTAACTATATAAAAGGAGGGCTAGGGCTTGGGTGGCAACTAATAGTTTTGGTTCAAGAGTTTTGGTTTGGCGTGAGAGGTTTGGGAGGCAAGAGGTGGTTTTAGGGTTTTTATTCTCTCTTTGGGCAGCAACCTACCTAGGGTTTGCTTCTAGAGGCCGGCAGAACAAGAAGGTGGAGAGGTCCTTTATTCTCTTCTTCTCCATTGGCTGTCACCTCCTCCAATCTCATTGTCAGCATACCATCTTCTTCTTCAAGGGCCGGCGACAAAGCAAGGAGGGAAGGGTTCTTTCTTCCATTGTCTTGGTCGGTTCATTCATCTCCCTCTTCTTGGTGGCCGGTGGCAACAACAAAGAGGAGGAAGAGGTTTGATCTTCCTCCAAAGGGATTGTGTTTGGAACTAGATAGGAGAAGAAGGGAGCTTTCATCTTCCCTTTGTTCGGAGCGAGCAAGGAAGAGAAGAACGTGATCTAGGAGGCTTCATCTCTTGGAGGATCATTGCCCACACAACGTCCAAGAGGAGGATACGACATACAATAGAAGATCAAGAGATATACAAAAGGTATAATCTTATTTATTTTGATTTAGTTCTTTTGTATAATTGCATGTGGCTAATTTACTTGGACCCCAAAGATAAACACAAAAATCGGTGATCCGTATATCATCTATTTCGCTGCTAGTCGAGGAAAAGAGTTAGGTTGCTTGAACAACTAGTTTGTTCAAGAGACCACTCTAATCGAATAGCACAATGATGGATCGGTTGCTTGGGTAATCCGTCATCATCTTGGATTAATTTTTTTTAATCCAGGGATGTAGATGGGATCACCATGCACAAGTGACCGAGGTGTGAAGCGAAGCTTCGGTTCCAACCTTCAAGTGGTATCAGAGCCACGGTTTTTGGTTTTTTGTGTTTAGGATTCGGTTACTTTTATGAACTTATCATATATTATATATGCCAGATAATAGTAGGATGTGTGTAGGCTAACTTTTTGGTTGCAGACATAAAATCCAACTATTATGGCCATATGTGTGTGTATGTGATTGGATGTGTGTAATTGTAATATTATTTGAATCCTCGGGGTTGACGAGGCTAGTATGTAATTTTTTGTAATTAAGTATGCAGTTGTTTAGCCACTCTTTTATTTTAGTTTACTGTCAATCTAGATTTAATGTACACTCCTTCATGGAGTATAGGATCGATGGATGTAAAATTAAAATACTTTTTCTCGGCTCGGATCTCCGGATGGCTTGTACATGGCGTAGGGAGGAACGAACGAGATGGCGATATGACGGGAGGAAAATTGGAGAACAAAAGCCATAATAGTTGGAAAATATTTTTTTCATATTTATTGCTTCTTGTTTGATATGCATGTCGTGTGGTAGGAAAATTCCTCATTTTAAATTACTAAGTGGGAGAGGGATATTTTTTAAAATTCCCATGGCCTCCATTACGATTTGACATGTGATGCAAATAAACTTGCGCGTCAGCTCTGAGTGCCTTCCTCCTCATCGGATGAGTTTGTTTTGTTGATCACAGGGTCAAATATGGCTATAGGAAATTATTTAGGAGCATGTATACTTCTCCATCGGAAGGCACATAATCTGAGATAATTGCCTTGGTATCAAGTAATGGTACACACTTAGATGCAAATAAGAATATCCTCCCTATCGGAGTCACTGCTTTTATTTGTAGGGCCGAAGAGGAACCAACAATTAATTTTATTTGTCAAATAGTTAGGTTGACTGGATAATAAAATTAATGGGTAAAACCTCCTCTTACAAATGTAGAATTCGTATACGTCCACACTATCGTGGCATAAGATATTCTCGGTGTTTTAAGGTGTTGGTTGATTTTAAAATTTTATTGTTTGAGGAATCAATACTTTTTTGAAATCTAATGTTTTGATCTATGTGATTCTTAGGTTTTTCAAAAATGACTTTCAATCCACTTGCTGTGATACTAAAGGAGAATAAATTTACTGGACCCAATTATGTTGATTGGAAAAGGAATCTTGATATTGTCTTGACTGCTGAGGAGTACAAGTATGTACTCTTCGAAGAGTGTCCTCCTAAGCCTGCGGATGATTCTGGCAAAAAGGAGAAAGAGAGTTATAAAAAGTGGATTAAGGTTGATGAGATGATGTGATGTTACATTTTGACTTCTATGTCAAATGTATTATAACATCACCATCAAGCCATGCCCACTGCTTATGATATGATGATCAATCTTAAGGACCTTTTTGGACACCAGAATCGGGCTGCGAGGCAGGAAGCCATGAGGAACTTGATGACAACCACCATGATTGAGGGAACACCCGTGAGGGATCATGTTCTCAAGATGATGGCTCATTTGAATGAGCTGGAAGTCCTTGGAGCTGAGATCGATGGGGAAACCCAGGTCGATATCATTCTCCAGTCTCTACCTAGGAGTTTTGAGCAGTTTCGCTTGAACTACAACATGAATAAGAGGTTGTATTTGTTGGCGGAGCTTCTGACAGAACTCCAGGTGGCAGAGAGGCTTTTTCTTCAGAGTGCTCAGGCTCAGGCCATGGTTGCCCAGAAGGTTTTGACTTCTAAGCCGAAAGGCAAGAAGAAGAAGAAACAAGGCGGAGCAAAGGTGGCTAGAGGATTTCAAGGGGGAGTGAAGAAGCCGAAAGGCAAGTTCTTCACTTTCAAGTAGACTGAACATTGGAAGAAGGACTGCCCCAACCTGAAGCAGAACAAAGGTATATCTTTTGGTCTAGTCGTTGAAACATGTTTAGCAGTGTTATCTACCGGCACCTGGTGTGTAGATATGAGAACCACTAATCATGTCTGCAATACTTTGCAGGGGTTCCAGGAAACCAGACGACTAGCTGAGGGGGAGATTACCGTTTACTTGGGAAATGCTACGAAGGTGGCGGCTATTGCAATGGGAGATGTTTATTTATCTTTTGATAGGAATAAAACTTTGTTTCTTAAAAATTGCCTTTATCTACCTTTATTTAGAAAGAATTTGATTTCGGTTTCTAATTTTTTTTTGGATGGATATTCTATTTCTTTTAATGATAGAGTTGTTATAAAAAGGAATAGGGAGATTATCTGTTCTTTTAATGATAGAATCTTGCTTGGAAGATAAAATGACCAAGAGGCCTTTTAAGGCCAAGGGGTATAGAGCCAAAGATGTGTTGGAATTGGTTCATTCTGATTTGTGTGATCCTATGTCTATCCAGGATAGAGGTGGTTTTGAATATTTCATCTCTTTTATAGACGATTATTCAAGAATGGATACATTTACTTGATGCGCCGCAAGTCTAAATGCTTTGACAGGTTCAAAGAATTCAAGGTTAATGTGGAGAAACATCAAGGTAAAAGTATCAAGACACTACGATCTGATCGTGGTGGTGAATACCTCTTGGGAGAGTTTAGGAATTACTTATCAGAGGCTGGGATTCAATCCCAATTGTCTGCACTTGGCACACCCCAGCAGAATGGTGTAGCGGAGCGAAGGAATAGAACTCTTATGGAGATGGTTAGATCGATGATGAGTTATTCTGAGTTGCCAGATTCAATCTGGGGGTATGCTCTGGATATGGCAATGTATATTCTAAACTTGGTACCATCTAAATAAGTGCCTTCTACTCCCACAGAATTGTGGACTGGGTGAAAGCCTAGTCTAAGACATATTTGGATTTGGGGAAGTTCGGCACATGTGCTGAAGGTAGATGCTGGTAAGTTGGAACTTCGTACAGAAGTGCGCATGTTCGTAGGCTATCCTAGAGGAACGAAAGGTGGTTTGTTGTATAGTCCTAGAGATCAGAGGGTGATCGTTAGCATGAATGCCAAATTTTTAGAGGAAGACTTTGTGATGAACCACAAGTCCATGAGTAAGATAGTTCTGGAGGAATTGAGAGGGGAAGTCACTACTTCAGTAGCATCGGTACAAGAGGATATATCACAAGTGACTGCACCGCGTGTCACGGAGGATACACAAGTGATACCTTGTCGTAGTGGGAGGGTTGTTAGATAGCCTGATAGATTTATGTTCTTGGGAGAATCTTCTAATTTGGTCCCTAGTGAACATGAACCTAATCCCTGGACATATAACGAAGCAATCCAAGATAAAGATGCAGTATCTTGGTAAAGTGCTGAAGGGTTTTGCTTATCGAGTCCGTGAGGGGAAACTTCACTTCCCACTTCACCACAGTAGCTTGTCCATGGCGATCCCTTCGATGTCCCTGGATTAAAAAAATTTAATCCTAGACAAAATGGATTGCCCAAACCACCAAGTCATCATCGTGCTATTCGTTTAGAGAGGTCACTTGAACAAACAAGTTGTTCAAGCGACCAACCCCTATTCTACGAGTAGCCGCGGAATAGACGATGTCCGGATCGCCAATTTTTGTGTTTATGCTCGGGATCCAAGTATTATTTATCCATTTACAGAAATATAACATGCTTATATTTGTAAAACAAAAACAAGCAAGGAACAAAAGAGAAAAGAGAATAGATATACCTCTTGATCTTCTAATGTATGACCTTCCTCCTTTTGGACGTCGTGTGGGCGACGATCTACCAAAAGTCGAAGCTCCTAGATCACAAATCTTCCTTCCATGCTCTTCCAAAGAAAGAGGAAGAATAGAAACAAGGTTTTTCTCCTCTCTAGAAACAACCAACAAGGAACTAAAACTATCCTTGCCGCCGGCCAACTAGGTGAAGGAGAAGATGGTGGAAAACAACCAAGACACCAAGGGAAGCCCTATATCTTATTTCCACCACCTAAGGAGAAGGAGAAGGGAGCTTTTTGGAGCTGGCCAAGGCTGAAAAAGTGGCTGGAGAGGTGCAAGACGTTGGCCAAAAGAGGAAGAAGAAGAGAAGAATACCTTCCTTATTTGGTGCCACCCTTGCCTCCAAACCCTAATCCTAATCCTTTCTCAACTAGGATTCCTCTTCCTTGCCGCCCAAAAACCCTAGCTCTCATCAATTATTCCATGCCAACTCCCTTGACATCCTTTTATAGAGTTAGGGATAAGTCATGAATTAATCTCCTCCATTGGTTCTAGGGATTTAATCTCAACCGTCGGATCTAGAGATTTAATCTCTACCTATGGATCTTAGAGTTTTGTTTCTATCCATTGGATCTAAGCTTCATGAGGTGTTAATAGGCTATATTAGGGACCATGAGGAGGAGTTGGATCTTGGCCACCCATGGATCAAGCACACATAAAGTCCGATCCACAAATGATGATCCAATCCACTAAAGGATCATCATTGATCTACCTCACCAACCCCCATATGATAATATGGGCTCCATATATTATTTGTATATTTTCTCCCCGTGTTTAAGATCTCGAATGTCCGTCGATTAATTAATTTACTGATCATTAATTAATCAACATCTAACTCCTTGAGTAGTACCACTCAACCTTTTCATCATGTCGGACCAAGTCCACCTGCAGGGTTTACATGATGAACCTTATAAGCTCCTCAAGGGGACATCATCATCCTAATATATAGGACACGGTTTCCTCCTATAATTAATGGTACACCATATAAATAATATCATCTCCCAACTTACCAAGCCTATCGATTTAATCTATAAATCTCGCTCATTGGTAAATCAAAGAGATGAGTACTTAGTATATGTGTCCGTTATTATATCGGGATTAAGAGCATGTACTAAATAATATCTGAGGTCCGATTCGATTATGTAGTCAGCAATAAATCGAATCACCTCTAAGTCGGTCCTGCTCAATACCCACAAAGTGCACTAGTGTGATTCTATGGTCAAGACAAACCAACACCAAATCACACTACAACCATTCCGATGGTTTGTCCAAAGTCATCTCGGTTGTGAGCCTTTACTTATACTTTTCAAGGGGCTGATAACATGATCTCCTGTGTGACACCACACACCATGTTATCTACATTGTAAAGTATTAGACAATATTGCATAACCATAAAAATATGCAAACAATGATCATGTGATTCTTATTTCAAAATAAAGATGTTCATACAAAAAGATAGACTTTTCAGTATACATCCCTACAATCTCCCACTTATACTAAAAGACTATGTTGTCCTCAAACTGCCATACATCTGATCACCATTCCCTCCACATGCCTATCAAAAGCTCTCGCCGGAAGGGCCTTAGTGAAAGGATCTGCCAGGTTATCCTCCGATGCAATCTTGGCAACAGCAACTTCTCCTCTCTTTACGATCTCTCGTATCAGGTGGTACTTGTGCCCTATGTGTTTACTAGCCTTATGGGCTCGTGGTTCCTTCGAGTTTGCAACTGCACCACTATTATCACAATAAATTGTGATAGTTCTGGGCAAACTAGGAATCACATCCAAGTCCATCAGAAAGTTCCTGAGCCATACAGCTTCTTTGGCCGCCTCAGAGGCCACCACATACTCAGCTTCCATGGTGGAGTCCGTCACACACTTCTGCTTGACACTCCTCCATACAATGGCTCCACCTCCCAAAGTAAACACAAAACCTGAGGTAGACTTACTATTATCCCTATCAGATTGGAAGTCGGAATCCGTGTAACCCACAGGGAGTAATTGGTCTTCCCGGTAAACCAGCATATAATCCCTAGTCGTTTTCAGGTACTTCAATATATACTTTACCGCAGCCCAATGTCCCTATCCTGGATTACTCTGATATCTGCTGACCATGCCCATGGCAAAGCAGATATCTGGTCTCGTATAGAGCATCGCATACATGAGGCTTCCTACTGCCGAAGCATAAGGAACAACCTTCATCTGCTCTATCTCCTCAGATGATCTAGGACACCTCTCCTTAGATAAAGGAACTCCATGCCTAAAAGGTAGAAAACCCTTCTTGGAGTTCTGCATGCTAAAACGCTCCATAATCATGTCTATGTATGAAGTTTGGGATAAGCACAACATCCTTTTCCTGCGATCCCTTATAACCTTGATCCCAAGGATGTGTCCCACCTCTCCCAAGTCCTTCATATCAAATTGTTTGGACAACCATACCCTTACGTCTGATAACACCTTGATATTGTTGCTAATCAACAAAATATCATCTACGTATAGTACAAGAAATACCACTACATTTCCATCACATCTCTTGTATACACAAGACTCATCCGGACTTTGAATAAATCCATAAGACTGGATCACCTCATCAAAGCGGATGTTCCAAGACCTCGAAGCTTGTTTCAATCCATAAATGAATCATTAAGCTTACATACAAGATGCTCTTTGCCCTTAGCAATGAATCCCTCTGGTTGCTTCATGCAGATGTTTTCCTCAAGACTTCCATTAAGGAAAGCTATCTTGACATCCATCTGCCACACCTCTTAATCCATATGAGCTGCTATGCATAAGAGAATCCGGATAGACTTAAGCATGGCTACCGGTGAAAAGGTCTCCTCATAATCGATACCCTCTTTCTGAGTATACCCCTTCGCAACAAGCCTCACTTTGAAGGTCTCAACCTTCCCATCTATTCCTCTCTTTCTCTTATAGATCCACTTTCATCCAATGGTTTTTACACCATCGGATGGTTCTACTAGCTCCCAGACCTGATTTGAATCCATAGATTCAATCTCAGCATTCATTGCACTTTGCCAAGATACTGCATCTTTATCTTGGATTGCCTCGTCATATGTCCAGGGATCAGGTTCATGTTCGCCAAGGACCAAATCAGAAGATTCTCCCAAAAACATGAATCTATCAGGCTGTCTCACAACTCTCCCACTACGACGAGGTATCACCTGTGTATCCTCTGTGACACGCGGTGCAGTGACATGTGGTATATCCTCTTGTACCGGTGGTACTAAAGAAGTGACTTCCCATTTTAACTCCTCCAGAATAATTTTACTCTTGGGATTGTGGCTCATCACATAGTCTTCCTCTTGAAATCTGGCGTTCGTGCTAACGATCACCCTCTGATCTCTAGGACTATAAAACAATCCACCCTTCGTTCCCCTGGGATAGCCAATGAACATGCATACTTCTGTACGAGGTTCCAACTTACCAGCATCTACCTTCAGCACATGTGCTGGACTCTCCATATCCGAATATATCTTAGACTAGGCTTTCGCCCAGTCCACAACTCTATGGGAGTAGAAGGCACTAATTTAGATGGAACCAAGATCAGAATGTACACCGCCGTATCTAGAGCATATCCCCAGAACAAATCTAGCAAGTTAGAATAACTCATCATCGATCTAACCATCTCCATAAGAGCCCTATTCCTTCGCTCTGCTACACAGTTCTGCTGGGGTGTGCCAGGTGCAGTCAATTGGGATTGAATCCCAGCCTCTGATAAGTAGTTCCTAAACTCTCCTAAGAGGTACTCACCACCATGATCAGATCGTAATGTCTTGATACTTTTACCTTGACGTTTCTCCACATCAGCCTTGAATTCTTTGAACTTGTCAAAGCATTCAGACTTGCGGTGCATCAGGTAAATGTATCCATATCTTGAGTAATCGTCTATAAAAGAGATGAAATACTCAAAACCACCTCTAGCCTGGATAGACATAGGACCACACAAATCAGAATGAACCAATTCTAACACATCTTTGGCTCTATACCCTTTGGCCTTAAAAGGCCTCTTGGTCATATTACCCTCCAAGCAAGATTCACAGGTTGGGAGATCCTCCACCACTAATGAACCCAAAGGTCCATCAACTATCAACCTTTGAATTCTGCTTAGGTTAATGTGACCAAGCCTAAGATGCCAAAGATATGTTTGGTTCATCCTCGAAGATTATTTTCTCCTTTTGGAATTAGAAGATGAGTTATTAACTTCAATTTGCATCGTGGGAGGTTTTGGTTCAAGTGTGTACAAATTTCCTATCAATGCACCCAAACAGATAATGTCCCTATTCCTTCTTATAACAACTCTGTCATTAAAAGAAATAGAATATCCATCCATAAACAATTTAGAAACCGAAATTAAATTCTTTCTAAATAAGGGTACATAAAGGCAATTCTTAAGATCCAAAAGTTTATTTTTATCAAAATATAAATGAACATCTCCCACTGCAATAGCCGCCACCTTCGTGGCATCGCCCAAGTACATGGTAATCTCCTCCTTAGCCAGTCGTCTGGTTTCCTGGAACCCCTGCAAAGTATTGCAGACATGATCAGTGGCTCCCGTATCTACACACCAGGTGCCGATAGATAACACCGCTAAACATGTTTCAACGACTAGACCAAAAGATATACCTTTGTTCTTGCGGTTGGGGTAGTCCTTCTTCCAGTGTCTAGTCTGCTTACAAGTGAAGCACTTACCTTTCGGCTTCTTCACTTTTCCCTGAGTACCTCCCACCGCCTTCACCCCGGTTTGTTTCTTCTTCTTCTTGCCTTTCGACTTAGAAGTAGAAACCTTCTGGGTCACCACGGCATGCGCCTGAGCACTCTGACGAAAAAGTCCCTCTACCACCTGGAGTTCTGTCAGAAGTTCCGCCAACGAATACAACCTCTTGTTCATGTTGTAGTTGAGGCGAAACGGCTCAAAACTCCTAGGTAGAGACTGGAGTATGATATCGACCTGGGTTTCCCCATCGATCTCAGCTCCTAGGACCACCAGCTCATTCAAATGAGCCATCATCTTGAGAACATGATCCCTCACGGGTGTTCCCTCGATCATGGTGGTCGTCATCAAGTTTCTCATGGCCTCTTGCCTCACAGCCCGATTCCGGTGTCCAAAAAGCTCCTTGAGATTGAGCATCATATCATAAGCAGTGGACATGGCTTGATGCTGATGTTGCAGTATATTTGACATAGATGCCAAAATATAACACCGCGCCATCTCATCGGCCTTGATCCACTTCTTATAATTCTCTCTCTCCTTTTCCCCATAATTATCTGTAGGCTTGGGAGGGCACTCTTCAAGGAGTACATATTTGTATTCCTCAGCAGTCAAGACAATGTCTAGATTCCTCTTCCAATCTACATAGTTGGGTCCAGTAAGTTTGTTCTCTTTCAGTATCACAGTAAGTGGGTTGAAAGTCATTTTGAAAGAAAACCTAAGAATCACATAAATCAAAACATTAGATTTCAAAAAATTATTGATTCTTCAAACAATAAAATTTTAAAATCAATCAACACCTCAAAACACCGAGAATATCGTATGCCACGATAGTGTGGACGTATACGAATTCTACATTTGTAAGAGGAGGTTTTACCCATTAATTTTACTATCTTGTCAACCTAACTTTTTGACAAGTAAAATTAATAGTTGGTTCCTCTTTGGCCCTACAAATAAAAGCAGCGACTCCGATGGGGAGGATACTTATATTTGTATCTAAGTGTTCACCATTACTCAGTACTAAGGTAATTATCTCGGGTTATGTGTCTTACGATGGGCAAGTACACACACTCCTTAATAATTTTCTATAACCATATTCGACCTTGTGATCCCCAAACACTCATCCGATGGGGAGAAAGACACTCAGAGCCAACGCGCAAGTTTGTTTGCATCACTTGTCAAATTGTAATGGAGGCCGTGGGAATTTTTTAAAAATATCCCTCTCCCACTTAGTAATTTGAAATTGAGGAATTTTCCTAGCCTATGACATGCATATCAAACAGAAAGCAACAAATATGAAAAATAAATTATTTTCCAATTATTATGGCTTTTGTCTTCAATATGTCTCCCGTCGCATCGCCATCTCGTCCGCTCCTCCTACGCCATGTACGAGCCATCCGGAGATCCGAGCCGAGACTAAAACCTATTTTAATTTACATCCATCGATCCCATACTCCACGAGGGAGTGTACATGAAATCTACATCGAAAGTAAGCTAAAATAAAAGAGTGGCTAAACAATGCCGTATTTAATTTACAAAAACTAAATACTAGCCTCATCAACCCCGAGGATTCAACAAAATAAATATTTACACACATACAATCACATACACACACGTGGCCATAATAGTCAGATCTTATGCCTGGAACCAAAGAGTTAAACTACGCATATCCTACTATTATCCGGCACATATAATATATGAAAAAGTGCATAAAAATTAACCGAATCCTAAACACACAAAACCGGAAACCTTGGCTCTGATACCAATTGAAGGGTTTTGCTTATCGAGTCCATGAGGGGAAACTTTGCTTCGCACTTCACCTCGGTAGCTTGTCCATGGCGATCCCTTCGATGTCCCTGGATTAAAAAAAATTAATCCTAGACAAAAGGGATTGCCCAAACCACCAAGTCATCATCGTGCTATTCGTTTAGAGAGGTCACTTGAACAAACAAGTTGTTCAAGCGACCAACCTCTATTCTACGAGTAGTCGTGGAATAGACGATGTCCGGATCGCCGGTTTTTGTGTTTATGCTCGGGATCCAAGTAGTATTTAGCCATTTACAGAAATATAACATGCTTATATTTGAAAAACAAAAACAAGCAAGGAACAAAAGAGAAAAGAGAATAGATATACCCCTTGATCTTCTAATGTATGACCTTCCTCCTTTTAGACGTCGTGTGGGCGACAATCTACCAAAAGTCAAAGCTCCTAGATCACAAATCTTCCTTCCTTGCTCTTCCAAAGCAAGAGGAAGAATAGAAACAAGGTTTTTCTCCTCTCTAGAAACAACCAACAAGGAACTAAAACTATCCTTGCCGCCGTCCAACTAGGTGAAGAAGAAGATGGTGGAAAACAACCAAGACACCAAGGGAAGCCCTATATCTTGTTTCCACCACCTAAGGAGAAGGAGAAGGGAGCTTTTGGGTGCTGGCCAAGGCTGGAAAAGAGGCTGGAGAGGTGCTGGACGTTGGCCAAAAGAGGAGGAAGAAGAGAAGAATACCTTCCTTATTTGGTGCCACCCTTGCCTCCAAACCCTAATCCTAATCCTATCTCAACTAGGATTCCTCTTCCTTGCCACCCAAAAACCCTAGCTCTCATCAATTATTCCATGCCAACTCCCTTGACATCCTTTTATAGAGTTAGGGATAAGTCATGAATTAATCTTCTCCATTGGTTCTAGGGATTTAATCTCAACCGTCGGATCTAGAGATTTAATCTCTACCTATGGATCTTAGAGTTTTGTTTCTATCCATTGGATCTAAGCCTCATGAGGTGTTAATAGGCTACATTAGGGACCATGAGGAGGAGTTGGATCTTGGCCACCCATGGATCAAGCCCACATAAAGTCCGATCCACTAATGATGATCCAATCCACTAAAGGATCATCATTGATCTACCTCACCTACCCCCATATGATAATATGGGCTCCATATATTATTTGTATATTTTCTCCCCATGTTTAAGATCTCGAATGTCCGTCGATTAATTAATTTACTGACCATTAATTAATTAACATCTAAATCCTTGAGTAGTACCACTCAACCTTTTCATCATGCCGGACCAAGTCCACCTACAGGGTTTACATGATGAACCTTATGAGCTCCTCATGGGGACATCATCATCCTAATATATAGGACACGGTTTCCTCCTATAATTAACGGTACACCATATAAATAATATCATCTCCCAACTTACCGAGCCTATCAATTTAATCTATAAATCTCGCTCATTGGTAAATCAAAGAGATGAGTACTAAGTATATGTGCCCGTTATTATATCGGGATTAAGAGCATGTACTAAATAATATCTGAGGTCCGATTCGATTATGTATTCAGCAATAAATTGAATCACCTCTATGTCGGTCCAGCTCAATACACACAAAGTGCACTAGTGTGATTCTATGGTCAAGACAAACCAATACCAAATCACACTACAACCATTCCGATGGTTTGTCCAAAGTCATCTCGGTTGTGAGCCTTTACTTATACTTTTCAAGGGGCCGATAATATGATCGCTTGTGTGACACCACACACCATGTTTTCTACAATGTAAAGTATTAGAAAATATTGCATAACCATAAAAATATGCAAACAATGATCATGTCATTCTTATTTCAAAATAAAGATGTTCATACAAAAAGATAGACTTTTCAGTATACATCCCTACAAGTGCAATGAATTCTGAGATAGAATCTATGGATTCAAATCAGGTCTGGGAGCTAGTAGAACCACCCAATGGTGTAAAAACCATTGGATGCAAGTGGATCTACAAAAGAAAAAGAGGAATAGATGAGAAGGTTGAGACCTTCAAAGCAAGGCTTGTTGTGAAAGGGTATACTCAGAAAGAGGGTATCGATTATGATGAGACCTTTTCGTCGGTGGCCATGCTTAAGTCTATCCAGATTCTCTTATATATTGCTGCTCATATGGATTATGAGGTGTGGCAGATGGATGTCAAGACAGCTTTCCTTAATGGAAGTCTTGAGGAAAACATCTATATGAAGCAACCAGAGGGATTCATTTCAAAGGGCAAAGAGCTTCTTGTGTGCATGCTTAATCGGTCCGTTTATGGATTGAAGCAAGTTTCGAGATCTTGGAACATCCGCTTTGATGAGGTAATCCAGTCTTATGGATTTATTTAAAGTCCTGATGAGTCTTGTGTATATAAGAGATGTGACGGAAAGGTAGTGGTATTTCTTGTACTATACGTAGATGACATTTTGTTAATTGGCAACAATGTCAAGGTGTTATCGGACATAATGATATGGTTGTCCAAACAGTTTGATATGAAGGACTTGGGAGAAGTGGAACACATCCTTGGGATCAATGTTATAAGGGATCTCAGGAAAAGTATGTTATGCTTTTCTCAAGCTTCATACATCAACACTATTTTGGCTCGTTTTAGCATGCAGAACTCCAAGAAAGGTTTTCTACCTTTTAGGCATGGAGTATCTTTATCTAAAGAGATGTGTCCTAGAACATCAAAGCAGATAGAGGAGATGAAGGCGGTTCCTTATGCTTCGGCAGTAGGAAGCCTCATGTATGCTATGTTATGACCGAGGCCGGATATCTGCTTTGCTATGGGCATGGTTAGCAGATATCAGAGTAATCCAGGACAGGAACATTGGACTGCAGTAAAGCATATATTGAAGTACCTGAGAAGGACTAGGAATTATATGCTGGTATACCAGGCAGATCAATTACTACCTGTGGGTTACACAGATTCTGACTTCCAATCAGATAGGGATAACAGTAATTCTACCTCAGGTTTTGTGTTTACTTTGGGAGGTGGAGCCATTGTATGGATGAGTGTCAAGAAGAAATGCGTGGCGGACTCCACCATGGAAGCTGAGTATGTGGCAGCCTCTGAGACTGCCAAAGAAGTTGTATGGCTCAGGAACTTCTTGATGGACTTAGATGTGATTCCTGGTTTGCCCAGAACTATCACAATTTATTGTGATAACAGTGGTGCAGTTGTAAACTCGAAGGAACCATGAGCCCATAAGACAAGTAAACACATAGAGCGCAAGTACCACCTGATACGAGAAATCGTAAAGTGAGGAGAAGTTGTTGTAGCCAAGATTGCATCAGAGTATAACTTGGCAG
This sequence comes from Wurfbainia villosa, assembly GCA_025175895.1. Lineage (NCBI taxonomy): Eukaryota > Viridiplantae > Streptophyta > Magnoliopsida > Zingiberales > Zingiberaceae > Wurfbainia > Wurfbainia villosa. Next base: position 94,751,554 of record CM045992.1, on the reverse strand, counting down.
ATCCTTTCACTAAGACCCTTTCAGCGAGAGCTTTTGATAGGCATGTGGAGGGAATGTGAATCAGATGTATGGCAGTATGAGGATAGCATAGTCTTTTAGTATAAGTGGGAGATTGTTGGGATGTTTACTAAAAAGTCTATCTTTTGTATGAACATCTTTATTTTTGAAATAAGAATCACATGATCATTGTTTGCATATGTATGGTTATGCATATTGTCTGATACATTACATTATAGATAACATGGTGTGTGGTGTCAAAGGGAAGATCATGTTACCAGTTCCTTATAGAGTATAAGTAGAGGCTCACAACCGAGATGGTTTTGGACAAACCATTGGTATGGTTGTAGTATAATTTGGTATTGGTTTGTCTTGACCATAGAATTACATTAGTACACTTTGTGTGTATTGAGGAGGACCGACTTAGAGGTGATTCAATTTATTGCTGACAACATAATTGAATCGGACCTCAGATATTATGGTGTACATGCTCTTAATCCTGATATAATAGCGGGCACATGTACGTAGTATTTATTTCTTTGATTTACCAATGGGTGAGATTTATAGATTAAATCGATAGGCTCGGTAAGTTAGGAAATGATATTATTTACATGGTGTGTCGTTGATTATAGGAGAAAATCATGTCCTATGTATTAGGATGATGATGTCTCCTTGAGGAGCTCATAAGGATCGTCATGTAAACCCTGTAGGTGGACTTGGTCCGGCATGATGATAAGGTTAAGTGGTACAACTCATGAAATTAGATATTGATTAATTAATTGTCAGTAAATTAATTAATTGACGGACATTTGATATCTTAAACACGGGGAGATATTTATACAATTAATATATAGAGCCCATATTTATTTATGGGGGTTGGTGAGGTAGATCAATGATAATCCTCTAGTGGATTGGATCATCATTAATGAATCGGGTTTGTGTGGTTCGGATCCATTGGGTGGCCAAGATCCAACTCCTCCTCATGGTCCCTATTGTAGCCTAATATAAATACCTCATGAAAGCCTAGATCAAACGATGGAGATTGAAAGGAGGCTTAAGTCCAACTCTATAAAAGGAGGGCTAGGGCTTAGCCGACAACTAATTGCTTTGGTTCAAGAGTTTTGGTTTGGCGTGAGAGGTTTGGGGGCAAGAGGTGGTTCCAGGGTTTTGCTTCTCTCTTTGGGCGGCAACCTACCTAGGGTTTGCTTCTAGAGGCCGACGACATAAGAAGGTGGAGAGGTCCTTTATTCTCTTCTTCTCCATTGGCCGGCACCTCCTCCCATCTCATTGCCGGCATACCATCTTCTTCTCCAAAGGTCGGTGACAAAGCAAGGAGGGAAGGGTTCTTTCTTCCATTGTCTTGGCCAGTTCATTCATCTCCCTCTCCTTGGTGGCCAGCGGCAACAACAAAGAGGAGGAAGAGGTTTGATCTTCCTCCAAAGGGATTGTGTCTGGAACTAGATAGGAGAAGAAGGGAGCTTTCATCTTCCCTTTGTTTAGAGCAAGCAAGGAAGGGAAGAACATAATCTAGGAGGCTTCATCTCTTGGAGGATCGTTGCCCACACAACGTCCAAGAGAAGGATAGGACATACAATAGAAGATCAAGAGATATACAAGAGGTATAATCTTGTTTATTTTGATTTAGTTCTTTTGTATAATTGCATGTGGCTAATTTACTTGGACCCAGAAGATAAACACAAAAACCGGCGATCCATACATCATCTATTCCGCAGTTAGTCGAGGAAAAGAGTTAGGTTGCTTGAACAACTAGTTGTTTCAAGAGACCACTCTAATCGAATAGCAATATGATGGATTGGTTGTTTGGGTAATCTGTCATCGTCTTGGATTAATTTTTTTTAATCCGGAGACATAGATGGGATCGCCATGCACAAGCGACCGAGGTGCGAAGCGAAGCTTCAGTTCCAACCTTCAGACCAATCATTGAGTAAACATTGCGCTTCCAAATTTTCTGGCCTTAAGCTAGAATATCTCTCGTCCAATGTATTTCCTCAAATACTAAAAGCTTGTTCCACTGCAACCGTTGAAACAGGACAAGCTAGAATTTCTTTTTCCATTATAGATAAGATTGGAAATATTTGATCTCTTTGTGACCACCATTTTAGAATGTCGAAGCTTTCTTCATCTGCATCACCAAAATCAAAAGAAGTGGTAAAATAATTCACAAGTTCCTGACTGGAACTTGAGGATCCTCGTGGATGTTTAGTCTGTTCCCTTAATAACAATTGTGCTTTAGTGAGTTTAGAAGTAATAATACTAGTTGTAATTGATTGATGTGTTTCATGTCCAATAGTTTGTTCACCATATTTAATGTTATATTTGAAGGGGATCCTAGGAAGCTAGAGGGGGGGTGAATAGCTTGTATTCATTGCGTGATGGAATTCAATTGTGTTCGTCTATAAATCTCGTTAGCGCGCAGTGGAAATAGAAATAATACAATAACGAAATATGACAAACACAATTACACAAGTATTTAACGTGGTTCGGAACTGAATGGCTCCTACTCCACGGATCGAGCTCTAAAAAGCTCTAGCGATGCCAATACAATCACTAATCACAAATAACTCCTTCTCGACACAAGTCAGAGGTGGAGAAACCTCTTACAACAGATTACAAAAGTAATGCAAGGTAAAATAAGCAAATACAACAATATATGCAAAGAAAAACTTTACAAATGCTCTTTTGATTTCTTGTTTTGTGGTTGCTTGAATTGCACTTGGAGACCCTGATTTATAGCAGCAAATCACCCCAAAAGCCTTCAAAAACCGTTGGTGAAATCCTCCTCCACGAGCTCCATTTAAAGCTTCAACCTGGGCTGGAAATCGTCGATCAGTCGACTGCTCAGGACCATCAGTTGACTGCTCCACCTGTTGTCATGAGACAACGGCTAGATCCACGCCGAAAAAATCCAACAGTTCCATCATCAGTCGACTGATCATGACCATCAGTCGACTGATCGAGCCTCCACTCGACTTCTAACCCAATAGTCGAGTTAACCACCGACCGATCACACGATCGTCGATCGCTAATAATCACCGCCGCCACCTCGGCAATGACTACTAGGCCAATTCCTACAGTCAAACCCTAGTCGACTCATGCCAGTCGACTGCCACATGGCACCAGTCGACTGGCACACCACAAACATGAGGTTTTAACCCAAGTATGGTTCCCCCATACTTGCTAGACCACCCTTAGCCTAGACCTAAGCCTTCTAGCCACCTCCGTCAGCCTCACGCCTCTCGAATCCCTCCAAGTCATCCATGACTTGTTCATCGATTACGTTAGCCTTCAGATGCTTCCATCGGCTATGTCATGTTAAGGGTGTCTACACCGTCAAGGCACATTGGACTTACGCTACCAAGACTCTGCTTGGACTTTACACTGCCAATCATTAGACTCATGCTGCCAAGACTCCCGCTTGGACTTTATGCCGCTAATATCAAACGCCTTGGACTTCTCAAATGCCAAGACTCAAGCTTGGACTTTCCCTTTCCAACCCATGTTGGACTTTCCATGCCAAGTACTCAAGACTTGGACTTTCCTTGCCAACCCATGTTGGACTTTCCATTGCCAAGACCCATGCTTGGACTTTCCCAAATGCCAAGTGTCCCACTTGGACTTTCCATGCCAAGTACCCAAGACTTGGACTTTCCCATGACAATCACATTGTCATATGTTTTTGTCAAACATCAAAACATCTCTCGAGTCAAGCTCGAGTCATGGTCAATCGTGACCTGGGTCGATTGCACCAACAATCTCCCCCTTTTTGATGTTTGACAAAAACCAAACAAACCATTGAATTAGACCATCTAACTCAAACCAATCATCCCCATCAATTTTCCCAATTGATGCCATTCTCCCAATAAGTTCTCCCCCTTTTTGACTAACATCAAAAAGGTTCTCTCCAAGGAGGTTAATGTCTCATGTCCCAATGAGATCTTACAATCTCCCCCTTGGTCCAAAAATACCTAGGATGCCTACCATCTTCCTAGTGATAAGTCCCATATCACTCAAGAGAGGCAATCCTACACACTCTCCCAATTTCCAAATTGGGTATCTCAAAATCCCTTTTTCCCCCCTCATGAAGAAAAATACCATCCATCATCCCATGATGGATACCTCCACCTAAAGGCTTGCTCCCCCATAACCATTGCACCAACAATGTCCTTGGCAAGTCCCTAAGCCAATAGGAACTCTAAACCATAAAAAATAATGTTCAAAGTTCAAACATGAACTCTCCACACCTTAAATTTGATACATAACCCTAATACCTCTCCTAATCCATATCCAATGGATTTTCACCCTTTATAATACTTTCCAAAGCAAATCCTAGGGTTAAGAGTGGTTAGGGACCTTTACCGTAGCTGAACACGGGCTAAACAACCATTTTTTTCTCGAAATCAGCCTGGCAGTCGACTTTATCAGAGATCAGTCGACTGTCGCTCTCATCAGTCAACTTCCACCAAGGGCAGTTGGCTGATAACTGAAAATCTCGATTTTCAATTCTCAGAAATGAGATTTGAAAATTCATAAATAATTATACGTATATCAAAAAATCATGAAAATTCATACGTATACTACTTATGACCAATACAATGGGTGAAAAATGATAAAAAAATATTTTACCCATAAAATAGTGAAATTGACACAAAGTTTAAAACCATTGAAATTTTCAATGTTTTGGCCCTATTTTGTATCAATTTCATCAATGGTGATTGTTATCAAAAGATAGACTTCACCAAGGTTTTCTAAAATGATTTTAAAATGTTTTTGAAAACCTACTTTGGATCATATTCCTTGGGCTCAATGTACATGACTTGTACACAAGCTTTCCCAATGATCCCCCTTTAGTAAAAGATGAGTTTTAGTTCATCTAGATGCAAAAAACACCTTGAACTTAACTCATATCCTATCATCTCATATATATCTAGGGTGTATAAAACACACAAAAGTCAATGTGATGTGAGATGTGGGTTTTGTTCTCCTAAGCTAGGGTTTCATGCATTTTTCTAAGACAACCCTACTTGATTCCCTTATAAATGGGACTTCAAGTCATGCCATAGTCCTTAAATCATTTTTAATAAATTTAAATGCATGAAGTGATCATGGCATAAATAATAGCATAATTAAACATGACCAATGATCATGATGTCATGGCATATGATATAAAACTAAAAACACATGACATAAAGTCTAACCCTAAGCATGATCATAACATTTATAAGATAAAGATAAACATGATGTCATGACATGTTATATGGCAAACAAAGCATGACAAATAAACGGTATAGGTATAATAATACCTAAATTTTAGTATTAATTGTCATTTGATATAATTAAGTATATTTTGCCATAATGTCAACATATCTCCCAAAATGTGCCAAAACCCAAAAATTGGCACACAAAAGACCTCTAAACCTAATTTGTGCCAATTTGATTGATTTTTCATAATTCCAAAAATATATTGGCACATCCTAAAATCTTTTAGGATTTAAATTCAAATCTATTTCCAAGGTATCCATAACCTTGAAAATATCCTAAAGTGCCACCTTTACCATGGTTAGGTTAACTACCCATCCATTTAAAGTTGGCACACCTAAATCCATCTAGCGTGAATCAATCACGGTCTTAGGAACCCAAAACCTATTTGAGCTCCTAGGGTTAATTAGGTATTCCTTAGGGATAACCTCCCTAGATACCTTCCTAATGACCCTTCTAGGCTTGTTAGCCTTAGTCATTTGGGTCTTGCCATGGTTAACTCTAGGGGTGACTCCCCTTGTAACCTTCTTAGTGGCTTCCCTAGGTTTCCTTGAAACCCTAGCCACTAGGCATATTCCATGGTTACCCTTAGGGATGACTTCCCTAGTAACCTTGGTGTTTCTAGACCTAGGTTTGGTTCCATAATCGAATGGAACACTATGATTAGTCACCTTAGGCTTAGGTTTGTGACCCAAACCTTTCTTGCCCTTGGTTGGTTCTTGATTTTTAGGTCTTTGACTTTGACCATTGGACCTAGGTTTTTGATCATTTGACCCTTTAAATTGATTTTCGATAATCCTAAGGGTCTTTTCCAATTTCTCAAGTCTTGACTTCAAGACTTGATTTTCCTTTTCTAATATCTCATTTTTTAATTTTTCATTACTTCTTGAGATATTCTTATTTCTAGACATATGTCTAGATTTCTTGGAGTTTAAGCCTAGATGATCTTCTATTTTGCTAATAGACTCCCTAGGTAAGGTTTTTCTAGGGACATTGTCCCAAATTTCTCCTTATTTTCTAAGTTAACATTCTTAGCTCCTAGGCAATAGAATTTATTTCTACTAACATGCTTTTCATGAGTAATAGCAATTGAATTAAAAGCATGCTTTTGACTTTCAGATTTAGAAGTTGCATTATTAACTTTTACCTTAGGGATCACTTTAGAAGCTCCCCCTACATGTGATACTCCCTCTTGAGTCTTCTTGCTCCCCCTAGAGCATTGACTCCTATAGTTCCCCTTTTGATGGCACTTGAAGAAAATGATGTGCTCCTTGCTCCTTTGACTTTGGGCACCGACATCCTTGACCTTTGGCGTCGGTGGACTTTTCTTGACCCTCTTTGGGCACTTGCTCTTATAGTGCCCGGTTTCCCTACACTCAAAGTAAATTATATGAATTTTATTTTGAACCGAAATGCTTGAGTTACCTAGGGTGATGGTGATCGGAGTGGGTTCTTCATCCCTCCCGGAGTTTGAGGCTTCTTCTTGATTTTGTTCCGGCTCCGGTGTGGATGGTCTCTCCCCCTCAATCTTAGAGGTGGATGCTTCTTCCACCTCTTCTACTTCTTCCTCCGATCCGGAAGTTGACTCCATCTCAACTTCCGATTCCTCACTTTCACTTGAGGATGAGCTCTCTTCTTCCTCTTCCTTATCTTCTTCTACTTGTGCCAAGTGAGGCTTCTCATGGAACTTGGCCAATTTGTCCCATAGCTCCTTGGCATCTTGAAATTCACCTAACTTGCACAAGACATCATTAGGTATCAAATCTTCTAAAAGTTGTGTTACCTTGACTTCGGTCTTAAACTTTTGGCATTGCTCTTGGGTCAACCTTTTTAACTTGAGGACATCTCCCTTCTTGTCCTAGGAGGTTCAAAGCCTTCCATGATGATGAACCAATTCTCTATGTTCATCATCAAGAAATTCTCCATTCTAGCCATCCACGCCGGAAAATCCTCTTGATCGTAAGGTGGCGGTGTGTGGATGTCCAATCAAAGCTTGTCCTTGAATTCCATCTTTTCCTCTAGCGTCTTGACTCTGGGTTGTTATTCCGTAGAAGAGCCTCGGGCTCTGATACCACTTGAAGGGGATCCTAGGAAGCTAGAGGGGGGGGTGAATAGCTTGTATTCGTTGCGTGATGGAATTCAATTGCGTTCGTCTACAAATCTCGTTAGCGCGCAGTGGAAATAGAAATAATGCAATAACAAAATACGACAAACACATTTACTTTTTTTTTTTTGATGAAGGTAAATATATATATCATCAAAATAGCAAAACCATACATGATCCAAGGAGCCTACTCATGTCATATCCGACGAAGTGTCCGATCTGAGTAGACATCCAGGCAGAAAGTACATGTGCTCTCAAGAATACCAACACTCTCACTGTACCAACCCTCTCCTGTACTGTACGGTCAGTCCTCCCTCTCCCACCCTGCTGCAGTAGATGGAAGTATGACCACATCCTACGACAAACACAATTACACAAGTATTTAACGTGGTTTGGAATCGAATGGTTCCTACCCCACGGATCGAGCTCTAAAGAGCTATAGCGATGCCAATGCAATTACTAATCACAAATAACTCCTTCTCGACACAAGTCGGAGGCGGAGAAACCTCTTACAATAGATTACAAAAGTAATACAAGGTAAAACAAGCAAATACAAAAAGAATACAACAATCTATGCAAAGAAAAACATTACAAATGCTCTTTTGATTGCTTGCTTTGTGGTTGCTTGAATTGCACTTGGAGACCCTGATTTGCAGCAGCAAATCGCCCCAAAAGCCTTCAAAAACTGTTGGTGAAATCCTCCTCCATGAGCTCCATTTAAAGCTTCAACCTGGGTTGGAAATCGCCGATCAGTCGACTGCTCGGGACCATCAGTCGACTGATCCCACTATTGTCGTTAGACAATGGCTATATCCATGCTGGAAAAATCCAACGGATCCATCGTCAATTGACTGATCATTCGAGTCAAACTCCATTCTGAGCACGGTTAGCGATCACACGATCGATCGACTACTCGACCAATCGATCGGCCACCGCAGCGATCATTGCTAGGCCAATTCCCGTAGTCAAACCCTATTTCACTCACACCAGTTGACTGCCACATGGCACCAGTCGACTGACACACCTCAAACATGAGGTTTTAACTCCAAGTATGATTCCCCCATACTTGCTAGACCACTCTTAGCCTAGACCTAAGACTTCTAGCCACCTCCGTTAGCCTCAAGCCTCTCGGATCCCTCCAAGTCATCCATGACTTGTTCATCCATTGCGCTAGCCTTCATGTGCTTCCATCGGCTATGTCATGCTAATGGTGTTTACACCGCCAAGGCACATTGGACTTACGCTGCCAAGACTCCGCTTGGACTTTACGCCGCCAACCATTGGACTTATGCTGCCAAGACTCCCGCTTGGACTTTACGCCGCCAATATCAAACCGCTTGGACTTATCAAATGCCAAGACTCAAGCTTGGACTTTCCCTTACCAACCCATGTTGGACTTTCCTTGCCAACCCATGTTGGACTTTCCATTGCCAAGAACCATGCTTGGACTTTCCCAAATGCCAAGTGTCCCACCTGGGCTTTCCATGCCAAGTATCCAAGACTTGGACTTTCCCATGACAATCACATTGTCATCTATTTTTGTCGAACAGCAAAACATCTATCGAGTCAAGCTCGAGTCCTGGTCAATCGTGACCTGGGCCGATTGCACCAACAATATTATTTATAAATATCATGTAAATGAGTTTTAATATTAAACAAAATCAAATAAATATTAAGAGCAGTTTCAATAATACGTCTTAAAGATTCATAATATAATGCTAACATATCTTGCAAACCATCAAATTTAAGTCTAGGATCTAAAACAAAATCACATAAAAATATTTCAAGAATGTTTAAGAAATATTTTTCCCATTTTTCTTTCATTACATAAATACATTGAGATAAATAATTATCATTTGATTGAATATGTTCATTAAAAATACATGCAATATTACAACAATGTGTTCAAACTAAATGTGAAGTTGGATGATAAACACCGGATAATTGGTCACTAGCATCACTAAAATCTTTTAAAATTTCACAAATACTAGTGCATATATTCCATTGATTTAAAAACAAATAAATATCACGTGATTGAACATATTGATGAAAAAATATACATAATAAATCTTTGTATTCAAAAGTAGATAACAATAATTTATAAGTAGAATTCCAACGAGTTGGGACGTCACGTGCAAACCGTTTAGGTTTCATACCATTTATTTTGTAAAATTGTATCCATTGTTTCATAACTTGAGGATGTGTCCATAAATAATGAATTGCACTCCTAATTGGTTGAATATGTGATCCTAAATTTTTAAGTCCATCTTGAACACACAAATTTAAAATGTGACATGTACACCTAATATGAAAAAATCTTCCACCTATTGATGGTTTACATATATCAATAAGCTCACTAATACTAGAGGTATTTGCACTAACATTATCAAAAGAAATGGAAAAAACTTTAGAAGTTAGACCATATTCTTCTAAAATAACAAAGATAAGTTGTGAAATATTTTGTGTCATGTGTGTTTCGTTAAAACATCTATATGCTAGCAATCTTTTTTGAATGTTCCAATTATTATCAATCCAATGACAAGTAATACCCATATATGAACAACTTTGCCAATGATCACTCCAAATATCGGAACACAAAGAAACTTTACTGTTTAAACTAAAAAATTCTTTAATCAATTCTTTTTTTGTTCTAAGACTAATTTTAAAAGTGTGTGTTTTAGAGTATTTCTTGGGATACGTTTAATAGAAGGATTTGCACTTGTAGAAAGCCAATTTTCAAAAGATAATTTATCACTAAAACTAAAAGAAAGTTGTCCGATCGCACAAAATTTAGCAATTTCTTCTCTAAATCTAGATTCATCAAATTTAAAAAGTTAAGATTCGTTACCCCAACCCGATTGAGAAGAGAATGTCGGAATTTGAGTTTGAGAACGATCGATACCAATTTCTACAGAATGATTTCTCTCCACATGTCGAGTAAGAGTTTCGTAACCTCCTCTTTATTGAAATTTGTAACATTTCGAACAATATTTGAATTTTGCTTGCATATCATCGAAAGGGAGCGTTACTTTATTGAAATGTTTGGCGAAGATATTGGATGCCAGGTGAGGCACTCGAGTTGGTCTTGTAGGCATAGAACCCGCCATCGTATTGGATGTATTGCTCCTACTTTCTTGACTTTGATGATAACATATTTGATATTCATCACCGAAAATATCAAGATCATAGTCACCGATATCGAATTGAGGTGAATCGCCACCTTGCTTGAACTCAGACTCGGGCAGTGGTGGCATTATGCTCTTTCCCTTTCCTTTGGCACCGACCGCACCCTTACGACTTGATCCGGCTCCAGACATTTGTAAAAATATGACTTGAGACTTGAGAGAAAATGAGGCAATAAAAATTAGAGATTTACAGAAGAGAAGTTGTGATTTGTGAAAAAAATGAAAGGGAGTGGGGAAGAATTTATAGGGAAAAAAAGAATTTAAAAAAAAAAACTTTTGCAACGATCGACCCGCCGGGTCCGGGTCGGGCCGACCCAACGGGTCGTCCGTTGATCATCAACGGTCACTAAATCATGGCCGTCCGATTTTTTCTAAAAAAAATAAACGGTCGACCCTCCGGGTCCGGTTCGTGCTGACCCGGCGGGTCGACCGTTGCACAACGGTCACGAAATTGTGGTCGTTGATGATCAACGACCACGAAATCGTGGTCGTTCATTTCCATTCATTTTTTTTAAATCTGATTTCATTTTTTAAATAACCGTGACTGGACCATTGACCACGATTTGGTTTTGGGTCGCGTCCGGGTCCGACCCGGACCTTGGTCGGGTCTATATTAGAAGACTTGAAAGTGGGCAAAAACTAGTTAGATCCACTTCTTCTGATTCCACCTCCTCCTCCAGAGTATCTAATGTAGCATTGCATCATATGCTTGAATCCACCCAAGAGGATCTAGCCAACACTAAAGTTCGATTAGCAAGTACCAAAGATGTGTTGGCATCTATGAGATCAAGACAAAATATGCTTGAAGCAATTCTGAATCGGCTTGCACCTGGAGCATTATAATCATTGATACAAGAGTCATCTGCAACTCCACCTCCTCCTCCATCGTAGAGTTTGTGAACATTTAATGTTTTAAGCTATTAAAATTTGGAACTTGAATGTTTTGAATTTGGAGTCTTTCAACTTGTGAATTTTGGTATTTTTGATTTGAAGTTAGGTTTATATTAATGTTTTTCGATTATATATGTTACATAATAAGTCGTGGTTGAATATAATTATTGTTAAATTGTTTGATTTGTATGTTGTTAAATTATCTGTTCAAAAAAATTACATGATTGAATTTGTATTACAGGATATAGAATGCAAATAAATGGAGCTCTGAAAATCTGTATTTGCATGGTTTACGATGAAATGTAACAAAATCATCGCTAACCATCGATACACGGGCATCAAGATTTGCCTGGTTTGTAATGAAATAATAAATATTCCATCGCTAAACATTAGCAGTCGATAGGTGCCTTCCGCCTGTCAACTGTTGCTTCACGGCAGGCTAATTTCTAAGTATCAGTTGACTTCCCCAAAAACATAGTCGAATGCTATAAAAAATTAGCGACAAATACTATGAATGATTCATCATAAAATATTTAGTCAACTGGTCAGTCTACTAAAAAACAATCTGTGGCTGGCCAAATTATGGACTGTCGACTGGTTTCTTCCACTAGTCGATTGATAATTAGCGACGAAAGGTATTTTTTCCGTTGCCAATATTCGTGATTCTCCCCATTTCGATATTTCAATTTTAGCGATGCAATATTATTGTTAGCGACGTTATTTTTCATCGTCGTTAATATTAATGATGAAATATTAAAATTTCGTCGCTAAAGTCTCTTTGCGACAAGATTATTGCGACGAAACTAGCAATGAAATATTATTGTCATGAATAGGATTTAACGGCGAATATAGTCTATTAGCGATGAAAAAAAGTCGTCACTAAATACCATTTTTCTTGTAGTGTTACAAAGGTAAGGGATACGGTAACAACATTACCGTTCCCTATAAGAAATTAAGCACAAAGAAAGCAACAAAAAATCAATTACAAAGATTAAGGAAGCAAGAACAACCTTATCACTCCCTATTGAAATTAAGAGCAAATAAACCAACTAATATTTACCGATGAGTAATGAACTTGTGGAAGAACAGTCGACATTTGTAGCTTGGAGGTTGGATGGTTGCACAATTGTGAGAGCGAGATTACTTGAGCATTGTATCAAAAAGCATTACTCTTAGGGTTTGATCCAAGCCTTCTTTTATAGACTAGAGCCTTGGAATAAGTCTTGATCTAGATCCCAATCTCATGGATCTTATCCTGAGGTGGCGGCAGCTTTGACCGATCTAAATTTGACTTGGCATTTTTGACCTATCTACCTACATCAGTCGACTACTCCTTTTGCTAGTTGACTGAACAAGTCAACTGCTGGTTCATCTCAGTTGACTGATGTAATTGAGTTTTCATTCAGTCACCTACATCATAAGATTAGTATGAAGCATAAATTAATAGTGATAGAGAAAGTCTTTGACTGTCCGATCTTGACTTTGGCATTCCTCCACAAGGCTTAGTTGGATCGATACCTAGGGTTGTCCCCTTACCGAGGACACGTCCTTACAACCGTTCCTCACCCAGATCTTACTTTTGCCAACCCCCATGTCCTCTAACCTATTGGACTTCTTGACTTAGCTTCTGATCTTGCAAACTTACTAATACCTACAAGCTTGACACAGAATATAACATATAATTTGACTTAACTTTGAACCTTTGTCATAATCAAAACTTTGGTTCGATTATCTAGTACCCATGCACCAACAATCTCTCCCTTTTTAATTTATGGCAACATGATTCAAAGTTAAGAAAATAATTGCATTAATGCTCATGAAAGACAAACGAAAGACTCCCCCTTAACACTACCTCTCCTTTAATATTTGGTGAATTTATTAACTTAACTTAACATCTCTCCACCCTTTGACATATATCAAAAATAAATTAAAATATCTAATAGATCTTATGTCAAACTAGAAGTTGCTAGTGATATTAAGTTTGTCTAACTTAAGTTTTCTCTCCCCCTTAGGCATATTATTAAAAAGAATGTGATTTTAGATTCTCTAAGTCCTACACCAACAATAGTAAAGTTTTATCTTTTGAAAATAATTTATACTTAATATATAGTAAAGTTTTCAAAATGCTTTTAATAGTTATAATATTTGAAAATAAATATTTTATTTTTAAGAATTTAACAAGAATATTTTCAATGAATGGTTAAAGGAAAAGATATATTTTTCAATTCATGATTTTTTTTATAAAATATATTTTTAAAATCTTATAAGTACTGATTTTTCAATTTGAACATCCCCCATAACTTGACATCCTTATTAACCACAAGGAAGGCTTACTGATGCACACAAACGTGACTTCAAATCTCGCAACGAGACCATCGAGGACTCGAAGCACGCGCTCGCGCTCAATGCCCACAAGTGCACGGATGTTGTCAAGTAATAAAAAGATTATCGATCCCACAGGGACTAAGATTCGAGAATCGATTTGTTAGGTGGGTGTAATTGTTTAGGACTAGACTCTAAGGGGTTATGAATGTGAGGGTTATTGGTGGTCCTACTCAATACGGTGTCACATGGAGGAAGAAAGGAGGTTGCCGCGAGATCTTTTAAAGGGATTCTAGGACTTCAGTTTCGCTTGTGTGTCGCAAGACATGCTATCAACTGGGCATTGTCTAAACATCTAACTATGGTCTTATGGAAGGGACATCATACACTCTCTCGATGAGCCGCCACATCTATCGGGAGCTATCTCTGTCTTACAAGGACTGGATAGGCGGTACGAGGATGTCGAATCAATCCCTGCGATGAACCGTTTCCAGTTCTATTGCATCCTTCTACCCATGGTTACAGGAGATGAGGCTAACCCCTAGGTTCCTCGTATAAATCCCCTAAATCCAAGATACGAGGGCTGTCACCCCTCGTATCGGCTAAGCATAGTAGATAGAAAATCAAATACATATAGATATCTTTCTAAACAACTTCCAATTGTAAATTCAAACTCAATAACAGAATTCAATTCAAAGCAGCATGTCATACGCACACAAGCTACTTCCTAATCCTAGAATCGAAGAAACTACTCCATAGATGGGAAAGAAGAAACATAAGACATGTTCATGTTCAAATACATAGTAGATAAAGTGCAAGAAAAGGAATTTACAATGCCAATGTGACCTTCTCTCTGGCGTTGAAGTGCAAAACTCGGATCTTTGGCGGTGATCTTCCTCCCCATTGTGAGTTTCCGAAGCTTTTTAGAGCTTTGGTGTGTCGTCCCACCCGTCTTGCCTCCCCCCTAGGGTTTGGATGGAGTTCTCCTTATATAGACATCATACCGGATCGCTACGAAATTCGAAAAAAACCCTAGTCACGTCAAACTACTGGGCTGCAACACGGCCGTGTGTTTCCACATGGCCAGGCCGTGTGTGGCCCTAGGGTGGCCGATTTCGCCCCTTGGACACGACCATGTGTAGTCACACGCCCTTGTCGTATCCCCTTCTGCGTCTAGCTGCAAAATGCCCTTCTTTTGCTATGAAAGTGCACCTTTTCCCATGAAATGTTGTCCTGCACACAAAAGTACAAAGAGCAGATCTCCGAAGCAGAAAATAGGAAATGCATGCAAAACAAAGTGACATATGCATGAAACTAACATAAAATGTAATGAGATGGGAGCGAAAACTATGCCTAAACCCCTATATGTTTTGCTCACATCAATTCCCTCAGACTTAAATCTTTCCTTGTCCTCAATCAAACCTCAGTGCCATGAAATTTTAAAAGGTGTTGTTCCATACTTAGCATGTTCACTAGATTTATCAAGTGGTATTTGCAATCAAAGCAAAATAGATATGTTCTAGAAATTCACTAAGTTAGCTCCTTGTGCTCGTGCTAAGCGAATCTTCTTAGGGGATACTCGTTCCATGGTATGTTAAGTCGTCATCCTATAGCTTTCCTAAGGTCTCCGGCTCTTAGGCACTTACCTGCCCAAAGCGAGGGTCGTTCCCTAGATCTAGTACAAAGTCTCAAAGGCGTGTTCGATATTGAGAGAAATTGGTAGGTGTTTCCCCAGTAACCTAACTCGGTCTCAAAGAGGCACCTAACCATTTCCACCCACGACAACTGTTTTTTTTATCCCTCAAAAAAAAAATTTCAAAATTTTTTTTTCTTACTCTCTTTTTTTTTTCCTTTTCTTATTCCATTTTTTTTCTCTCTCTTGGGATTTTGATTTTTTCGAATGGGCTTCCACAATCTGAGCATCTCTAGTAACTAAAATGCTAAATCTAGAGTCACCTATGGATTCTAAAGTGCTATACTACTGAGATGAATCATAACTAGGTGCGTACTAGATTTTCCCTTTCAGAATGTTCGTCATGTGTAGGTGTAATAAAGCTAACCAGTGTAAGTCTAGAACATTCATAAGAGAAAATAAAATAAAATACCACGAGGTAAATGAAGTTAAGCTACCCATGGGAACAACTCATATAAGTAACTTTAAAATACTACTGAGGCAGCTTAAAGATAGCAAAAACTAAGTGTAGAAAAAAACTAAACACACTATGCATGAATAAATGAATGCTAACTAAAACTAAAATGCAAATATCAGGAAAGAAACTATTGCTAGAAAAAAAATAAAACTTGGGGTCCCCCCAGACTTAAATGAAAGTATACCTCTAGTATGGTGGATGGGGTGGAAAGTCTGGAAGCCTCGGCATCTCGGGATCCTGGGAGAACCTGTTGCTGAGCTGCTGATGCCACATGTACATGTAGTCGATCTGAGAACTGGTGGATGCAGCGGCTGCTCGGTGGTTCTCCTCATCCTTACTTCTTTTTCGACTTTCTAGAGGGTTGGAAAGGCTTCTAGGTGGTGGGGATGAAGGATCCACACGGCTAGGGCAAGAAAATCAAAACACACAGTGTGCGCTACTTAACCCCTGCACGACACGACCGTGTGAAACCACATGACCAGGCCATGTGCACTTCGGGTTGGTCGGGCACGACCATGGGAAAACACACGGCTAGGCTGTGTGTATCCTTTTTTTCTCTCCTTTTGTGCACAACAGTCTGAATTTTCTCACACGCTTCGCCGTGTAAGCTAAAAATTGATTTATTTTTACCTAGCAATGTTCTTTTCTGGTCCTAATGCTAAACTAAATGGAAATAAAAGTTCAAATTAACCTAAATGCATGCAATACAATCAAAGGAAAACCTAAAAACTAAACTTGGGTTGCCTCCCAAGAAGCGCTTTGTTTAAGGTCGTTTAGCTCGACCAAACTCCATTATCAACTTGGCTCTGGAGGTTCAGTGAACCTCCATTCATCCGTCTCAGTTTCTGGAGACTCCCCTAGATACTTCTTTAATTGTTACCCATTTACCTTGATCTCCCCTGATTCCTTACTCCATATATCCACTGTACCATATGGGTATACCCTCTTCACCCGAAACGGTCCTGACCACCTTGATTTTAGCTTCCCTGAAAATAGTTTTAACCTGAAATTATACAGGAGAACTAAGTCTCCTTCCTTAAACTCCCTTATCAAGATGTGTTGGTCATGCCATTTCCTAGTTCTTTCCTTATATGCTCTAGCATGTTCAAATGTGTCTCTTCGAATTTCCTCCAACTCGCTTAACTGTAGTTTCCTTTTCTCTCCTGCCGCACAGTAGTCCAAGTTGAGCTTCTTGATGGCTCAAAAAGCCTTGTGTTCTAATTCAATGAGTAGATGGCAAGGCTTTCCATAGACTAAGCAGAATGAGTTAATGCCTATCGGGTATTATAAGATGTGCGATAAGCCCAAAGAGCATCGTCTAGTTTTTGTGACCAATCTTTCTGTGATGCCACTACTGTTTTTTCTAGGATACTTTTGATCTCCAAATTTGAAATTTCCACTTGTCCACTTGTTTGTGGGTGGTATGCTATTGAAACTTTGTGGATCACCCCATACTTATGTAGCAATTTTTCAAACTATTTTTCGATGAAGTGGGATCCTCCATCACTGATTACTACTTGAGGAACTCCGAATCTAGGGAATATATTTCTTTTGAACATTTTTATTACGGTCCTTGTGTCGCAATGGGGTGATGCTACGGCCTCCACCCATTTAGAGGCGTAGTCTGTAGTGACCAGGATATATCTGTTTGCATCGAAAGCGAGAAAGGGCCCCATGAAATCTACTCCCCATACATCGAAGAGCTCCACCTCTAATATGGTGCTTGCCGGCATCTCGTGTCTCCTCCCTATATTTCCTATTCACTGGCGTCGATCGCAGGAGACGACATAGTTGCGTGTGTCCCTAAATAGGCTAGGCCAGTAGAATCCTGCCTGAAGTACCTTCGTGGCTATTTTTGCAATTCCGACATGACCCCCATATGCGGAGGAATGACAGTGGAAGAGGATGCTCTCAACTTCCTCTTCTGGTACGCACATTCGATATACGCTATCTGCACACTTCCTAAATAGGAAGGGGTCATCCCATATGTATTGTTGAACCTCTGAAAAGAATCTTTTCCTTTGTTGGGTCATGAATTCTGGCGGTATCACTCTTCCCGCAAGAAAATTTACCAAATCTGCATACCAGGGGGTGGTAACCTTAGTAATAGCCATGAGGGCATCATCCCGCAGAGTATCGTCTATTTGGGCACTGTCTCCTTCTTCTATCATGCTATCTTTGGGCATGCGCGATAAGTGGTCCACGATGACGTTGTCCGATCCCTTTTTATCCCTAATTTCTATATCAAATTCTTGAAGTAATAGAATCCAGTGAATAAGGCGAAGTTTAGCATCCTTCTTACTTAGCAAGTAACGAACTGTAGTATGGTCGGTGTAAACCACTACCTTCGAACCTACTAAGTATTGTATGAACTTGTCGAATGCGAACACAATTGCTAGTAATTCCTTCTCAGTCATGGCATAATTGATTTGTGCCCCGTTCAGTGTCTTACTGGCGTAGTGAATGGCGTGTAGTTTTTTCTCCTTCCGTTGCCCTAATACTGCCCCCACTGCATAATCACTACCATCACAAATGACCTCGAATGGTAGGCTCTAGTTAGGCAGTTATATTATCGGGGGTGTCACTAAGACTCTCTTTATTTCTTCAAATGCTACTAAATATTGCCGATTGAAAATAAACTCTGTGTCCTTAGCTAGTAGATTTGTCAGAGGTCTAGTTATCTAAGAAAAATTCTTTATGAACCTTCGATAAAAACCCACATGCCCAAGAAAGCTACGGACCCCCTTTACTGTTAGGGCAATCAACCAATGTGATGTGGTTTTGATGTGTGTGGAAAAGGGTTTAAGTTAGGTTGTTATGGATTTGATATGTGCGTTGAAGTCATGCATGACTTAGTAATTCGCACATGGATGATGATAGGCAAGATTCACCATCTCATGACTCGGTCCTTGAGTCGGTGAAAGATGCATTGCAGAAGCCGTGAGCTTGGTGCATCCGAGGGACCGCTAGACGAGGAGCATTGGATTGAAGCCGAAGGAAGTAGACTTCAGGGCGAGACGCGAATGATGGCGCTGTGAAGCCGTGTGCTTGGCGCATCTGAGAGACGTGGTCGGACGAAGAGAACTTCAAAGGCGAGGGACTCTAAGGGAAGATGAGAGTGAGCGATTGTAACCCGGGAAGGGGTAGCTCTTAGGTGAACTTGGCCAATTGGCTAAGTGTCAGATGGGTTTTCTCGACATCAGTCGACTGCCATATCATGGCAGTCGACTGCTCCAAGTCAAATGGGTTTGACTAGTGTTCGACTAGTGGGTTTCTGGCACTGCAGTCAACTGCCAAAGAATGGCAATCGACTGCCAGACCATTAGTCGACTGCTAAGAATGGCAGTCGACTGATGAAGGCAGTCGCGGGCACAGAACCTCCCATAGCCGATTGATCAGTCGGCTATGTGTTGGAAAACCGGTCCAGATCTGATGTTCACAACATTGCGGGTGAATACTTGGCACAACCTCAACGGAAATAATAATTATACCGAATCCCACCAGAGATCCATGCAAAACTATATAAATCTTTTTGCTTATTCTAGTCTAGATCTTATCTAGAGGAGTATACCTTCGGTGCGTGCCCTTCGCAACCCCGCTTTTCCAAACGCTGTCGGATCTCAATGCGGTAAGGGTAACCGTATATCTATGGTATCCACATTGACACCCACAAGATTTGGAGTCACATTATGCTAGCAACCTGTAGCAAAATGCCAAGACTTCTTTAGAAGAAGAAGGAGAGGAATGAGGAGATGAGAGAACACTTTCTCTCTTGGCCTTCTTTTGCGTGCATGCCCAAACAAAAACACACACCAAAACAAATGATTTCCACATTGAGGCCAATTTAACCCCATAGCAACCATTGCCATTAATTCCACATTAAGACATCTCTTAATACCAAGACTCTTGGTATTCTCCTTCATGAATTCTCATCATGAATACCAAGGCTCTTGGTATTCCCATGCATGATTAATCAAATTAATCATGCATGATGATGAATCATCTTCCATGGTTCAACTTGAGTCTAACTCAAGTTTAACCAGTTTGAGTCTAACTCAAATCTTGGTCATATGCTCAATTGTACTTTTAGTCCAACTAAAAGAAACCTTCTCCAAAACAGAATGCTATTTGTGTGTGACCCTATAGGCTCTTGTAACATTGGCAATGTATCTAAAACTCCTTTTAGATACATAAACAATGAGCGACATCTAGCAATACATCATTGTTACCCAAGTTACAAGATCGTCGAGATCCGACAACCTTTCCATGACTATTATCATGTATGACAGTGTCCTTCTATTTCTGATATCTTAGATCAATCAATGAGGCATAGACCATGTCATCCCCTTATCGATCTTTATGTTTCTTGATCCCCAAGTAGACTCACTCAAACAAATGAGCTCAATATCACATATTGACTCATTTGAGCATGGTCATGCATTTCGTGGTCCTACTCTATCAAGAGGACAAAAATATCACTCCTGTCATATAGCAGGGATAGATCCCATCTACGTCACTCACATCCCTCCGCATAATTCGTTATATACCCAGTGATCACGGTTATAGTCACCCTATTACGACATGACATTAGACGATACCAAAGTATATAACTCCTTATGTAGGGAACCGTAGTGACTTCAGGTCTAAGGACTATTCAAACCAATAGTCACATGATAAAGTATATGACACTCATATAACGATCCATGATACTTTCTCATGACGGGTCAATTCAGTATATATATTCTCCAATACATATACCCATGTGTCAATGTGATATCACATATCCATGACTTGTGAGATCAAGTCATCCATTGACCTACATACTAGTCTCAATGTATTAATATTGCCCTTGTATATTAATACTTGACTAGAAATATTAAGAATAGTGTTCTCTACAGCTTCTCATAATCAATTCTACACATTGATATACTGTAGATTAGAACCTACTATTCAAGGACATTATTATATTTATTTTAGCTAGCACATGTATAAAGTAAATATAATAAACAATCTTTGCCTTTTATTAAATGAAATATGATACACATGATCCCTAATCAATCATCTCATGATTGATACTACATCTCATGATTGGCACTAAGGGCTAACACTAATAATCTCCCACTAGCACTAGTGTCAATCACTGTAATCTCTAAGACTCAGTGACTTAGTATGACCATCATACTTTCTCTGTGTCATAGCCTTGGTCAGGGGATCCACAATGTTAGCATCAGTATCTACTTTGCATATCAGCACATCTCCTCTATCGATGATCTCTCGAATGAGGTGATACCGCCGCAGTATATGTTTGGAACGCTGGTGAGAACGAGGTTCCTTAGCATGTGCTATAGCCCCATTGTTGTCACAATAAAGCTCTATAGGGCTCACAATGCTAGGAACTACACTAAGCTTAGAAACAAACTTTCTGATCCAAACTGCCTCCTTTCTTTGCATTCAAGCGAATGTACTCGCTTCTATTGTAGAATGCGGATCGTGTCTCGCTCAACTCTTCGACTCACAGCACCACCATTCAGACAAAATACATACCCTAATTACGATCGCGAATCATCTCTGTCGATTTGGAAGCTTGCATCACTGTAACCCTTTACAACTTGCTCCTCATCACCTCCAAAGATCAAGAAATATTCTTTCGTCCTTCTCAAGTACTTAAGAATATTATTGACTGCTATCTAGTGACACTCACCGGGATCCGACTGGTACCTACTCATCATGCTCAAAGCATACGAGACATCAGGGCGAGTACAAATCATGGCTTACATGATAGATCCTATAGAAGATGCATAAGGAATCTGATCCATGCGTTGTTTCTCTTCCATATAAGAGGGGCATTGAGTCTTCGAAAGACTTACACCATGTGACATTGGCAGAAATCCCTTCTCGGAATTCTGCATGGCAAAATGCTTAAGCACCTTGTCAATATATGTACTCTGACTCAGGCCAAGCAATCTCCTAGATCTATCCCTATAGATCTTGATGCCAAGAATATAGGCTGCTTCACCTAAGTCCTTCATTGAAAAATAATTCCCAAGCCAAGTCTTCATAGACTCCAGCATAGGGATATCATTTTCAATGAGTAGTATGTTATCTACATACAAAATGAGGAAAACAACTATGCTCCCACTAGCCTTCTTGTGACACAAGGTTCATCTTCGTTCTTAATGAAATCAAACATTTTGATTTCATCATCAAATCGACGATTTCAGATTCTAGAAGCTTGCTTTAAACTATAAATGGACCTATGCAACTTACAAACCTTTCCAGCATCCTTTGGATTGACAAAACCCTCAGGTTGTGTCATATACGCATCCTCGAGTAGATTTCCATTAAGAAATGCAGTTTTGACATCCATCTGCCAGATTTCATAGTCATAGTAAGCAGCAATAGCAAGCATGATCCTAATGGATTTGAGCTTCGCAAATGGAGAAAAGGTTTCATCATAGTCAATATCATGAATCTGCTTGAATCCTTTTGCTACCAATCGCCCCTTATAGGTATGCACATTGCCATCCATGTCAGTCTTTCTCCTAAAGACCCACTTACACCCAATGGGTTTGACCCCTTCAGGTGGATAAACCAAAGTCCATACTTGGTTAGTGTACATGGATTCTATTTCGGATCTCATGGCCTCAAGCCATTTCTTAGAATCTGGCCTCATTACAGCTTCCTGATAGGATGTTGGCTCATCTAGCATGACACCATCATTGTCATCCAAGAGAAAAGAATATCTCTCAGGTTGACGACGTATCCTATCAGACCTGCGCAGAGCTTGGTCTACCTAAATAGGTTATACCATAACTCCTTGTGAAGCATGTTCTTGTTGCATTAAGGCATCAGTGCTATTTTGTGTATCTTGAACTTCTTAAAGATCAATTTTACTCCCACTAGCCTTTCTAGAAATAAATTCCCTTTCTTGAAAGACACCATTTTTGGTGACAAACACTTTGGCTGGCATGGGGTTGTAAAAGTAATATCCTTTCGTTTCCTTAGGATATCCTACAAAATAACACTTGTCTGATTTGGGGCCTAATTTATCTGAAACTTGACATCTCACGTAAGCTTCACATCTCCAAATCCTCATAAAAGACATCTTGGGTCTCTTCCCAGTCCATATAACATATGGTGTCTTTATGACTGCCTTAGATGGAACACGGTTAAGTGTGAAAGCAGCTGTCTCTAGAGCATATCCCCAAAAGGAAGGAGGAAGATCGGTATGACTCATCATCGATCGTACCATGTCTAATAGGGTACGATTTCTCCTCTCGGATACACCATTCAACTGTGGTGTTCCGGGTGGAGTGAGTTGAGATCGTATCCCATACTCAACTAGATAGTCATGAAACTCTTGGCTAAGGTATTCCGCACCTCGATCTGATCGAAGCATCTTAATACTCTTTTCAAGTTGGTTATGTACTTCATTCTTGAATTCTTTGAACTTTTCAAAGGATTCTGATTTGTGCCTCATAAGGTACACATATCCATATCTACTGAAATTATCAGTAAATGTAATGAAGTACTGATAACCACCTCTGACTTTGACTTTGAAAGGACCACAAACATCACTATGTATGAGGCCTAACAAATCTGTCGCTCGTTCACCTTGTCCACTAAATAGAGTCTTGGTCATCTTGTCTAAAAGACAAGATTCGCATGTCTCATATGATTCAAAATCAAATGAGTCCAGTAATCCATCTCTATAGAGCTAGGATATGCGACTCTCATTTATGTGACCCAAGCGACAATGCCAAAGATATGTCTGATTCAAGTCATTAGATTTGAATTGTTTGGTATTTATGTTATAGACTAGATTTTCTAAATCTAGAACATAGAGTCCATTCATTAAATGTGCACTGCAATAGAATATTTCATTTAAATAAATAGAACAACATTTGTTCTTTATAGTAAATGAAAAACCTTTCTTGTCCAAACAAGAAACAGACATAATGTTGTTAGTTATTGCAGGTACAAAATAGCACTCATCAAGTTCTAAAATCAAACCACTCGGCAACAATAAAGAATATGTTCCTACAGCTATAGCAGCAACTCTTGCGCCATTGCCCACACGCAGGTCCACTTCCCCTTGCGTCAATGATCTACTTCTTCTCAGGACCTGCACATTAGTGCAAATGTGAGAAGCACAATCGATATCCAATACCCATGAAGAAGAAATAAATAAATTGACTTCTATAACAAGTATACCTGAATCAAAAGTCTCACTTTGCTTCTTCTTGACTTCCTCAAGATACTTTTTACAGTTCCTCTTCCAATGTCTAGCTTCCTTACAATGGAAGCAAGTCCCTTTATTAGCCACCCCACCTTTGGGCTTCAATGCTTTCTTGTCTTGGGTCTTGCCTTTATACTTCTTCTTACCTTTGCCCTTTTTAACCATAAGGACATGACTAGTACTAGGTTGTATCTTCTTAAGATTGCTCTCAGCAGTTCTCAACATGCTTAAGAGCTCAGGCAATGGTTTGTCAATTTCACTCATGTAATAATTCATGACAAATTGACTAAAGTCTCTAGACTAGGCAAGGAGTGCAGAATAAGGTTAGTGGCCAACTCTTGGCCTAAAGGAAATCTCAATCTCTCAAGGTTCTCCACGTACCCAATCATCTTGAGTACGTGAGTTCCTACGGGTGTTCCTTCTTGCATCTTGCATTGAAACAATGCCTTAGATACCTCGGATCTCTCGTGCCTCGCTTGCCCTTGATATAGTTGCTCCAGGTGTGCAACCATAGCAAAGGCATCCATGTTCTCATGTTGCTTCTGAAGCTTAGAGTTCATGGTTGCAAGCATAAGGCATGATGCATCTAATGCATCATCTTGATGCTTCTTGTAAGCATCCTTATCAGCACGAGTGGCATTGTTGGTGGGTGGTTCAGGAATGGGTTGCTCTAGGACATAGAGTTTCTGCTCCTGTTTGAGAACTATTCTCAAATTTCTATACCAGTCAATAAAGTTTGCTCCATTGAGCTTGTCTTTCTCAAGGACCGATCGCAAAGATAAGGTATTTTACGTATTTAAAGACATAGTGATCTACAACAGAAATGCAGACATGTATCATATTTCAATCATTTAATTAGGTCTTTAACTAAATGATTCTCCCACTTGTCACAAAGTGGTACAATATCCATATTATACCGCATCTTGAGTTAGCTTTGGCTAATCGCCCAAGACTTGTATAAATTAGGTAGGTAACTCGTACCAATTACATCTAATGTAACTCTTGTATATTTTTATGAACAACATTTGTTCATAGTGCCCATCGAATGAGATATCCTTCTAAATTACTACTCATCTTGAGTTAGCTTTGGCTAATCGTCCAAGATTTGTATAATGTAGGTAGATGTCTCATATGAGCTATGGCTCTAAGTTCATCAATTTAATTGAGAGAGCTTAGTTAAGTCAAACCCAAAGTTTAATAGGCGGATATCACAATTGTCTTGTCGTACTTTACCAAGGTAAATTGAGTCACTTTTCTTTGGCAAACAAGCTACGATTGAACAAGGTAATAGTAAGTATTAAACTTTGGTAGGCATATAATAAGTGACCTAATTTTTGTGATAACTAACTACGCATGCATCTCATACAAGCATCACATACACAAGCATCACATGAAAGCATAATATATATCAACATATAATTTTAAATGTGACATGGTTATGGCCCGAATCTACGATCTTCTCAAGCCAATGAGAAGAGTGAATGGATAACAAAGGGATGGCATCTTCTCCAAGTGCTTCCTTCGGTCATCCTGTGTTGTCGGCATCCTCCTTTTAACTTTAACCTTCAATGGACTATCCATTTCTTCATTTTGTACATTACAAAATAAGAACACTCAAGTTACATTCGAGTCTAAATCTATTTTACAACAGGAAAATAGAGATGAAGGCGCGACATGCAAGCCGCATTATGAATTACAACATGCACACACAACACATACAACCACAATCATATTGGGTCCTAGGCCATAACCATGCACCATGCATCATATCATTCATAATGATGTGATTTTATAAAATTAATTATACATACATGAATTTAAAAGTCACTTCGCCGATAAGCCACAACGCCACGGCGGTCCCACTAGCCGGTTAGCGGGCGGGGTCAAGGAGCAGCGCCCTTTGCGGGGGTCTAAGGGGGACCCTAAACCCGAAGAAAATTTTTATTTTCAACTCCTTGAATGAGTTGCTGCCCTCGGTACATCACTATGAACCCAAGACCCTTGCTTCCGGAGCATCCCATGTCAAACACGGTAGGATCGTGCCAATTGACACAGCCATTCTGGGGTGATTAGAGGCCACACGGGCAGGCCGTTTCTTTCCACACGGCCGTGGGTTTCTCTTCCAGAGGTGCCCACGGCCAAGCCGTGTTCTTCAACACGGTCGTGGGGTTGAACACGGTTAGGCCATGTTTTTCAACACGGTCGTGTGTCATACTGTTCCACTCCATTTTTAATCAACATTCCAAGCCTAAAATTCGTGTACCCATAATCTACATGTTTTATATCTCATAGAAAAAATGGAAAAAAAACTAATTTATATCACATATAAATCATTATAACGAAATATATGTTTTGCAAGTGGCTCTGATACCACTGTTGGGAAACCGGTCCAGATCTGATGTTCACAACATCACGGGTGAATACTTCACACAACCGCAGTGAAATTAATAATTATACCGGATCCCACCAGAGATCCATGCAAAACTATAAAAATCGTGTTGCTTATTCTAGTCTAGATCTTATCTAGAGGAGGAGTATACCTTCGGTGCGTTCCCTTCGCAATCCTGCTTTTCCAAATTCTGTCCGATCTCAATGCAGTAATGGTAACCGTATATCTATGGTATCCACACTGACACCCACACAATTTGGAGTCACGTTGTGCTAGCAACCCCTAGTAAAACGCCAAGACTTCTTTAGAAGAAGAAGGAGAGGAATGAGTTGATGAGAGAACACTTTCTCTCTTGGCCTTCTTTTGCTTGCACGCCCAAACAAAAACACATACCAAAATAAGTGATTTCCACGTTGAAGCCAATTTAACCCCATAGCAACCATTGCCATTAATTCCACATTAAGACATCTCTTAATACCAAGACTCTTGGTATTCTCCTTCATGAATTCTCATCATGAATACCAAGGCTCTTGGTATTCCCATGCATGATTAATCAAATTAATCATGCATGATAATGAATCATCTTCCATGGTTCAACTTGAGTCTAACTCAAGTTTAACTAGTTTGAGTCTAACTCAAATCTTGGCCATATGCTCAATTGTCCTTTTAGTCCAACTAAAAGAAACCTTCTCCAAAACAGAATGTCATTTGTGTGTGACCCTATAGGCTCTTGTAACGTTGGAAATGTATCTAAAACCCCTTTTAGATACATAAGCAATAAGCGGCATCTAGCAATACATCATTGATTCCCAAGTTACAAGATCATCGAGATCCGACAACCTTTCCATGACTATTGTCATGTATGACAATGTCCTTCTATCTCTGATATCTTAGATCGATCAATGAGGCATAAACCGTGTCATCCCCTTATCGATCTCTATGTTTCTTGATCCCCAAGTTGACTCACTCAAAAAAATGAGCTCAATATCACATATTGACTCATTTGAGTATGGCCATGCATTTCGTGGTCCTACTCTATCAAGAGGCCAAAGATATCACTCATGTCATATAGGAGGGATAGATCTCATCTACATCACTCACATCCCTCCGTATAATTCGTTACATACCCAATGATCGCCGTTATAGTCACCCTGTTACGGTGTGACGTTAGACGATACCAAAGTACATAACTCCTTATGTAGGGAACCGTAGTGACTTCAGGTCTAAGGACTATTCATACCAATAGTCACATGAGAAAGTATATGACACTCATATAACGATCCATGATACTTTCTCATGGCGGGTCAATTCAGTATATATATTCTCCAATACATATACCCATGTGTAAATGTGATATCACATATCCATGACTTGTGAGATCAAGTCATTCATTGACCAACATGCTAGTCTCAATGTATTAATATTACCCTTGTATATTAATACTTGACTAGGAATATTAAGAATAGTGTTCTCTACAGCTTCTCATAATCAATTCTACCAATTGATATACTGTAGATTAGAACCTACTATTCAAGGATATTATTATATTTATTTTAGCTAGCACATGCATAAAGTAAATATAATAAACAATCTTTGCCTTTTATTAAATGAAATATGATACACATGATCCCTAATCAATCATCTCATGATTGACACTACATCTCATGATTGGCACTAAGGGCTGACACTAACACTACGGAGGCATCAATCGACTGCCAAGTCTTCCATTGGACTACAACGGTCGGGATCTAACGTGTTCAAAAGTCGTTGTAATGGCGGCAGTCGACTGATTGTGGCCAACCAAAAGAAATCAGTCTTCTCTATAAAAAGAGAGGGTGTGGGCTTTGGGATAGCCAATGCTTAGCTTCCAAACATCTCCCAAGTGCCCAAGATGATTTTACTCCTTTTTCTTGGTATTATCTCAATCATATTGTAAAGAGGGAGTGTTCTTGTAAGAAAAGGTTTACCTCCACCTTGCTTGGTGCCAAGGAGAGAATAGTGAAGGTTTAGGCATGATTCACCTGGAATGAATCGAGTCGTGGATTAGTGGCAAGGGTCGTGAACCACGTTATGACATCGTGTTTGCATTTGCCTTTTTTTGTCTTGTGCATTTGCTTAATTGTTTTAGTATTTCCGTTGCGCTAACTCTAATCGTAGATGCTCAAGAACGATTGAATCCCACCGCACATGCAATTGGGGCTATTCACCCCCTCTAGCTAGCCACCGATGTTCCAACAAGTGGTATCAGAGCCAAGGTCGCTTGTCACCGGACTCACCGTCACAACAAGCACGACAACAAAGATGGTAGACTCCAACATTCATCCGCGGAAGTTTGAAGGAGAATTCGCTTAGTGGAAAAAGAGAATGGAGGTATTTTTCGAAATGGATTTTTATATCATGTTAATAATGGAATCCGATTTCGATATACCTGGGGATAAAGAGGGGGAGCCAATAGAAAAATCAAGGTGGACCAAGAAGCAAAGGGAGGAGCACCTTGCAAACTCAAAGGCCAAGCACCACCTTTTCAACGTGCTTCCTCAACAAGAGATAAATAAAATTGGCGAGTGTTCAAGTGCCAAAGAAATGTGGGAGAAGCTAGTGGAGCTTCATGAAGGCACCTCTGAAGCAAAACTCGCAAGAAGAGATGTCCTCCACTCCCAACTCAATAATATCAAACTCGATAAAGAGGAGAAGGTAACATCTTTACATTCACGATTTAAAGAGATTATTAATGGCCTAACAAGTGTAGGGGAGAAGCTCTCCAATAGAGACATGATCATGAAGGTCATAGATGCTTTCCTCGGTCATCCAAGTGGAGTTCCATGGTGGACTCATTTTATATCTCAAAGAATCTAGAGGAAAGTACTCTAGATGAATTTTTCTCCACTATTGAATTACATGAGTCTAGGCTTGAAAGAATAATTGAAGAACCAAGCATCAAGCCATTAAGAGGAGTGGCACTAGTAGCAAGCAAAGGGAAGAAGAAGAAGGAGATGCCACCTTCCTCATCGGATGAAGACTCTTCCTCCTCCATGGATAGCAATGAAGAAGCCTACATGGTAAGGAAGGTAAGACGTGCACTTAATAATTTTAAATTCAATAAATCTCATGATAGGGAAAGAAGGAGAAGGAGGAAGATCATATGCTATAATTGCTAAGGAGAGGGACATATAAGAGATGATTGTCCCCTCTTGAACAAAAGCAAGGAGGAAAAGAGAAAGAAAGAAGAAAAGAAGAAGGGGAGCAAGAAAAAGGGAGATGAGAAGAAAGCCAAGGAGAAAGGGAAGGCTAAGGCACACAAGGCTACATGGGATGATCCATCATCCTCATCGGAAGAAGAAGAAGCCTTTACAAGCCTTGCCCTAATGGCAATAGAAGACTTAGACTCCACCTCATCCTCCGAACAAGAAGAAAGAAGCACAAGTGAGGTGGAGAGCTCAAGTGAAGGGGGAGCATCACCTCCATCCTCATCGAAATTGGAGGAAGAAGACATAGAAACTATGGTAACAAATCTTTCCCCTAAGAAAATTATTTCCATGATTTCAAGTTTAACTAGGGACTTATTTAAAATGAAAAAAAGAAATAAATGCATGCAAAATGAAATTAAGGCCCTAGAAGAAAAACTAGCAAATGCATGCTTAAATGTTAATGATTATATTCCTTTAGATGTTAATGATGCATGTATTGAGGAAAATAAGGCTTTAAGGAAAAAGGTAGATTTCCTATCCTAGGCCTTAGAAAAATTCACCATAGGCTCCAACACTTTAAACTTGATCATTGGGAGCCAAAGGGCTAGTTTTAATAAGAAAGGCCTAGGATATAAGGGGACCAAGAATGAAAAGGCCTATCATTTCCTAATTGCTAGGGGCGAAGCTAAAAATAAAATGGTAGCTAGAAAATGGATTCCTAAAGAATACTTAGTGAACCCTATTGGAAAGAATCTATATTGGGTTCCTAAGTCCATCCTTAAGGGTTAGGAAAACCCTAGGTTAGTCAACCATAGTGGACTTAACTTATATCATGTTAATTGGTAGACTTAGGATGATGTGGATTATAACTTTTTGATTTATAGTGTTGGGTGATGATAATGTGATCATAACATGAAATTATGTATAATCTTTGTTTTATGATCATGATATGTAATTAGTGATTTATAATCATGATATGCAATAATTGATGATTTATGATCATGATTGATAATTCTTGATACATTTTCTTGATTGGGTTTGTAGGATGATACTTAACCATGGGTAGAATTGTATGAAATTTTGATTAAGTATAAATACCTTTAGGTACATCTCACACCCACTATAAGGTTAATTTGATTGAGAACATAGCAATGGGTGAGATGATAGGATGATACAAATGGTCCACTAATGCTTATGGCATTTAGATGGATCATTAAGTGTATCAATAGAGCAATCATAGACCAACTATGGGGAAAGCAAATGTCTAATCAATGGACATATTGCTCATAGATCATAGTTAGATATTTTAAATGATTTTAAACCATTTTATGTTTGATAATCTGTATGTTCATGTTTTGAAAAGGTTCTAAGGCAAAACTAGCTTTCAAGTTGATACAAAATTGAGTTATTTCCAAACCTTGAGTTTTTGCCTTATTTTCAAAAATAGAATGAATTTTCATGAAAACTTATTTTTCATTGATAAAGGGATCTACAAGAAATATGTTTCCAAAATTTCATGATTTTTCAAAATTTCTAGAATTATTGATGCATTTCTGAAAATGGACTTCGCAAATCAGAATTTCTGAAAACTAGGTGCCAGTTGACTGGTAGTTTGAACCAGTCGACTGATGTACTATGCACGAGCATAGTAACCTATTTTATCAGGATTTGAATTTGATTTTGGTATTTTTCTCCCATTAGACTTGATGTCATGAGTGTATAACATTTGAATAATATTTTTGATGGCGTCAAAGGGAGAGAATTTGTGGGTTTAAGTTAATCATGCTAAGGGGGAAATTTAGCATGTCTTAAGGGGGAGTTGCATGTTTAAGGGGGAGTTTGATACTCATGTTTACTTACATACTTTCTTTCCTTATGTTTTGTGTTTATGTTTTACCTAACTTAAACGAATTGCCACAGATCAAAAAGGGGGAGATTGTTAAGGCAATCAACCCATGTGATGTGGTTTTGATGTGTGTGGAAAAGGGTTTAAGTTAGGTTGATATGGATTTGATATGTGCGTTGAAGTCATGCAGGACTTAGTAATTTGTACATGGATGTCGATTGGCAAGATTAACCATCTCATGACTCGGTCCTTGAGTCGGTGAAAGATGCATTGCGGAAGTTGTGCGCTTGGTGCATCCGAGGGACTATTGGACGAGGAACATTGGAGTGAAACCGAAGGAAGTAGACTTCAGGGCGAGACGCGAAGGATGACACTGCGAAGCTGTGAGCTTGGCGCATCCGAGGGATGTGGTTGGATGAAGAGAACTTCAAAGGCGAGGGACTCCAAGGGAAGATGAGAGTGAGCAATTGTAACTCGGGAAGGGGTAGCTCTTAGGTGAACTTGGTCAATTGGCTAAGTGTCGGATGGGTTTTCTCGACATCAGTCTGTTGGGTTTCCGGCACCACGGTAAGTGTGTGTTCGAACAAGTTTCGTAAACATGTGCGCAGCGGAAGAAATAAAAAGCAATAAATCTAATTTATTACAACACACACACCACACGCATGCATAGTACAACATGTGTAGACATAATCATAGTTTCAAATGTTGCAATAAAAGGAAATTAATCTAGTATACCTGACGTATCACGTGTAGTGGGAAAGGCATCGACCGGAGCGACTCTCGGTAGAATTGCCTCTATCCGTATCCACACTGAGTGTCATTGGAATGACTTCACAAAGCCATGAGTCTCGTCTTCATACGAGTCACTAGCCTCGTGTTGAAGACGATGTGATCGAGAGAAGATCACAATCCGAATCAAAATTCGGATTCAAAAACGAGTCCCCAAAACTCGCTTCTCCAGAGAGGTATTCATTAACCGTTTGACGAATCCTTCATCCTCCACCTATGAGGATTATCGGAGATCGAATCCCCGGCAAGGTAGCCACTGTCGGAGCTCCAATCGTCGTCCAAACGACGCTCCAACACGAAGAAAACAATCTGTCCAGAAAACTAGATAGCTTGGCGGTGGATGTTGTGCCGGCCAAAGAGGATGGCCGGCCAACCCTTAGTCGCCAAAACCAAGGTGAGTCACCAGAGGATTGCCGGAGGAGTGGCCGATAGCAGCTGGACGCCGGCAGCAAGGGGTATACCTCGTGCTAGTCTCGACTGAATTGATGGTGTCCAAATCCATCAATTCATCGACTAGGGATAATTCCAATACATCACAATTACACATGTAGAGATACTCACTAGTTGTGATCCAATCACAAATTCTCTCATACTGTGAATCGTATTGTGACATTCAGTAAATGAGTTTAAGATCTAATCAAATACATGAAAATATGTATACTCAAATAGTGAATCTTCATTTATCATATAAATGGTTCAAACATAAGGCGATTGCCTTAGGACACCTCTCATATATTACTAACAGACTCCCACTTGGCCTAATGTCAATCGCTATAGTATCGAATATCATAAGCTCTAACATGACCCTCAAACTTACTTTGAAGTAACGCTTTAGTTAAAGGATCCGCTAAGTTCCTTTCAGTGGAAATCTTCTCGATTTGTATTTCCTTCCTACTTATAATCTCTTTGATCAAATGATAGCGGCAAAGCACATGTTTGGATCATTGATGAGACCACATCAAGTTCATAGATGAATTTCTCGATCCAAACCGCTTCCTTTGCTGCTTCCAAAGCTGTAATGTATTCTGCCTCAGTGGCAGAATCCACTATAGTGTCATGCTTGGAACCTTTCCATCTTATTACGTCTCTATTCCAGGTGAATACATACACAGATTGAGACTCGAAATTATCCTTGTCTGTCTGGAAGCTAGCATCCTTATACCCGCGTATCACCATGTCCCCTTCTCCATATATTAGGAACACATCCTTAGTTCTTCTTAAGTATTTAAGGATCGTCTTAACAGCCACCCAATGATCCATTCCTAGATCAGATTGGTATCTGCTCGTGACACTCAGAGCATACGATACATCGGGCCTCGTATATAACATAACACACATGATAGATCATATTGCGGATGCATAGGGAATCTTACTCATGCAAATCCTCTCGTCTTCTGTGCGCGGACACATAGACTTCGAAAGGTGTATTCCATGCCTGATGGGTAGGAAACCTTTCTTGGATTCTGACATGCTAAACCTCTTTAGCACTCGGTCTATATATGTAGACTGCAAAAGACCAAGCAACCGTTTTGATCTATCCCTATTGATCTTAATCCCGAGGATGTAGGTTGCTTCTCCCAGGTCTTTCATGGAGAATGTCTTGGACAGTCAAATCTTAACCGACTGTAAGATAGAAACATTGTTTCCTATAAGTAATATGTCATCGACATACAATACTAGGAACACGACTTCACTCCCACTAACCTTCTTGTACACACAAGGTTCGTCTAGATTTTGTGAGAAATCAAACATTTTTGATTGTCTCATCAAAAAGGATATTCCAACTCCTGGATGTTTCCTTTAATCCATATATGGATCGTCGCAATTTGCATACCTTGATTTTATCAACCGATGTGAAACCCTCGGGTTGTATCATATACACATCCTCGAGTAGATTTCCATTAAGGAAAGTTGTTTTCACATCCATCTGTCATATCTCATATTCATAATGAGCCGCTATGACTAGGAGCATCCGAATGAATTTAAGCATAGCAACAGGCAAATAGGATTCATCATAATCAACACCTTACTTTTTACAATATCCTTTCGCCACCAATCTAGCCTTATAGGTAATCACATTACCATCCATGTCAGTTTTCTTCTTTAAAACCCACTTGCACCCTATAGGCTTTATGCCTTCAGGTGGCTCAACCAAGTTCCAAACTTGGTTTTCATACATGGAATCCATTTTCGATTTCATGGCGTCAAGCCACTTATCCCTTTTTGAACTTTTCAAAACTTCTTCATACCTGGTAGGCACCTTATCATCAATGAGTAACACGTCATTTGATTCACTTATGAGAAATCCTTATCTCTCAAGAATATTGCGTGTTCTACCAGATCTACGAATATGTGGTATCTTAATAGGTCCAAGCGATGGCTCATCACTATGAGTTATTGGTTGTGGTGCTTCACCAGGTATCTTATCAATGCATATTGGAGTCTCTCGAGCCTCTTCAAGCTCAACGACACTCCCACTATTTTTCTTGCAAGAGAAATTCTTTCTCTAGAAACACAACATTCCTTGAAACAAACACCTTTTGTTTCATAGGATGATAGAATTGATAACCCTTTGTTTCCTTAGGGTATCCAGTAAATAGACATTTATCAGACTTAGCATCCAATTTGTCTGATACAGTCCGCTTCACATAAGCAGGACAACCCCATATCTTCAAGTAAGATACATGAGGTCTCTTACTATTTCATATGTCATATGGAGTAGTGGAGACTACCTTTGTTGGCATTCTGTTTAGCAAGTAAACAATTGTCTGAAGTGCATAGCCCCAAAAGGACTTGGGAAGATTTGCATGATTCATCATTGACCTGACCATGTCCAACAAGATCTGGTTACGCCTCTCAGATACACCATTATGCTGTGGTGTATATGGCGGAGTCCATTGAGACAATATACCATTGTCTCTTAGATAATCAAGAAACTCTTGACTTAAGTATTTACCACCTCGATCTGATCGAAGTACTTTAATACTCTTGTCATGTTGTTTCTCTACTTCATTTCTGAATTCTTTGAACCTTTCAAAGGCTTCAGACTAGTGTTTCATCAAGAACACATACCCAAACCGTGAGTGATCATTGGTGAAGGTAATGAAGTAGTTATAACCTTCTAGAGCTTGAGTTGATATAGTTTCACATACATCAGTATGTATTAGACCAAGCAACTCTCCCACCCGTTCACCTTTTCTTGTAAAAGGTAACTTAATCATCTAGTCGTTTAAGCATGATTCATATGTATCGTATGAATCCAATTCAAACGATTCCAAAATTCCACATCGGTATAATTCGGACATGCGTTTCTTGCTTACATGGCCAAGACGACAATGCCACTTATAGAAGTCTAATTGATTATCCTTTCGAGCACGCTTGTTGCTCACTTCGATATTGAAAATGTCACTAGATACATCCAACATATAAATACCATTTCTTAAAGTTCCAGCCCCATAACGAACGCCATTCAAAGTTATGTAACAACAATTGTTACTAAAAGTCAAATGGTACCCATTTCTATTTAAACAAGAAATAGAAATGATGTTCTTTATCATCGAAGGAACATAAAAGCAATTGTCTAGTTCTAAGACAAGTCCTGTAGGGAGTCTCAACAAATACGTTCTGATGGCGAGTGCAGCAACCTTTGCTCCATTCCCAACAAGTAAATTTAACTCTCCCTTGACGAGTCTTCTTCTATTCCTTAGCCCATGTATGTCATTACATATATGTGAGCCACACCCAGTATCCAATACCCAAGTGTTTGAGGAAATAGAATAGCAATCAATAACGATATCTAAAGAAGATGGGGCATCCGATGCCTCATTCTTCTTCACGGACTCAAGATAAATCTTGCAATTTCTTCGCCAATGGCCCTCCTTGCCACAATGAGGGCAAGTGCCCTTTTGTGCTGGTTCTGCCTTCTTAGGCTTTTTCTTCCCCTTCTTTTATTCCTTTGACTTCCTCTTAGAACCTTTCTTCGAGGAATCAACTAACAACACCGTCCCCTGCTCATGCTTCATAGAAGACTCCACAGTCTTCAACATGTTGAGCAGTACCACAGATGAACCTTCTTGCATCTCAGAAGTGAAGAGGAGTTTGGAGACTTCGAACATTTCGAATCTCACTTGCTCATCAAACAACTCATAAAGATGAAAGACTATGGTATGAGCATCCATATGCTCATGCTGCTTCCGCAGCTCAGGTACCATCGCAGCTAGCATGATTCAACTCACAATTTCAGAATCAGTCACATGTTTTTGATAGCCCAACAATTGGTCTGGAGTTGCATTGTCACTAGGACGGGCGGGAAGAGGCGCTTCGAGGACATTCACAAGCTTTTCAACCTTGAGAACAATTCTTAGGTTGAATCCAAAAGTCAGTCTAAGAAGTTCGACCCAGTCAATTTATTTGAATCCAAAATAGAGTGCAAATTCAAAGACATCATGATCAATCAATTAACCTAGAAATACAAATCAAGCATATATGAGAAAATGATTTTAAAATACATCAACATACATTTATAAATCTCATTCATTTTTCAAATTTTAAAACCCCAAAATCACTAGATTGTAGGTCCATCTCTGAATGGGTTGATATCCAAGATAGATATGAACAACCTTAGAGAGAGTCCAACAAGCCATTCATAGCTACGATGGTAGGTATCAAATATACCGATTGCATATCACATATATGCAACTATCACAATGTGTTATCAACTAATTGAATGTTCACACATACATTGGGTTGTTAACTCATTAACAAGTATGCATCATATGCATAGCACCCAACTTCACCTCCCTTCACATCGACCTTGGAGAGAATCCAACAAGCCGATGCTCCAGGTTAAAGCCAACCCATTAATCGAGAAATAGTTTTAATATGGTTAGAGTGCATTCAACCAATTAGCTCGGCTTGGAGAGAGTCTAACAACCAAAGCTAATGATTGACCTCTGACTCTTAACATATTAGTATTAAACTATTTCATGGTTTGAACATGTTCAGGTTCGAGCCGGGCTTGGAGAGAGTTCAACAACCCAAATAGGAAATAGAACTCTGGTTCTAACCATATTAATGGAAGATGTAGGCTTTAATATTGAGTAAGGGTTTTATGTCACATTCTCTTTGCATGCAAATAACTATTATCTACATGACATGACATACATGTCATACATCTACATGTCATGACACACATGATATAATGATATGCATCTAATGCAATTACATGACATACAATTATGGCAAGTACAAATATTTCCTTATATGTCATAACTATTTGTGGAAAATAAAATATATTTGAGATTTGATTCTCCAAATCAAATCATGATTAAATTAGGAAATAAATTTTCAAATCTAATCACATATTTTATTTATGGAAAGTGTTGATTAAGGAAAGTCAAATTTAATTTAGGAAATAAATTTCCTAAATTGTCAAAACTATTTATGGAAATAAAATATATTTAAGATTTGATTCCCAAATCAAATCATGTTTAAATTAGGAAATAAATTTTCAAATCTAATCAAATATTTTATTTATGGAAAATAATAATTTCCATAAATACTTCTAACTTTCCAAAAGTAGAAGATTTCCATAAATACTTCTAGACTTTTCAAAATTAGAACATTTCCATAAATACTTCTAACTTTTCAAAAGTTGAAAATTTTCATAAATACAATTACGACTATCACAAAACAATTTTACGATTATGTCAAAACACAACCTGGGTTCTGATACCATTGTTGGATTTTCGACACCACGACGAGTGTTTGTTCGAACATGTTTCATAAACATATGCGCAGTGGAAGAAATAAAAAGCAATAAATCTAATTTATTACAATACACACACCACACGCATGCATAATACAACATGTGTAGACATAATCATAGTTTCAAATTTTTCAATAAAAGAAAATTACTCTACGTATACCTGACGTATCACGTGTAGCGGGAAAGACATCAACCAGAGTGACTCTCGCTAGAATCGCCTCTATCCGTATCCACACCGAGTGTCTTCGGGATGAATTCACAAAGCCACGAGCCTCGTCTTCGTATGAGTCACTATCCTCGTGTCAAAGATGATGTGATCGAGAGAAGATCACAATCCGAATCAAAATTCGGATTCAAAAATGAGTCCCCTAAAACTCACTTCTCCGGAGAGGTATTTGTCAACCGTTTGACGAATCCTTCATCCTCCACCTATGAGGATTACCGGAGATCAAATCCCCAACAAGGTAGCCACTGTCGGAGCTCCAATCATCGTCCAAACGATGCTCCGACACGAAGAAAACAAGTTGTCCAAAAAACTAGACAGCTTGGTGGAGGATGTTATGCCGGCCAAAGAGGATGGCCGGCCAACCATTGGTCGCCGGAACCAAGGTGAGTCGCCGGAGGGTCACCGGAGGAGTGCCCGGCAGTAGCTTGACGCCGATATCAAGGGTGGACAGCGGCAAAAGATGGGCGGCATGGAACCCTTGGGCGGCGGCAAGGAGAAGAGAGGGAGAGGGTGGCTAGGTTTTCCAACACCAAAAGTTATCCACGAAAAACCCTTAAGCCATGTTTTTATAGAGAACATATTCTCCCAACAGTTATTGGTTCACAACCAAAACCTGTTAACCCACTCCAATAACTTAAGTTAAAATAAACCAAACCGCATTGGTCTATTTTAAGTTAAAACGGAATGAACCAACTTTGCTTCATTCGTTTAAAACAAACCAACCCCCTTTGGTTTATTCTCCACCATTGGATTAGAACCAAACCAATTTGGCTCATCCATCATGTCTTCATAAGACACGACCCATCCACGCTTCCATTGCGACTGAAATGATTTAATGCTCGATCCTTGTTTGGTCCAACCAAATCTAGTTTCTCTCGGTCTAAGAATCTCATTCTCAAGCTCGTTTTAAATCCTTTGGATTATGCTCGTTGTGCATATAACCAAATAGGTTCTCAATTTATGTTGGCCATCTATAATTAACCATTAATTATACAACGATCATGAGTGGCACCTAGTAGTACATCATGATTCCCAATTAACCGAAAGATTAATGGTTGATCCAGAACTATTTCTAAAACCCTTCAGCAGCCACAATGAATCGTGCCTCATTCCTTTTACTCATCTTATACCCACTTGGTTCAGGACATGGTCTATAGTGTCAGTCCCCACTAGGTTGACTACGTCACACCTTGCCCAAGTATCATTTCTTCGTCCTACGAATTCTAGTTACTGCACATGTATCCAAGAGTACCTTACTCTAAACATGTAATGCTTTGGGCAAAGACTTTAGTAACAATCCGACGAGTGGCCATGGGTATACATCTCCACACAAGGAGTGGTGAATCCTTTATAGGCTATTCAAACACCTTCAGTCACTTCGACTTATACCCAATCATCCCGGGTCCACATCTCTTCAGAGATACTTGCTTAAGATGTCAAAGCATGTCTTCATGACCAAGATGACTTGAATACCGCAAGTCAAAGGAACATCGCACTTAAGATGTAGTAAGAACTTCATTGACATATCTATATATGCAGAGAATCATATGAAGTTTTACAGTTGGTCACTCCAGTGAACTAGTTACCATAACTAGCATCCACGATTAACTCCGGACATCACAATGTCTCGAGCCAGTGAGAATCAGCTGCTTGGATACACCAAGAAGTATATCTCGTGCTAGTCTCGACAGAATTGATGGTGTCCAAATCCATCAATTCATCGACTAGGGATAATTCCAATACATTACAATTACACATGTAGAGATACTCACTAGTTGTGATCCAATCACAAATTCTCTCATGCTATGAATCGTATCGTGGACATTGAGTAAATGAGTTTAAGATTTAATCAAATACATGAAAACATGTATACTCAAATAGTGAATCTTCATTTATCATATAAATGGATCAAACATAAGATGATTGCCTTAGGACACCTCTCATATATTACTAACACAGTCGACTGTCATATCATGGCAGTCGAATGCTCCAAGTCGAATGAGTTCGACTGGTGGGTTTCTAGCCCAACAGTCGACTGCCAGACCATCAGTCGACTGCCAAGAATGGAAGTCGATTAATGAAGGCAGTCATGGGCACAGAACCTCTTGTAGTCGATTGATCAGTCGGCTACGGAGGCATCAATCGACTGATGGATACAACAGTCAATTGCCAAGTCTCCCATTGGGCTACAATGGTCGAGATCTGACGTGTTTAGAAGTCATTGCAACGGTGACAGTCAACTACCAAAGGCAGTAGTCGACTGATTGGCGACCAACGGGAAGAAATCAGCCTTCTCTATAAAAAGAGAGGGTGTGAGCTTTGGGATGGCCAACGCTTAGCTTCCAAACGTCTCCCAAGTGCCCAACACGATTTTACTTCTCTTTCTTGCTATTATCTCCATCATATTGTAAAGAGGGAGTGTTCTTGTAAGAAAAGGTTTACCTCCACCTTGCTTGGTGCCAAGGAGAGAAAAGTGAAGGTTTAGGCGTGATTCACCTGGAACGAATCGGATCGTGGATTAGCGGCAAGGGTCGTGAACCACGTTATGGCCTCGTGTTTGCGTTTGCCTTTTTTTGTCTTATGCATTTGCTTAATTATTTTAGTATTTCTGTTGCGCTAACTCTAATCGTAGATGCTCAAGAATGATTGAATCCCACCGCACACACAATTGGGGCTATTCTACCCCCTCTAGCTGGCCACCGACGTTCCAACATTTACATCCCTGGGTGGCGGCAATTTTTTTATTTCTTCGACCTTTGCCTTGTCTACTTCGATACCGTTCCCTGATATCTTATGTCCTAGAACTATCCCTTCAGTTACCATGAAGTGACATTTTTCCCAATTCAAAATCAAGCTATTCTCCTCACACCTCTGCAGAACCCTTTCTAAATTCATTAGACATGCATCGAAACTTGTTTCGTAGACTGAAAAATCATCCATGAATACCTCCATAATTTGTTCGATCATGTCTGAAAAGATAGCTATCATATAATGATGGAAGGTGGCTGGGGCATTACATAGGCCAAAGGGCATTCATCTGTATGCGAAAGTTCTATACGGGCAGGTGAAGGTGGTCTTCTCTTGGTCATTTGGGTGGAATGGGATTTGGAAAAACCCTGAGTACCCATCAAGGTAGCAAAAATAGGAATGTTTAGCGAGGCATTTCAGCATCTGGTCGATAAACGGAAGTGGGAAATGATCGTTTATTATTGCTTTGTTTAATTTATGGTAATATATGCACATTCTCTACCCCGTTACCGTTCGAATAGGGATCAGCTCATTCTCCTCATTTTTGACTACTGTAGTGCCGCCTTTCTTTGGAACTATGTGTACTGGACTTACCCACTCACTATCTAAAATCGGGTAAATTATTTCGGCATCCAAGAGTTTAAGCACTTCCTTTTTCACTACCTCCTGCAAATGAGGGTTAAGTCACCTTTGGCGCTCCACGGTTGACTTACACCCGTCCTCAAGAATTATCCTATGCATGCACAAAGACAGGCTTATCCCTTTTATGTCATCGATGGTATAGCCCAACACTTTTTTATATGTCCTAAGCACCCCCAATAACTTCCTTGTCTCTTCCTCACTCAAGTTGGCATTTATAATCACCGGATGGGTTGCAGTTGATGCTAGAAATTCGTACTTTAGACTAGGGGGAGCGGCTTCATCTCAAGTTTTGTGTGTTTCTCTTCTGCCACCTACCCCAATTCTTCCTCTTCTTCTGATCCTAAGGATAGGGAAACTTCTTCCATCCAGTACTCTCTCTTCTTGTCCTCCCCCTGTACTTGGCAGGCTACTTCAATACTGTCTATCCCCTTGATCAGGAAAGCCTCCTGAAAATGTTGCTCGCTGTTTGCCCATATTTCGAGAGTCCCCCCCCCCCCACTATCTCTATAATGTGATATGCATCGTCTGTGCTCTTTTTCATCAGCACACCCCCTGTGGCTGTGTCCAAGAGTTCTTTCGATGAGTTAGTTATCCTGGAATAAAAAACATGGAGGAGTAACCAATCCAATAATCCATGGTGTGGGAAGAGAATAACCAGTCCCTGTAGCCTCTTCCATGCCTCAGCCAGAGTCTCTTCTTGCCCTTGCTCAAATGAAAGGATTTTATCCCTAAGGTGGGTTGTTTTATGGGGGGAAAAGAATTTACTTAGGAAAGTGTCTTCCATTTGTTCCCATGTCATTATACTCCCGTTTGGTAGCGCGCGTATCCATTGCTTAGCCCCCCCTTTCAGTAAAAATGGGAACATGATGAGCTTAATGACATCTGCTGGGACTCCTTCATATTGCATTGTGTCGCAGTATGCCAGAAATTCTTCAAGGTGTAAATAGGGTTCCTCAATCTAAGCCCCTCCAAACTACTTTTCTTGAATAAGAGCAATTAATGCAGGGTTTATTTCCTAGCTTGCAGTCTGAATTCGAGGAATAACTATGCAGGAGTTCCAGGCTTTTTGTCTAGGCACTATGTAATCTTTCAAGGGTCGAGTGAGCTGTGTTAACGTTTCAACGTCCTTTGATGAGAGGGGATTACTAAATCATATACAATAGAAAACTTGGAGGGTGGAACCAAAGTTTTAGTTAAGAAGAAAAGTTAGGAGTATTTACCTAATACTAAGAAACAGGAAATAAAAAAAATCTAACTAACAAAATAAAAAAGCCAATAAGAAAATAGAAAACTACTGCTAAAATGAAATAACAACTAAATCTAGATATGGAAAATATAAAGTTGAAATAAAATAAATCAAAAGAAAATAAAGCAAGTAAGTAAATCTAATCCTAAGTCCGATCTGATTATCCACCTCTTGATTCGATATCGAATCGATCAGTCCTCGGCAACAGCTCCAAAAACATGATGCACACGAACACGACTTCAAATCTTGCAATGAGACCGTTGAGGACTCGAAGCACGCGCTTGCACTCAACGCCCGCAAGTGCACTGATGTCGTCAAGTAATAAAAAGATTATCGATCCCACAGGGACTAAGATTCAAGTAACGATTTTGTTCAGTGGGTGTAATTGTTCGGGACTAGAGTCTAAGGGGTTGTGAATGTGAGGGTTATCGGTGGTCCTACTCAATACAGTGTCACACGGAGGAATAAAGGAGGTTGCCGCGAGATCTTTTAAAGGGATTCTAAGACTTTGGTTTCCCTTGTGTCTCGTAAGATATGCTATCAACTGGGCATTGTCTAAACGTCTAACTACGGTCTTGTGGAAGGGACATCATACACTCTCCTGATGAGCCACCGCATCTATCGGGAGCTATCTCTGCCTTACAAGGACTAGATAGGTGGTACGAGGATGCCGAATCAATCCCTGCGATGAATTGTTTCTAGTTCTATCGCATCCTTCTACCCATGGTTATAGGAGATGAGGCTAACCCCTAGGTTCCTCGTATAAATCCCCTAAATATTAGATACGAGGGTTGTCATCCCTCGTATCAGCTAAGCATAGTAGATAGAAAACCAAATACATATAGATATCGGTCTACTCAAATTTC
This sequence comes from Wurfbainia villosa, assembly GCA_025175895.1. NCBI lineage: Eukaryota > Viridiplantae > Streptophyta > Magnoliopsida > Zingiberales > Zingiberaceae > Wurfbainia > Wurfbainia villosa. The sequence continues at coordinate 94,707,682 of CM045992.1, read as the reverse complement.
AATTGTAAATTCAAACTCAATAACAGAATTCAATTTGAAGCAGCATGTCATACACACACAAGCTACTCCCTAATCCTAGAATTGAAGAAACTACTCCATAGATGTGAAAGAAGAAACACAAGGCATGTTCATGTTCGAATACATAGTAGATAAAGTGCAAGAACAAGAATTTACAATGCCAATGTAGCCTTCTCTTTGGCATTGAAGTGCATAACTCAGATCTTCGACGGTGTTCTTCCTCCCCGTTGTGAGTTCCCGAAGCTTTTTAGGGCTTCGGTGTGTCGTCCCAGCCATCTTTCCTCCCCCCTAGGGTTTGGGTGGAGCTCTCCTTATATAGACATCACACCAAATCGCTGTGAAATCTGAAAAAAAACTCTAGTCACGTCAATCTGCTGGGCCACCACACGGTCGTGTGTTTCCACACGGCCAGGTCGTGTGTGGCCCTAGGGTGGCCGATTTTGCCCCTTGGACATGGTCGTGTGTAGCCACATGTCCTGGTCGAGTACCCTTCTGTGTCTAGCTACAAAATACCCTTCTTTTGCTCTGAAAGTGTGCCTTTTTCCCACGAAATGTTGTCCTGCACGCAAAAGTACAAAGAGCAGATCTCCGAACCAGAAAAGAGGAAATGCATGCAAAACAAAGTGACATATGCATGAAACTAACATAAAATACAATGAGATGTGAGTGAAAACTACTCCTAAAACCCTATATATTTTGGTCACGTCACTTACCTAAATGTCTAGAGGGTCTCAGTCAATCAAAACCTCCCCCTTAACCTAACATACTCTTAGGGCATCCTTGTTAACTACAAGAAAGATTTTCCTAAATGTCTAGAGAGTCTCGGTATCTGAAATTGACCTAAGGATCTGATCAACAAATTAATATTTTAAGAAAATATAGGTTTTCAAACACAAACATGACAATCAATAAATATAGACAAATAATTTTAAGAAAATATATATTTATAGATTTCCAAATCATTTTTCTAAAAAAAAATCAATTTATTGTCCTTAACATCTCACCCATTCTAAATGTCTTAATACAAATAGTACTTGTTAACCTTATATGTATTGTGAGATGAGGATTCATTAATTTTTTTTATTTTAATGAAAATTAAAAGTATTTAAACTGTTGGATCGAGAAGCGTCGCTAAAGGGGGGGGGGGGGGTGAATAGCGATCGTAAATCTTTTCGACGTTTCGTTCGAGTAGACAATTAAACGAGTAAGAGCAGTGGAAAATAAAGGAACACGTTTATTTTTACTTGGTTCACAACCCAGCGGTTGCTACTCCAAGGCCCTATCGGTCCTAGACTGCGTACGGAGGGCAAAGCACTATAACGTCTCCTCCTCGTTGGAGGTAGGAGACAACGATCACAAAAACCGAATGTACGAGGATGAGGCAAAAAGCCTACCTCACCTCGTTACGATTAAAATAAAGAATACAATAAAAATAATTACTTGCTATTGCTGCCGATGAAGGAGATTTGAACTTGTCGTCGCGTCGGCGTTGGAGCGTTGGCGTTGTAGGAGCACTTGATGAATAAATTTGATGATGATTAGAGTTGGAATCCTCCCCTCCTTTTATAGATTTTGGCCTCTGAATATGTCTCCTCTTTTTTCGGAACAGATCACAAAGTTGTCCAAATTTTATCGCGAAGTGGCCGCGTCAAACCTTATCCGTTTTGACCTAGCACAAGGGTTGATTCGTCGCCATCAGTCGACTGATGAGCATCAGTCGATTGCTTGATGTCCAGCAGTCGACTGCCAACCTGGTCACTTCCCTGTAGTAAGAGGTTAGCTCAAAAAATGATAAATGCGACGGTTTCTGACCGTCCGATCTCGACCTAGACCTTCCACGGGAAGTCTTAATCGGATCACCGCCTACGGTCGTCCTCGTAAAGAGGACACGACCTTACAATCTCTCACTCACACGAACTTACCTCGATAGTAGCTCTCGCTTCTGGCCTTCTACTCGATTCCTTCGGCTCCCTCCGAAGTCACTCGAGTGTCGCTCGACCACCGCGGCTTCCTCCGGGTGTCGCTGTTGGATCGATGCGGTTCGCTAGAGGGGGGGGGTGAATAGCGATAAAAACTTTTTCTCGTTTCTTTCGTTAAAACTCGAGAGAAAATTAATTGCAGCGGAAATGTAAAGTAAATAGAGACAAATAGGTTTTACTTGGTTCGTAGCCTTCGGCTACTACTCCAAGGCCCTAATGGTCCTTGACCACGCACGGAGGGCAAATACTAAACGAACTCCCTCTTGATGGAGATAGGAGTTAAACGAATACAAAAACTCAAGAAAGACTCAAGGTAGAGGGACACTCCCCCTCTCCTTGATATGATTTAAAGCTCGAAATAAAAACAACTTATACAAATTTAAAGATTATACCGACGACTTCAAAGATTGGAGGTTGAAGCTCTAGTCGTCGTCTCCCGAACGCTCGTCAGTAGGGATGTCGAGAGTCGAGCGATCGGAAGCACTTGGAAGCTTTTGAATTGATGAAAACCCTAGGTTTGGCCCTCCTTTATAGCCTTTGAGCCCTCATCGAATGGGTCTTTAGCCAATCACAAATGGGCACAAAACCCCTTGAAAAATGGTGATAACTCTTATCATCATCACGTGATCGATGGCATCGATCGATTAGCGACATCGATCTTCAATGACCGTCATTTGCCAGCGATTGAGTCCTCAGTCGGTCTGATGATGCTAGCTGCAAGGCAAGGTTAGCTCAAGAAAAACATAATTTTGATGGTCGTCGACCATCCCATCTCGACCTAGACCATCTATAAGAAGTCTTTGGTCGGATCTACGCTTAAGATCATCCCCGTAAAGAGGATACGACCTTACTTACGCTCCCACACACGAGCTTACCTCCGTACTTACGTGTTGCTTTTGCTTCCGGCCTTCCACTCAATTCCTTCGGCTCCCTCCGAAGTCTCTTGAGTGTCGCCCGACCACCGTGGCTTCCTCTGGGTGTCGCTAGCCTTCAGCTTCAGCGTTGAGACTTTTTTGCACACTTGATTTAGCTCATGAGATAACAATATATGCTTAACTTTGTATCGTTTGCTATAATCAAAACTTAGGTGCCTACTGCACCAACAATCTCCTCCTTTTTTATTTATGGCAAACTCACATACAAAGTTAAGTAAATAGCAAGCATGAAGAGTAATAATGTGCATGAGAAACAAAAAATATGGAGATTAAGTTGGAGTAGTAAGGATTTTCTTCAAGTACTCCCCCTTGAGGAAACCTCCCCTTGACCGAGGGTGAGTCTTGAAGAAAGTCCTTAATCCTCCCCCTTGAGGGTTGCTTTAAGTAATTAACATTACTTAAAGTTGGCCTTAGTAAAACGTTTTAGTTAAGCCCTTTCTCCCCCTTAAGTAAAACATTAACGACATAAAGTTTAAAAAATAAATTTAAGTAAAACGTAGACGGCACAACTAAGTTTAAGTTAAGAATTCTTTGGCCTTTTGGTAAAAGTTAACTAAGTTGTAACTTTTGGTTTAAATATGAAGTAAGAGTTAAGTTATCAAAACAATTTTGACCCCTTAACTTTGGCCTTTTTCTCCCCCTTTTGCCGTATATCGAAAAGAGTAAGGGGTGTGTGGAAAACAAAATAAGTGTTAAAGTCCAAGCATGTTCCCTATTTTATATATATAAAAAAAATATACTGAAAATAAGCTCATCTATAAAATGCTCGACTCATATTTAGCTTGATTGATATGTAAGATCAACCAGTCCTGGTCAGAGTCGGTTAGTATATATGATTGTACTCCGTGGTTCATAGCGATGCACTAGCTCTACATCTGGAACCAGGAGTAAGGTCCTAACATCTCACACCCATCTACGTGGCTAAGTACACAAACACATTAGTCCTATGTGTTGTGAGATGTACTGACTCCTTAAATCTATAGGTGCATGATATCTAAGGTATGTCCTATGCTAGTTCCATAAAAATGAAATTAAAGAAATAGTAGTAAGAACATATAATTTGCATGTACCTATTCTATTACGCACATGCCCAATTTTCGTCTTAATAGACTAAATTCGGCTTCGGGTAGGGGTTTAGTAAATAGATCTGCCAAGTTAGACTTCGATTCGACGTATTCGAGGTGTATGGCTCCGTTGGCCACATGTTCTCGAATGAAATGGTGTTTGACCTCTATATGTTTGGTCCTAGAGTGACATATTGGATTCTTTGTAAGATTAATTGAACTAATGTTATCTACGTGAAGTTTAGTATTCGTAAAGTCTAACTTAAAGTCGCGGAGAGTGTGCTTCATCCAAAGAAGCTTCATGACACACTCACCCATCGCGATGTATTCGGCTTCGGTGGTAGATAAAGCAACACAGTGTTGTTTCCTACTGCACCAACTCACTAGACTCAAGCCGAGAAGTTGACAACAACCACTCGTGCTCTTTCTATCGAGCTTACTACCGGCATAATCCGAATCGGAGTAGCCGATTAGTTCGAACTCCATAGATCTAGGGTACCAAATACCAACGTTAAGTGTACCCTTAAGATATATAAGGATACACTTAACTAGGGTTAGGTGAGACTCCTTAGCACAGGTTTGAAACCTGGCGCACATACTTACTGCGAATAGGATGTCGGGTCGACTCGCAGTTAAGTATAGGAGACTCCCTATTACGCTCCTATAGTATTTTAAGTCAATGGACTTACTTTCTAGGTCTTCTCCTATGTTAACATTTATCGCCATTGGGGTGTTTATTACCTTAGCGTCTTGCATTCCAAATCTTTTAATTAACTCCTTAGTGTATTTTTGTTGATATAGGTATATATCATCCTTAGTTTGTTTAATTTGTAGACCTAAAAAGAAACTTAACTCGCCTACCAAGTTCATTTCGAACTCACTTTCCATGAGTGAAACCAACTCGTTTAGTAAGGCTAAGTTAGAGGTTCCAAAAATTATATCGTCTACGTAAATTTGAGCTATGAATATTTCTTTACCTAAGGTTTTTACGAAGAGAGTTGGGTCAACTAAGCCTTGGTTAAACCCTTTTGACTTAAGATGGACTGAAAGTCTCTCGTACCAAGCTCGAGGAGCTTGTTTAAGTCCATAGAGATCTTTCTTAAGTTTTAGAACATGGTCGGGTTTATCTAGATTTTCGAATCCGGGGGGTTGGCTGACATAAACTTCTTCTTTAATGTATCCATTTAGGAATGCCGACTTAACATCCATTTGAAATAGCTTAAATCCTCGATGTGCGGCATAAGCTAGCAACATTCGAATGGATTCGAGTCTAGCTACTGGGGCATAGGTTTCATCGTAATCTAAGCCTTCAACTTGGCTAAACCCTTTGGCGACTAACCTAGCCTTGTTTCTAACTACTTCACCTTTATCATCAAGCTTATTTCGAAACACCCACCTTGTTCCAATTATCGTTTTGTCTTTAGGTGGTGGTACTAATTCCCACACTTCATTCCTAGTAAATTGAGCTAGCTCTTCTTGCATTGCAATAATCCAATCGGGATCAAGAAGAGCTTGTTCAATTGATTTGGGTTCTATCTTTGAAATTAAGGAAATTTGACTAAGGTTCCTATAGGATGCTCTAGTTCGAACTCCTAGATTAGGATCTCCTATCACTTGATCGATAGGGTGGTTAGTCCAATCCTAGATTGGGTTTGTGTCACCTAATGCTTGATCAATGGGGTGACTTGGTTGAACACTAGTTTGGTTGGAGTCATCTATCACTTGATCAATAGAGTGACTTGGTTGACTTAGGTTAGGATTAACACTAGACCTGATCTCCGGATCAGAGTTAGGTCTAGTATGAATCAGCTCGCTAATTGGGGTTGTTGGGGGTTTTGTAGGTTCATGTCCTTCATCAAATACTACATTGATAGTCTCCTCGACTCTAAGGGTGTCATGGTTATATACTCTATAAGCTCGACTTGTAGTCGAGTATCCTAGAAAGATTCCGGTCGTTTTGGATGTAAATTTCCCTAGGTAATCCTTAGTGTTTAGGATATGTACCTTACACCCAAATACCCTAAAGTACTTGATGTTGGGTACTTTATCGTGATAAATCTCGTATGAGGTCTTAAGGTGCCTTTTTACCATAAGGATCCTATTTTGGACATAGCATGTTGTACTCACGGCTTCTGCCCAAAACCTATCGGGTAGGTCGTATTCGTTCAACATGGTCCTAGCGGCTTCTTGTAGAGTTCGGTTTTTCCGCTCCACTAGGCCATTTTGTTGAGGGGTCCTAGGGCAAGAGAATTCATGGTGGTATCCGTTTAGGTTACAGAAGTCGGTGAACCTTTGATTTTCGAATTCACCACCATGATCGCTTCTAAGTCTTTTAACCTTAAGGTCTTTTTGATTCTCGATTAATTTGAATAGATTGATTAATTGATCTAGAGTATCATTTTTATGTTTGATGAACCTAACCCAGGTAAACCTGGAGTAGTCGTCAATTATGACTATGCAATATTGACTTCTATTGAGTGACTTGCCTCCATGTGAATCGAATAGATCCATATGCAGGAGCTCAAGTACACTTGAGGTTCGTTCTTGGTTAGTTAACTTGTGTTGTGTCCTAGGTTGTTTTCCTTGTTGGCAAGCATTACAGATTTTATTAACCAAGTTGTTGAGGTTGGGTAAGCCTCTGACTAAGCCACTCTGACTCATCTTGTGGACGAGTCTTGGGTGCGAGTGACCGAGTCGTCGGTGCCACAACCATGATTCCTCTTCCTGTGTCATAAGACATTTGGCTGAGGAATTGATTAAGTTAATTGTATAAATGTTATTTGTCCTAGTTCCTTTGAGTATTGTTTTAGCTGTTTTATTTGTTTTAATTGCACATTCATTTTCTAAAAATACGACCTTATAGTTATTGTCACATAATTGGCTTACGCTAAGCAGGTTATATTCAAAATTCTCTACAAGTAATACATTTTTAATAACAAAATTCGAGTTAAGCTCGATATCACCTGATCCGATGATTTTGAGCTTGCCATTATTCCCAAAGGCTACCGATCCTTGTCGTTTGAATCGAAGCTTTGTGAATTTGAGTTGATCCCCGGTCATGTGTCGGGAGCAACCGCTGTCCAACATCCATTGATCCTACACACAAGGTGGTTGGATTGGATGTTAGATTTTTTTTTAAAAAAAAAAATTGGTTGTAAGTTGTTAACCCTAGGTCATCTCACCTGTGTCTATATAATCAAGCATGTTATACTTATGTGTTTTTTGTGAGATGATTTCCAATTAAGTTGATTAAGTACATTTAGGTTCAAGTAATTTTATGTTAGATTTGGATTTGACCCTAGGCTTGTCAAGTTTACCTTTTCAAGATCATGGCTTCCAGGTCATGGCGAGGCACAGGGGTCTTCTTTTATCGGATCATCGACCACTTCCTTAGACAAAGCCATGTTCAAGAAAATGATGACTTGACTCACCTAAGATTATTTCCTAGTCTAACTAGTTATTTTTGAAAAGAGGCTCCCCGAGGCTCAATCTTTTTGAAGAATTTTAGTTGGTTATGTTTTTGAAAAGAGACTCCCCGAGGCTCAATCTTTTCGAAGAATTTCAGTTGGTTATGTTTTTGAAAAGAGGCTCCCCGAGGCTCAATCTTTTCGAAGAATTTTAGTTGGTTATGTTCGTGTTCTAAGTGAGTTCACAAGCACAAATTTTCTAAGTTAAAGCATGCAATTTCTAAGTTAAAGCACACACTTTCTAAGTTAACACATGCAATTTCTAAGTTAAAGTACAAACTTTCTAAGTTAAAGCATGCAATTTCTAAGTTAAAGCACAAACATGTTTTGTACTGGCTCCCCCTAGACCATTGAATCGGTTCGGTCTATCCACATAGTGGATTTAGTCCTTGGGAACCCAGTACGGGTTGGATCCTAGAGTTGAAATCAAAAAGTTCTTAGGGACCCATGCTTGGACATGTTTCCTATGTCGACTTACAATCGACATATACGACCTATTAGTCGTATTTGAGTTAAACCCTAGTCCAGCCTTGTTGTGCACGGCCCTTTGAGATCCAAGTAGGAGGTCAAGTCCTTTGGATCCCGAAGTGAACCTTTCCAACGTGTTCCTAAGATCTTCGATTTGACTTTTCAAGAAAGAGTTCTCAACTTCGAGCTTTTCAACTCGAGTTGAGTCCTTCTCTTGAACTCGACTAGTCGAAGAGGTTAGGGAGACCTCGTGTTTGAGGAGTTTAACCTCCTCAACAAGGGTCTCGACCTTGGACTTGGACTTAGCTAACTTCCTAGACAAAAACCTAACCATATTATGTAAAGTATTAAATAAAGTTCGACTTACTTTAAGGGTATCTTTTGAACCGGATGCGTATCCGTGGCTTGACTTGAAGGTAGCTTCGTAGTCCGAGTCATCCTCAGGTTCTGACTCAAGTTCAGGCTCGGTCTCCGTGTCTGACTCAATTGATTTTGCCATGAAGACGTGGTCTTCGTCTTCTTCGGATGACGCTTCTTCCCATGTCGCGTTGAGGGCCTTCTTGTGCTTAGGTGCTTGGTGGTTGAGCTTGGGGCACTCGGACTTGATATGTCCAAACCTGTTGCACTCATAACACCTAATATTGGAACTTTTAGGCTTACCTTGGTTGGGTCGAGTCATGGTTCGCTTTCGTCCCTTGGCTATCCTTCGAGCTAGGTTCATTAGTTCGGCAGTCAACTCTGGGTCAACTTCTTCTTCGGACTCGTCTTCCTCCTCGATTGGTGGTGGCTTGCTTGCGATTTTCTTCTTCTTTGAACCTGCAAACAAGGCTATACCCCTCTGCCCGAGTTAGACTGCTCATGAAGTTCAAAATCCGAAAAGAGTTCATCTAACCTAATTTTAGAAAGGTCCTTGGAGACCTTATAGGCATCGACCATGGATGCCCATAAGGTAGTCCTCGGAAAAGAGTTTAGGACATACCTTATAAGGTCGCGGTTTTCGACCTTTTGCCCGATTGCGTGTAGATTGTTGACTATGTCCTGGACTCGGGCGTGAAGTTGTGTCACGGACTCGTGTTCCTGCATTTTTATATTATACAATTTATTGAACAAAAGGTCGCACTTACATACCTTGGCTTCATCGGTCCCTTCGTGTAGCTCCACTAGTTTTGTCCAAAGATCTTTTGCGCTTATGAAGGGGCCGACGCGATTTAGCTCCTCCTTGGATAGGCCGCATTGAAGGATTTGCGTTGCCTTAGCGTCGGCTTCGACTTGTTTTTTTGTCACAATGGTCCATTGGTCATAATCCAAGGAGTCACCCACTTCATTAGTCGGAAGTGTGAAACCCGTTTGGATTATGATCCACATCTCGATTTGGGTTTTAAGAAAGCATTCCATCCGACCCTTCCAATAACGGAAGTCATCTCCGTTGTAAAACGGAGGTCGGACGGTGCTAAACCGTTCGAGATGGGCCATTAGAACAAAGAACACAAGGAGACGAAGGAAAAAAAACTAGCAACGACAAAAACACAAAAAAAGTACCAAGACTCGCGTCTTGGATTAGTAGTGCGGGAGTAAATTTAACAAAGAGAAATAAATCTGAAATAAACAGAAATAAAAAAAAAATAAATCTGTGAAAAATGGCTAGATTGGTGGTTTCACCAAATCTTAGCAACCCCCGGCTCTAATACCAATTGTTGGATCGATGCGGTTCGCTAGAGGGGGGGGGTGAATATCGATAAAAACTTTTTCTCGTTTCTTTTGTTAAAACTCGAGAGAAAATTAATTGCAGCAGAAATGTAAAGTAAATGGAGACAAATAGGTTTTACTTGGTTCGTAGCCTTCGGCTACTACTCCAAGGCCCTAATGGTCCTTGACCACGCACGGAGGGCAAATACTAAACGAACTCCCTCTCGATGGAGATAGGAGTTAAACGAATACAAAAACTCAAGAAAGACTCAAGGTAGAGGGACACTCCCCCTCTCCTTGATATGATTTAAAGCTCGAAATAAAAACAACTTATACAAATTTAAAGATTATACCGACGACTTCAAAGATTGGAGGTTGAAGCTCTAGTCGTCGTCTCGGCAGCGCTTCATCGTAGGGATGTCGGAGAGTCAGAGCATATCGGAAGCACTTGGAAGCTTTTGAATTGATGAAAAACCCTAGGTTTGGCCCTCCTTTTATAGCCTTTGAGCCCCTCATCGAATGGGTCTTTAGCCAATCACAAATGGGCACAAAACCCCTTGAAAAATGGTGATAACTCTTGACTACTCGAGGCTGATCCTTTGACTAGCAATGATCGATGGCCATCATCGATCGATGGCGATCGATCCGATTGTCGACCTTCTAATGACCGCTTGATCTGCAATCGAGTCCTCCAAGCCGGGCAATGATCGATGCTAGCTGCAAGGCAAGGTTAGCTCAAGAAAAACATAATTTCGATGGTCGTCGACCATCCGATCTCGACCTAGACCATCTATAAGAAGTCTTTGGTCGGATCTACGCTTAAGATCATCCCCGTAAAGAGGATACGACCTTACTTACGCTCGCACACACGAGCTTACCTCAGTACTTACGTGTTGCTTTTGCTTTCGGCCTTCCACTCAATTCCTTCGGCTCCCTCCGAAGTCTCTTGAGTGTCGCCCGACCACCGTGGCTTCCTCCGGGTGTCGCTAGCCTTCAGCTCGAGCGTTGAGACTTTTCTGCACACTTGATTTAGCTCATGAGATAACAATATATGCTTAACTTTGTATCGTTTTCTATAATCAAAACTTAGGTTCGACTTAGGTGCCTACTGCACCAACAGTCGCTAGCCTTCAGCTCCAGCTTTAGCACTTTTCTGCACACTTGATTTAGCTCGTGAGATAATGATGTAAACTTAACTTTGTGTCTTTGCCATAATCAAAACACAGGTTCGATTATCTAGTGCCCCTGCACCAACATAAACTTGTGTTAAATTTAAGTTTAGCTTGGGCTAGTCGAGTAAATTTGTCTAAAATCAACTTCTAGGTAGTGGCGAGGCATATGACCTTCTTGGATATCAAGTGGACCACTTCCTTAGACAAAGCTGATTAAGGAATTAAGTACTAGACTTGCTTTAAACTAAACTTTGATCTAACTAGTTAAAGACTAAGTGAGTTAGCTTCAATTAGTTCCACTGAACTTAGTGCACCATGTAGTACACATCCAGCCTAGACATGCACTTCGAAGAGATTTCCTAACTTACTATCAGTTCACTTTGTCTTAGTACTAGGATCTTCAAGTTTAAATTAACCTTTGGTCCTATCTAACCATTCTATTAACTTAAGGCTAGCATGTACGACATGACATTATCTAAACAAGTAAAACATAATATCAATGTATGAATGAGTATGACATATTCATTCAATTCAACCAATTTACAGTATTTAGTTTCTTGGGTAGAATTTTATTTGTTCCATAGTTATAAGGTACTCTATGATAATTAGGTTTACAAATTGTAGGGTCTTGATTTTTGATTAACTTAGACTTGTAACCCAAGTCTATATATTTATTAGTTGAATTTTTAAAAGTTGAAGTTTTAATTATTAAATTATTAATTTGTGTATAATCAAATGGTACTCTATTATAATTAATCTTATTAGTTTTATTAATTAAGTTTGAATTTTTAATTAAGTTAGATTTTGAATTTTTCAAATTAGACTCTTTCAAAGCGGGACAAAAATTTTTAAAAATAGGATTAGAATTTTTCAAATAAGGATTATTAGAATTTTTGAAAATATGATTTGAATTTTTTTTAAGGTAGGATTAGATTTAGAATTTTTTAAATTTGATTTAGAAATTTTTAAATTTATATTCATATTTTTAAAATTTGAATTTTTTAAAATAGAATTTTTTAATTCATAATTATCTTGATTGATCAAATCTAGATTTTGATGATTATGATCTAGGCTCTCATTATTCTGATCAAGTCGAGGTTGGTTTTGGTCATGATTTGATCTAGATCTATATTGATTATACTAAAAATTTGATCAAGTTCTCGATTAATCTTATCAAAGGTCAGATTAATTTGATCATTTTCTTTAATAATATTTTTATTATTTAAACTAAATAAATGTGGATTATTTAATTTTTTACTAGTTGGATTATTAATTGTGTTAATTAATTGACATTGTAGTGCCCTCTCTCCCTGCACTTGAAAAAAATAATATGGAATTTAAATTTTAAATTGACATTGTTACCTTTCTCTCCCTCGATTCTAGGCCTTGTGCAATGCTCCACCATGGTTAGTTCAATTGAGGATCTTTCAATACTTGCACGAACACAAAAAAAAATATCCCAAGACTTAGTCTTAGATTAGTAGTGTTGGTGCAATCGGCCCAGGTTGACTCGAGTTTGACTCGATCAGTACCTTGATAGAATTTTGATGATAGACAAAACTCATGACATGAGATTGTCATGGGAAAGTCCAACATGGGGTTGGCTTGGAAAATCCAAGCATGGAGCTTGGTGTGGAAAAGTCCAAAGCATTGCGAAGCCGTGCGCTTGGTGCTTGGCATGGGAAAGTCCAAAGCATTGCGAAGCCGTGCGCTTGGTGCTTGGCATGGGAAAGTCCAAAGCATTGCGAAGCCGTGCGCTTGGTGCTTGGCATGGGAAATCCAAAGCATTGCGAAGCCGTGCGCTTGGTGCTTGGTGAGAAATGCATTGCGAAGCCATGCGCTTGGTGCATGTGGGAAGTCTTGAGGACTTGGTAAGTTCACTAGGCTCGGGGTCCTTGAGTCGGTGAAGGATGACATTGCGAAGCCGTGCGCTTGGTGCATCCGAGGGACCGCCGGACAGGGAGCGAATGGAGTGAGCCCAAAGGGAAGCATACTTCTAGGGCATGAGACGCGAAGGATGGCGTTGCGAAGCCGTGCGCTTGGCGCATCCGAGGGACGTAGGCCGAGGGAAGAGAGCTTCAGTGGGGAACTCCATGAGTGATGTGGACTTGGCCAAGTGGCTAAGACTGAGTGTCGGAGGCTCAAACAACTTGGTGTTTGAGGTTTTTCCCGATGGAAGTCGACTGGCATAGTTGTCGGTTCGACTGGTCCAAGTCGACTAGAGTTCGACTGGTGTAAGGCTGCGTTTTGGTGCTTGGCGATCAGCGCCATGGGATCGCAATCGATTGATGTCGGCGATGTCGATCGGCGAGAGGATGGCGATGATCGATGAGAATGTCGCGAGCACAGAATGCTCCGTAGCCGACTGGGCAGTCGACTACTAGGTCACCAGTCGACTGATGAGGGCCATCAGTCGACTGGTAGGAGATCCGTTGGAACTTGTCCGACGTGGATCTGGCCGTTGTGAGACAACGGACCACGAGCGATGGGCCTTTTGGCAGTCGACTGCTAGGCGCAAAAATAGCTTGATGCAGGTTATATAAGGAGCTTGAGTTGGAGGATTTCGCCAAGCCTTTTGTGAAGCTATTGGAGGGGATTTGCTGCTGCATTCCAGACCTTCAAGAGCCATCTAAAGCAAGCAACAAGCAAAGGATTCAAAGTAAGCGTTGTAAAGTGTTCTTTACGTGTATTTCGTATTTGTCTTTGTATTGCTTGTATTTCATTACTTAGTGTAATTGCTTGTGAGAGGTTTCTCCACCTCCGACGTGTAGTCGAAAAGGAGTGTTTTAGTTAGTGTCGTGCGCATAACTAGAGCTCGAGGAGCTCGCCCGTGGAGTAGGAACCATTCGGTTCCGAACCACGTATATCGTGTGTATTTGCATGTGATTGTATTTGTTGTTAGTATTCATATTTGCATTAGTATTCCGCTGTGCTAACAACAATCGTAGACAAGCACGCGACGAGAACGATTGAATTACGACATCCAACGAACGAGGGCTATTCACCCCCCTCTAGTCGGCCGTACCGATCCCCTACAAGTGGTATCAGAGCAAGGTCGCTCTTCAAGGACTAACCGCCGCGAGAGCACTACAAATGGCCGGTTTCATCCATCCACCAAAGTTCGAAGGAGATTTCCTATGGTGGAGAAGAAAAATGGAGGTATATCTAGAAATCGATTTTGATTTTATGCTAGTAGTAGAAAACGGTTTCAAATTGCCTAGGGATGAAAGAAATAGGCAAATTGAGAAGTCAAGGTGGACCCAAGACCAAATGAAGGAGTTCAAGACAAATCTCGAGGTAATAAAACTACTTAGTGATTTGTTACCTAATCATATTTTGTCTAGATTGGGTGACTATAGGGATGCAAAGGAATTATGGGAGAAAATAATGAAACTCCAAGAAAGATCCCAACCGGCACAAGTAGAGGAGAATGCCGAAGAAGAAGCACCCACAACATTTGAAGATGTTGATGATTTGGTGGAGACCTCCACCTCTAGCATTGAGGGGGAGGAAAGGCAATCTTCCATCCCGGATCAAGAACAAGAAGCATCCACATCCAGGAGAAGTGAAGATCATGAAGAGGCCTCCACCACCTCCCTAGGTAACTCAAGTGTCATTATTTTAAATAAAAATCACATAATATGCTTTGAGTGTAGGGAGAAAGGGCACTACAAGAGTAAATGCCCTAAATTGGCTAAGAAGAAGGCATCGACACCAAAAGTCAACCCAAAGTCAAACGATGCCGGTGTTCCCAAAATCAAGAGCAAAGAGCACATTGTGTGCTTCAAATGCAATCAAAAGGGACACTACCGAAGCCAATGCCCTAGGGGGAGGAAGAAAGGGCAAGAAGGTGCAACTCATGTAGGGGGAGCTCCTAAAGCTAACCCTAAGGTACATTTAGTTAATGCACCTTTAATTCCTAAAGTCAAAAAGCATGCTAAAAATTATTTTAGTTCTCTTGCCATTATTAATGAAAAGCATGCTAGGAGAAACAATAAGGTTTATTGCTTAGGTGCCAAGCATGTTCATATGACTAAAGACAAACCTAGGACTCATAATTCTAGAAATATCTTGCCTAGGGAGTCAATTAGGAGAGTAGAAGAAAATTTGGGTATTAATCCCAAAAAGTCTAGGCATATGCCTAAGAAGAAAACCAACTCCCAAAAACCTAATGAAAATTCAAAAATTGGAAAATTAGAGCTAGAGAACCAAGTCTTGAGGTCAAGACTTAAGAGAATGGAGAAAGCCCTTAGAATCATAGAAAATTCAATTCTAGGGTCAAATGTTCAAAAGTCAAGACCTAAGGTTCAAAAACGGTCTAAGGGCAAGGAAGGCTTGGGTGACAAACCTAAGCCCAAGAAGACTTACCATAATGTTCCATTTAATTATGGAACCACATCTAGGTCTAGGAAAACCAAGGCTAATAGGGAAGTCATCCCTAAGTCTAGCCATGGTATGTGTTTAGTGGCTAACACCTCAAGGAAATCAAATGTAGCCACTAAGAAGGTCAATGGAGGAGTCACCTCTAGAGTTGACCTAGGAAAGACCCAAAAGACTATGACTTCAAAGCCTAAAAGGGTCATTAGGAAGGTATCTAGGGAAGTTATTCCTAGGGAATACCTTGTTAACCCAAGGAGCTCAAATAGATATTGGGTTACAAAAAGCGTGATTGATTCACGCTAGATGGGTTAGGGTGTGTCAACCCTAAATGGATGGGTAGTTAACCTAACCATAGTAGAGTTGACACATTAGGATGTGCCAATGTGTTTGAAAAGTCTAAAAATGATTAAATTGGCACAATTAGGTCTTAGAGGTATTGGTGTGCCTTTTTAGGTTTTTGGCACACTAGGGAAATGAATGGCATTAAGGCAAAATTGATTTAATCCCTAGAAATGGCAAATTGATTTTAACACTTAGGTATTTTATACCTTAGTATACTTTACTTGCCATGTTTTATTTGCCTTGCCATATCATGACATCATTCTCATTTTTATCTATAAAAATGTCATGATCATGTTTAGATTTATCTTTATATGTCATGTATGCTTAAACATCATTCACATGCCATGACATCATGATTTTGGCATATGCTTTTATCTATATCATATCTATGCCATAATCATATCATGCATAAATTAAAATGAAATTAAGGACTATGGCATGATTTGATGGGAATCAAATAATATTGCCTAGAAATATGCATGAGACCTTTAAAAGAACAAAAACCCACATCTCACTAGATGAATTGCCTTGAATGTGTTTTACACATCTAGACATTGGTGAGATGTTTAGGAAAAATAAATTAAAGGTTTTGAAAACATGTTGAAAACATTTTGAAAAACCTTGGTGAAGCCTATCTTTTGATAGCTATCACCATTGAATGGGATGATACAAAGAAGGCTCCTTATTGAAGCTTTTCTTAAATTTTAGACTTTGTATCAATCTCCTAATTTAATGGGTAAAATAATTTTCCAATATTTTTCACCC
Source organism: Wurfbainia villosa (assembly GCA_025175895.1). Taxonomy (NCBI): domain Eukaryota; kingdom Viridiplantae; phylum Streptophyta; class Magnoliopsida; order Zingiberales; family Zingiberaceae; genus Wurfbainia; species Wurfbainia villosa. The sequence goes on along the minus strand of CM045992.1, from coordinate 94,691,406 downwards.
ATAGTGTTTAGGATAAGTAATATAATGCAAATTTCATGATTTATCTACGTATGTATATTTACTTATGAATTTCGGAAATCCATTTACGAAATTGAAAACTACACGATTATCGATCATTGCCAGTATGCGATCGATGGATGGATGTAACGATCGATTTAAAATCTTGTTAATCAGGCCCATGTTCAGCTAGGTTAAGGTCCCCTAACCATTCCTAACCCTAGGATATGCTTGGGAGAGCATTAGAGAGGGTGGAAATCCATTGGATATGGATTAGGAGTTGGGTTGAGGGTGAGCATCAATTTTAAGGTGGAAGAGAGTTCATTGTTGAACTTTGCCTTAATTTTGATTTGGTTAATGTTCCTATTGGCTTAGGGACTCTCCAAGGACATTGTTGGTGCAATGGTAAAGGGGGAGCAAGCATCTAGGGGGAGGTATCCATCATGGGAAGATGGATGTGTATTTCCTCATGGGAGGAAATTTGGGTTGCCTCTCTTTAAGTGATATGGGATCACTAGAAAGATGGTAGGCATGGTTTCCTCCAAGGGAGAGATATAAGATCTCATTGGGATATGAGACATTCATACCCTTGGGGAGGACCTTTTTGATGTAATGTCAAAAAGGGGGAGATGTTACCAAGTTACCAATTAGGATTCGTTGGAATTCTCATTGGGATATGAGAATTGCCAATATGGGAGAATTGGTAGACTTGAGATGGTAGTTTTGTCAATCATCAAAAAGGGGGAGATTGTTGGTGCAATCGGCCCAGGTTGACTCGAGTTTGACTCGATCAGTACCTTGATAGGATTTTGATGATAGACAAAACTCATGACATGGGATTGTCATGGGAAAGTCCAACATGGGGTTGGCTTGGAAAATCCAAGCATGGAGCTTGGTGTGGAAAAGTCCAAAGCATTGCGAAGCCGTGCGCTTGGTGCTTGGCATGGGAAAGTCCAAAGCATTGCGAAGCTGTGCGCTTGGTGCTTGGCATGGGAAAGTCCAAAGCATTGCAAAGTCGTGCGCTTGGTGCTTGGCATGGGAAATCCAAAGCATTGCGAAGCCGTGCGCTTGGTGCTTGGTGAGAAATGCATTGCGAAGCCGTGCGCTTGGTGCATGTGGGAAGTCTTGAGGACTTGGTAAGTTCACTAGGCTTGGGGTCCTTGAGTCGGTGAAGGATGACATTGCGAAGCCGTGCGCTTGGTGCATCCGAGGGACCGCCAGACGGGGAGCGAATGGAGTGAGCCCAAAGGGAAGCATACTTCTAGGGCATGAGACGCGAAGGATGGCATTGTGAAGTCGTGCGCTTGGCGCATCCGAGGGACGTAGGCCGAGGGAAGAGAGCTTCAGTGGGGAACTCCATGAGTGATGTGGACTTGGCCAAGTGGCTAAGACTGAGTGTCGGAGGCTCAAACAACTTGGTGTTTGAGGTTTTTTCCGGCGATCGGCATAGCATAGTGCGGTTTGGTGTCAATTCGACTAGAGTTCGACCGGTGTAAGGCGCATTTTGGTGCTTAGCGATCATTGCCATGGGATGTGATCGGCCCGATGTCGGCAATGATCGGCATTCTTGAGGATGGTAGTCGACTGATGGGAATGTCGCGAGCACAGAACGCTCCGTAGCCAACTGGGCAGTCGACTACTAGGTCACCAGTCGACTGATGAGGGCCATCAGTCGACTGGTAGGAGATCCGTTGGAACTTGTCCGACGTGGATCTGGCTGTTGTGAGACAACGGACACAGGGGCAGTCGACTGGGGCCTTTTGGCAGTCGATTGCTATGCGCGAAAATAGCTTGATGCAGGTTATATAAGGAGCTCGAGTTGGTGGATTTCGCCAAGCCTTTTGTGAAGCTATTGGAGGGGAATTGCTGCTGCATTCCAGACCTTCAAGAGCCATCTAAAGCAAGCAACAAGCTAAGGATTCAAAGCAAGCGTTGTAAAGTGTTATTTACGTGTATTTCGTATTTGTCTTTGTATTGCTTGTATTTCATTACTTAGTGTAATTGCTTGTGAGAGGTTTCTCCACCTCCGACGTGTAGTCGAAAAGGAGTGTTTTAGTTAGTGTCGTGCGCATAACTAGAGCTCGAGGAGCTCGCCCGTGGAGTAGGAACCATTCGGTTCCGAACCACGTATATCGTGTGTATTTGCATGTGATTGTATTTGTTGTTAGTATTCATATTTGCATTAGTATTCCACTGCGCTAACAACAATCGTAGACAAGCACGCGACGAGAACGATCGAATTACGACATCCAACGAACGAGGGCTATTCACCCCCCTCTAGCCGGCCGTACCGATCCCCTACAGTTAGTTCGATTGAGGATCTTTCAATACTTGCACGAACACAAAAAAAAATATCCCAAGACTTAGTCTTAGATTAGTAGTGTGGGAGTAAAAAAAATAAAATACAAAAGAATAAAAAGAAGGAAAAGAAGAGAAAAAAATTTCTCAAGTTGGTGGTTACACCGAAATTGAGTGCCCCTACTCTGATAGCAATTGTAGGATCGTAAAGAAGCACTAGAAGGGGGTGAATAGAATTTAAAATATTCTCTTTTCTCGTTTTGTAAACCTCGTAAAATCAAAGTAAAGCACAATGGAATATGTAAAAACAAAAACACAAACAATATTTTTACTTGCTTCACAACCTACTGGCTGCTAGTCCAAGGCCCATGATCCTTGATCGCTTACGATGGACAATCTAATATAAGTATCTTCCTCATTGGAGGTAAGAGACGCGCTTCTTACAAAGGTAAGGGATACGGTAACAACCTTATCATTCCCTATAAGAAATTAAGCACAAAGAAAGCAACCAAAAATAAATTACAAAGATTAAGGATGTGGTAACAACCTTACCACTCCATATTGAAATTAAGAGCAAATAAACCAACTAATATTTACCAATGAGTAATGAACTTGTAGAAGCACAGTCGACATTTGTAGCTTGGAGGTTGGACGGTTGCATGATTGTGAGAGCGAGATTACTTGAGCATTTTACCAAAAAGCATTACTCTTAGGGTTTGACTCAAGCCTTCTTTTATAGACTAGAGCCTCGGAATAAGTCCTGATCTAAATCTCAATCTCATGGATCTTATCCTGAGGTGGCAATTTTGACTGATCTAAATTTGACTTGACATTTTATGACATATTTGTTAGTAATATATGAGAGATGTCCTAAGGAAATCACCTTATGTATGAACCATTTATATGATAAATGAAGATTCACTATTTGAGTATACATGGTTTCATGTATTTGATTGGATCTTAAACTCATTTACTGAATGTCCGCGATACGACTCACAGTATGAGAGAATTTGTGATTGGATCACAACTAGTGAGTATCCCTACATGTGTAATTGTGATGTATCGGAATTATCTCTAGTCGATGAATTGATGGATTTGGACACCATCAATTCTGTCGAGACTAGCACGAGGTATACTCCTTGGTGTATCCAAGCAGCTGATTCTCACTGGCTGGAGACATTGTGATGTCCGGAGTTAATCGTGGATGCTAGTTATGGTAACTAGTTCATTGAAGTGACCAGCCGTAAGACTTCATATGGTTCTCTGCATATATAGATATGTCAATGAAGTTCTTACTGTAGCTTAAGTGCGATGTTCCTTTGACTTGCGGTATTCAAGTCATCTTGATCATGAAGACTTATGCTTTGACATCTTAATCAAGCATCTCTGAGGAGATGTGGACCCGGGATGATTGGGTATAAGTCGAAGTGATCGAAGGTGTTTGAATAGCCTATAAAGGATTCACCACTCCTTGCGAGGAGATGTATACCTATGGCCTCTCTTCGGATTGTTACTAAAGTCTTTGGCCAAAGCATTACATGTTTAGAGTAAGGTACTCTTCGATACATGTGCAGTAACTAGAATCCGTAGGACGAGGAAATGATACTTGGGCTAGGTGTGACGTAGTCAGCCTAGTGGGGACTGACACTATAGACCATGTTATGAACCAAGTGGGTATAAGATGATTGAAGGGAATGGGATACGATTCATTCGAGCTGCTGAAGGGTTTCAGAAATAGTTCTGGATCAACCGTTGAACTTTTCGGTTAATTGGGGATCATGATGTACTACTAGGTGCCACTCATGATCATTCTATAATTAATGGTTAATTATAGACGGTCAACATAAACCGAGAACTTATTTGGTCACACGCACAACGAGCGTAATCCGAAGGATTTAAAACAAGCTTGAGAATGAGATTCTCAGACCGAGAGAAACTGGGTTTGGTTGGACCAAACAAGAAGCGAGCATAAAATCATTTCAGTCGCAATGGAAGCGTGGATGGGCCGTGTCTTATGAAGACATAATGAATGAACCAAAATGGTTTGGTTCTAATCCAATGGAGGAGAATAAACCAAAGGGTTTGGTTTATTTTAAACAAATGAACCAAAGTTGGTTCGGTTCGTTTTAACTTAAAATAAACCATCATGGTTTGGTTTATTTTAACTTAAATTAATGGAGCGGGTTAACGGGCCTTATGGTTATGATCCAATAACCATTAAGAGAATTAGTTCTCTATAAAAGAGGGCTTAAGGGTTTGTTAAGCCCTAATCCAAAAACCCTAACCTAGAGTTGCCGCCCACCTCTCCCCTTTGAAGAAGTCGGCGCCAACCCTAGTGCCGCCGCCCCTTCTCCTCCGACCGGTGACCAGCTGCTGTCGTCCTCTCCACTTGCCGGTGTCGAGCTGCTGCCGGAGGAGCTCCAGTGATCTCCCTTGGGTTCGGTAATATGGTGAGCTTCCACCTTTCCTTTTTGGCCGGCCCCTACTCCTCCACCAAAGCTGTCCAGTTTTCTGGACAGCTTGTTTCCCTCTCGTCGGAGCATCGTTTGGACGACGTTTGGATCTCCGACAGCGGTATCCTTGCCGGGGATTCGATCTCTGGTAATCCTCATAGGTGGAGGATGAAGGATTCGTCAAACGGTTGACGAATACCTCTCCGGAGAAGCGAGTTTTGAGGACTCGGTTTTGGATCCGAATTTGGATTCGGATAGTGATCTTCTCTCGATCACATCGTCTTCAACACGAGGCTGGTAACCCGTACGAAGATGAGGCTCGTGACTTGGTGAAGTCATCCCGAAGATACTCGGCGTGGATACGGATAGAGACGATTCTAGTGAGGATCGTTCCGGTTGATGTCTTTCCCGCTACACGTGATACGTAAGGTATACATAGTTAAATTTCCTTTTATTGCAAAATTTAAATTTACGGTTATGTCTACACATGTTGTACTATGCATGCGTGTGATGTGTGTGTTGTAATAAATGTAGATTTATTATTTTTATTTCTTCCACTGTGCACATGTTTACGAAACATGTTCGAACACACACTCGTCGCGGTGCCGGAAACCCAACAGTGGTATCAGAGCCCAGGTTGTGTTTCGACATAATCGTAAAATCGTTTTGCAATAGTCATAATGATATTTATGGAAATTTTCTACTTTTGAAAAGTTAGAAGTATTTATGAAAATTTTTTAATTTTGGAAAGTCTAGAAGTATTAGTGGATATCTTCCACTTTTTAAAAGTTGGAAGTATTTATGGAAATTAATATTTTCCATAAATAAAATATTTGATTAGATTTTGGAAATTTGTTTCCTAATTTAATCATGATTTGATTTGGGAAATCAAATATTTAAATATTTTAATTTTCATAAGTAGTTTTGATGATTTAGGAAATTGGTTTCCTAAATTGACTTTCCTTAATCAACTATTTCCACAAATAAAATATGTGATTAGATTTGGAAATTTGTTTTCTAATTTAATCATGATTTGATTTGGAGAATCAAATCTTAAACATATTTTATTTCCATAAATAGTTATGACATATAAGGAAATTTTGTACATGGCATAATTGTATATCATGTAATTGCATTAGACGCATATCATTATGTCATGCGTGTCGTGACATGTAGATGTATGTCATGTTTGTCATGCCATGTAGATAATAGTTATTTGCATGCACCTTCCATTAATATGGTTAGAACCAGAGTTCCATTTCTTGTTCGGGTTGTTGGACTCTCTCCAAGCCCGGCTCGAACCCGAATATGTTCAAACCATGGAATAGTTTAATACTAATATGGTAAGAGTCAGAGGTCAATCGTTAGCTTTGGTTATTGGACTCTCTCCAAGCTGGGCTAATTGGTTGAATGCGCTCTAACCATATTAAAACTATTTCTTGATTAATGGGTTGGCTTTAACCTGGAGCATCGGCTTGTTGGACTCTCTCCAAGGTCGATGTAAAGGGAGGTGAAGTTGGGTGTTATGCATATGATGCATACTTGTTAATGTGTTAACAACCCGATGTATGTGTGAACATTCAATTAGTTGATAGCACATTGTGATAGTTGCATATACGTGATATGCAATCGGTATAGTTGATACCTACCATCGTAGTTATGAATGGCTTGTTGGACTCTCTCCAAGGTTGTTCATATCTATGATGGATATCAGCCCATTCGGAGATGGACCTACGATCTCCCAAAGTGATTTTGGGGTTTTGAAATTCGAAAAATGAATGGGATTTATGAATGTATATTGATACATTTTAAATCATCTTTCTCATATATGCTCGTTTTGCATTTCTAAAATTGATCATGATGTCTTTGAATTTGCGTTCCATTTTGGATTCGAATAAATTAACTAGGTCGAACTTCTTGGACTGGCTTAGAAACTTAAGAATTGTTCTCAAGGTGAAAAGCTTGTGTATGTCCTCGAAGCGCCTCTTCCCGCCCATCCTAGTGACGATGCAACTTCGGACCAATTGTTGGTCTATCAGAAATATGTGACTGATTCTGAACTGACAAGTTGCATCATGCTAGCCGCGATGGAACCCAAGCTACGAAAGCAGCATGAGCATATGGATGCTCATATCGTAGTCCTTCATCTTTATGAGTTGTTTGATAAGCAAGTGAGATTCGAAAGGTTTGAAGTCTCCAAGCTCCTCTTCACCTCTGAGATGCAAAAAGGTTCATCTGTGGTACTGCTCAACATGCTGAAGACTGTGGAGCCTTCTGAGAAGCATGAGCAGGGTACGGTGTTGTTAGTTGATTCCTCAAAGAAAGGTTCTAAGAGGGAGTCAAAGGAACAACAGAAGGGGAAGAAGAAAAAGGCTAAAAAGGAAGAACCAGCTCAAAAGGGCACTTGCCATCATTATGTCAAGTAGGGTCATTGGCGAAGAAATTGTAAGATTTATCTTGAGTCCGTGAAGAAGAATAAGGCATAAGATGCTCCATCTTTTTCATATATCTTCGTTATTGATTGTCATTCTATTTCCTCAGACACTTGGGTATTGGATACTGGGTGTGGATCACATATATGTAATGACATACATGGGCTAAGGAATAGAAGAAGATTCATCAAGGGAGAGTCAAATTTACGTGTTGGGAATGGAGCAAAGGTTGCTGCACTCGCCATCGAAACGTACATGTTGAAACTCCCTGCAGGACTTGTCTTAGAACTGGACAATTGCTTTTATGTTCCTTCGTTGATAAAGAACATCATTTCTATTTCATGATTAAATAGAAATGGGTACCATTTGACTTTTAGTAACAATTGTTGTTACATTACTTTGAATGGAGTTCTTTATGGGATTGGAACTTTAAGCAATGGTGTTTATATGTTGGACATATCCAGTGACATTTTCAATATCGAAGCGAGCAACAAGCGTGCTCGAAAGGATAATCAATTAGACTCCTATATGTGGCATTGTCGTCTTGGCCATGCAAGCAAGAAATGCATGTCCGAATTACACCGATGTAGAATTCTGGAATCCTTTGAATCGGATTCATACGATACATGTGAATCATGCTTAAAAGGCAAGATGACTAAGTTACCTTTTACTGGAAAAGGTGAATGAGTGGGAGAGTTACTAGGTCTAATACATACTGATGTATGTGGACCTATGTCAACTCAAGCTTTAGGAGGCTATAGCTGCTTCATTACCTTCACCGATGATCACTCACGGTTTGGGAATGTGTTCTTGATGAAACACAAGTCTGAAGCCTTTGAAAGGTTCAAAGAATTCAGAAATGAAGTAGAGAAACAACATGACAAGAGTATTAAAATACTTCGATCGGATCGAGGTGGTGAATACTTAAGTCAAGAGTTTCTTGATTATCTAAGAGACAATGGTATATTGTCTCAATGGACTCCGCCATATACACCACAACATAATGGTGTATCTGAGAGGCGTAACCGGACCTTGTTGGACGTGGTCAGGTCAATGATGAATCATGCGAATCTTCCCAAGTCCTTTTGGGGCTATGCACTTTAGAAAGTTGCTTACTTGTTAAACAGAATGCCAACCAAGGTAGTCTCTACTACTCCATATGAGATATGGAATGGTAAGAAACCTCATGTATCTTACTTGAAGATATGGGGTTGTCCAGCTTATGTGAAGCGGACTGTATCAGACAAATTGGATGCTAAGTCTGATAAATATCTATTTATTGGATACCTTAAGGAAACAAGGGGTTACCAATTCTATCATCCTGTGGAACAAAAGGTGTTTGTTTCAAGGCATGCTGTGTTTCTAGAGAAAGAGTTTCTCTTGCAAGAAAACAGTGGGAGTGTCGTCGAGCTTGAGGAGGCTCGAGAGACTCAAATAGACATTGATGAGATACCTGGTGAAGCACAACAGCCGATAACTCATAGTGATGAGCAATCGGCTGGACCTACTGTAACACCACATCTTCGTAGATCTGGTAGAACATGCAACATTTCTGAGAGATATGGATTTCTTGTAAGTGAATCGAACGACGTGTTACTCATTGATGATGAGGAGCCTACCAGTTATGAAGAAGTGTTGACAAGTTCAGAAAGGGATAAGTGGCTTGAAGCCATGAAGTCGGAAATGGATTCCATGTATGAAAACCAAGTTTAGAACTTGGTTGACCCACCTGAAGGCATCAAGCCTATAGGGTGCAAGTGGGTTTTCAAGAAGAAAACTGACATGGATGGTAATGTGATTACCTATAAAGCTAGATTAGTGGCGAAAGGATATCGTCAAAAACAAGGTGTTGATTATGACGAAACCTATTCGCTTGTAGCTATGCTTAAATCCATTCGGATGCTCCTGGCCATAGCGGCTCATTATGATTATGAGAAATGGCAGATGGATGTGAAAACAACTTTCCTTAATGGAAACCTGCTCGAGGACATGTATATGATACAGCCTGAGGGTTACACATCGGTTGATAAAACAAAGGTATGCAAATTACGACGGTCCATATATGGATTGAAGCAAGCATCCAGGAGCTGGAATATCCGTTTTGATGAGAGAATCAAAAAGTTTGATTTCTCACAAAATCCAGACGAACCTTGTGTGTACAAGAAGGTTAGTGGGAGTGCAGTCGTGTTTCTAGTATTGTATGTCGATGACATATTACTCATAGGAGACGATGTTTCAATCTTACAGTCAGTAAAGATTTGGTTATCCAAGACATTCTCCATGAAAGACCTGGGAGAAGCAACCTACATCCTTGGGATTAAGATCTAAAGAGGTAGATCGAAACGGTTGCTTGGTCTTTCGCAGTCTACATATATAGACCGAGTGCTAAAGAGGTTTAGCATGTCGGAATCCAAGAAAGGTTTTCTACCCATCAGGCATGGGGTACACCTTTCGAAGTCTATGTGTCCGCGCACAGAAGACGAGAGGATTTGCATGAGTAAGATTCCCTATGCATCTGCAATAGGATCTATCATGTATGCTATGTTATGTACGAGGCCCGATGTATTGTATGCTCTGAGTGTCACGAGCAGATACCAGTCTGATCCAGGAATGGATCATTGGGTGGCTGTTAAGACGATCCTTAAGTACTTAAGAAGAACTAAGGATGTGTTCCTAATATATGGAGAAGGGGACATGGTGATACGCGGGTATACGGATGCCAGCTTCCAGACAGACAAGGATGATTCCAGGTCTCAGTCTGGATACATGTTCACCTTGAATGGGGCGCAGTGAGTTGGAAAAGTTCCAAACAAGACACTGTAGCGGATTCTACCACTGAGGCAGAATACATTGCAGCAAAGGAAGAGGTTTGGATCAAGAAGTTCATTTATGAACTTGGTATGATTCCATCCATTGTTGAAGCAATACCAGTCTACTGCGACAACAATGGAGCAATTGCACAGGCGAAAGAGTCAAGGTCTCATCAACGATCCAAACATGTGCTTCGCCGCTATCATCTTATCAGAGAGATCATCAGTAGGAAAGAAATACAAATTGAGAAAATCCCCACTGAAAGGAACTTAGCGGATCCTTTGACTAAGGCATTACCTCAAAGTAAGTTTGAGGGTCATGTTACAGCTTATGGTATTGGATACCGTAGCGATTGGCATTAGGTCAAGTGGGAGTCTGTTAGTAATATATGAGAGATATCCTAAGGCAATCGCCTTATGTATGAACCATTTATATGATAAATAAAGATTCATTATTTGAGTATACATGGTTTCATATATTTGATTGGATCTTAAACTCATTTACTGAATGCCCGCGATATGACTCACAGCATGAGAGAATTTGTGATTGGATCACAACTAGTGAGTATCTCTACATGTGTAATTGTGATGTATCGGAATTATCCCTAGTCGATGAATTGATGGATTTGGACACTATCAATTCTGTCGAGACTAGCACGAGGTATACTCCTTGGTGTATCTAAGCAGCTGATTCTCACTGGCTGGAGACATTGTGATGTACGGAGTTAATCGTGGATGCTAGTTATTGTAACTAGTTCATTGGAGTGACCAGCCGTAAGATTTCATATGGTTCTCTACATATATAGATATGTCAATGAAGTTCTTACTGTAACTTAAGTGCGATGTTCCTTTGACTTGCGGTATTCAAGTCATCTTGATCATGAAGACTTATGCTTTGACATCTTAAGCAAGCATCTCTGAGGAGATGTGGACCCGGGATGATTGGGTATAAGTCGAAGTGATCGAAGGTGTTTGAATAGCCTATAAAGGATTCACCACTCCTTGCGAGGAGATGTATACCCATGGCCTCTCGTCGGATTGTTACTAAAGTCTTTGGCCAAAGCATTACATGTTTAGAGTAAGGTACTCTTCGATACATGTGCAGTAACTAGAATCCGTAGGACGAGGAAATGATTTTTGGGCTAGGTGTAACGTAGTCTTTGGCCAAAGCATTTTTGGACTGACACTATAGACCATGTCCTGAACCAAGTGGGTATAAGATGAGTGAAGGGAATGGGTCACGATTCATTTGAGCTGCTGAAGGGTTTCAGAAATAGTTCTTGATCAACCATTGATCTTTTCGGTTAATTGGGGATCATGATGTACTACTAGGTGTCACTCATGATCGTTCTATAATTAATGGTTAATTATAGACGGCCAACATAAATCAAGAACTTATTTGGTCACACACACAACGAGCGTAATCCGAAGGATTTAAAACGAGCTTGGGAATGAGATTCTCAGACCGAGAGAAACTGGGTTTGGTTGGACTAAACAAGAAGCGAGCATAAAATCGTTTCAGTCGCAATGGAAGCGTGGATGGGCCGTGTCTTATGAAGACATAATGGATGAACCAAAATGGTTTAGTTCTAATCCAATGGAGGAGAATAAACCAAAGGGTTTGGTTTATTTTAAACGAATGAACCAAAGTTGGTTCGGTTCATTTTAACTTAAAATAAACCATCATGGTTTGGTTTATTTTAACTTAAATTAATGGAGTGGGTTAACGGGCCTTATGGTTATAATCCAATAACCATTAAGAGAATTAGTTCTCTATAAAAGAGGGCTTAAGGGTTTGTTAAGCCCTAATCCAAAAACCCTAACCTAGAGTTGCTGCCCACCTCTCCCCTTTGAAGAAGTCGGCGCCAACCCTAGTGCCGCCGCCCCTTCTCCTCCATCCGTCGACCAGCTACTGCCGTCCTCTCCACTTACCGGCGTCGAGCTTCTGCCGGAGGAGCTCCGGTGATCTCCCTTGGGTTCGGTAATAAGGTGAGCTTCCACCTTTCCTTTTTGGCCGGCCCCTTCTCCTCCACCAAAGCTGTCCAGTTTTCTGGACAGCTTGTTTCCCTCTCGTCGGACCGTCATTTGGACGATGTTTGGAGCTCCGAAAGCAGTAGCCTTGCCGGTGATTCGATCTCCGGTAATCCTCATAGGTGGAGGACGAAGGATTCGTCAAACGGTTGACGAATACCTCTCCAGAGATGCGAGTTTTGAGGACTCGGTTTTGGATCCGAATTTGGATTCGGATCGTGATCTTATCTTGATCACATCGTCTTCAACACGAGGCTGGTAACCCGTACGAAGACGAGGCTCGTGACTTGGTGAAGTCATCCCGAAGATACTCGGCGTGGATACGGATAGAGACGATTCTAGTGAGCATCGTTCCGGTTGATGTCTTTCCCGCTACACGTGATACGTAATGTATACATAGTTAAATTTCCTTTTATTGCAAAATTTAAATTTACGGTTATGTCTACACATGTTGTACTATGCATGCGTGTGATGTGTGTGTTGTAATAAATGTAGATTTATTATTTTTATTTCTTCCGTTGTGCACATGTTTATGAATCATGTTCGAACACACACTCGCCGCGGTGCCGGAAACCCAACAATATTCGCCTACATTAGTCGACTGCTCCTTTCACCAGTAGACTGAACAAGTCGACTGTTGGTTCATCCCAGTCGACTGTTGTACTTGAGTTTCCATTCAGTCACCTACATCATAAGATTAGTACGAAGCATACAGTAATAGTGATAGAGACAGTCTTTGACTGTCCGATCTTGACTTTGGCATTCCTCTGGGAACCTTAGTCTGATCGATACCTAGGGTTGTCCCCTTATCGAGGATGCATCCTTACCACCTCTCCTCACCCGAAGCTTACCTTTGCCAACCCCCTAGTCCTCTGACCTATTGGACTTCTTGACTTAGCTTCTGATCCTGCAAACTTACTAAGACCTGTAAGCTTGACACAAACTATAAGATATAATATGACTTAACTTTGAACCTTTATTATAATCAAAACTTAAGTTCTATTATCTAGTTCCCCAGCAACAACATTTCCATGCCAAGACCATTCTTAGACTTCCCTTGCCAACTCCATGTTGGACTTTCCAATTGCCAAAGTTCACTTGGATTTTACGCCGCCAAGACTACACACTTGAACTTATGCTGCCAAGATGATGTAAGCAAAACATATAGCATTTTAGGAGTAGTTTTTTCTCACATCTCATTACATTTTATGTTAGTTTCATGCATATGTCACTTTGTTTTGCATGCATTTCCTATTTTCTAGTTCGGAGACCTGCTCTTTGTACTTTTGCATGCAGGATAACATTTCATGGGAAAAGGCGCACTTTCGGAGCAAAAGAAGGGCATTTTGCAGCTAGACGCAGAAGGGGACACGGCCAGGGCATGTGACTACACACGACCATGTCTTATGGGTGAGATCAGCCACCCCAGGGCCACACATGGTTGTGTGGCGGCCCAGCAGATTGACACGACTAGGGTTTTTTCTGGATTTCACAGTGATCTTATGTGATGTCTATATAAGGATAGCTCTGTCCAAACCCTAGGGGAGAGGCACGACGGTTGGGATGCCACACCGAAGCTCTAAAAAGCTTCGGAAACTCACAACGGGGAGGAAGAATGCCGCCGGAGATCCAAGTTCTGCACTTCAATGCCAGAGAGAAGGCTACATTATCATTGTATATTCCAGTTCTCACACTTTATTTACTATTGATTCGAACATGAACATGCCTTGTGATTTTCCTCTCCTATCTATGGAGTAGTTTCTTCGATTCTAGGATTAGGGAGTAGCTTGTGTGTGTATGACATGTTGCTTCAAATTGAATTCTGTTATTGAGTTTGAATTTGCAATTGGGATTTGTTTATACCGATATCTATGTGTGTTTGGTTTTCTACCTATTATGCTTAGGCGATACGAGGGGTGACAACCCTCGTATCTAAGATTTAGGAGATTTATACAAGGAACCTAGGGGTTAGCCTGATCTCCTATAACCGTGGGTAGAAGGATGCGATAGAACTGGAAACGGTTCATCGTAGAGATTGATTCGGCATCCTCGTACCACCTATCCCATCCTTTTAAGGCATAGATAGCTCCCGATAAATGCGGTGGCTCATCGGGAGAGTGTATGATGTCCCTTCCACAAGACCATAGTTAGACGTTTAGACAATGCCCAATTGATAACATGTTTTGCGACACATAAGAGAAATCGAAGTCCTAGAATCCCTTTAAAAGATCTCGCGGTAAGCTCCTTTCTTCCTCTGTGTGACACCATACTATAGTTTAGTCCACCAACAACCCTCACAATCACAACCTTTAGATTGACTTCTGAACAATAACATCCACTGAACAAATCTATACTCAAATCTCAGTCCCTATGGGATCGATAATCTTTTTATTACTTGATGACATCCATGCACTTGCGGACGTTGAGCGCGAGTACGCGCTTCGAGTTCTCGACGGTATCCATCGCAAGATTTGAGGTCCCGTTCGTGTGCATCAAATTTTTGGCGTTGTTGCCAAGGACTAATCGATTCGATATCGAATCGAGAAGTGGATAATTGGATCGGATTTAGGATTAGATTTACTTACTTGATTTATTTTCTTTTTATTTATTTTACTTCAGTTTTAGATTTCCCATATCTAGATTTAGTTTTTATTTTATTTTAGCAGTAACTTTCTATTTCCTTATTGCCTTTTTGATTTTGTTAGCTAGATTTGTTTATTTCCTATTTCTTAGTATTAGGGAGTACTCCTAATTTTTGTGGCTCAGTTCTTCATATGCTTAGACGCTTAGGATCGGAAGGCCTGATTTCGATCGATTTAGAAATCGAACGAATCTATTATCACCGGAGAGCTGAACAAAAGAGGATGGAGGATCAAGCTGCATCCGAAGTAAATCTAGGTAGCCGACCTCTGCGGAATTATGCAGCTCCTAGCACTAGAGGATTTAGGCCGAGTATAGCTGGACCATCTATTTCGGCAAACAACTTTGAACTTAAACCAATACTCATACATATGGTCTAGTAGAGTCAATTTGGGGGAGTTGCGAATGAAGACCTGAACCAGCACTTAGAGACATTTTTAGAAATCTGCTCAACAATGAAGATAAATGGAGTCCCTGCGGACACGATCTGCTTGAACCTATTCCCGTTCTCATTGCGGGATAAGGCTAAGGCGTGGCTTCACTCCCTACCTTCGGGAAGTATTACTACGTAGGAGCAATGTGATCAGCAATTCTTGAACAAATACTTCCCACCAAGCAAGACTGCTCACATGCACCTGTTGGGTTTCCGGCACCGCAGCGTGTGTGTGTTCGATCATGTTTCGTAAACATGAGCACAACGGAAGCAATAAAAAATAATAAATACTCCTATTTATTACAACACACACAACACACGCATGCTATTACAACAAGTGTAGACATAACCGTAAATTAAAATTGCAATAAAAGGAAATTAAACTACGTTATACCTTCCGTATGACGTGTAGCGGGAACGGCATCAACCGGAACGATCCTCGTAAGAATCGTCTCTATCCGTATCCACGCCGAGCTCCTCGGGATGACTTCGCTAAGTCACGAGCTTCATCTTCGTACGGGTTACTAGCCTCGTGTTGAAGACGACGTGATCGAGAGATGATCACGATCCGAATCCAAATTCGGATCCAAAACGAGTTCTCAAAACTCGCTTCTCCGGAGAGGTATTCGTCAACCGTTTGACGAATCCTTCGTCCTCCACCTCAGAGGATTACCGGAGATCAAATCTCCGGTATGTTAGCCGCTGTCGGAGCACTAACCGTCGTCCAAACGACGCTCCGACGAGAGGAGGAGAAGCTGTCCAGAAAACTGGACAGCTTGGTGGAGGAGTAGGCGCCGGCCAAAACAAGGAGAGAAAAGGCTCACCTTGATGCCGAACCTATAGGAGATCACCGAAGGGTCGCCGAGGTTGGGCGCCAAGGGTCTTCGGCGCACCAAGGAGGTGGGCGGCAACTATGTTGGGCGGCCAAGGTTTAGGGTTTTGGATGATTAGGGTTTAACAATCCCTTAAGCCCTCTTTTATAGAGAACTAATTCTCTTAATGGTTAATGGATCATATCCATAAAGCCCGTTAACCCGCTCCATTAGGATAAGTTAAAATAAACCAAACCATGATGGTTTATTTTAAGTTAAAACGAACCGAACCAACTTTTGGTTCATTCGTTTAAAATAAACCAAACCCTTTGGTTTATTCTTATCCATTGGATTAGAACCAAACCATTTTGGTCCATCCATTATGTCTTCATAAGACGCAGCCCATCCACGCTTCCATTGCGACTGAAACAATTTCATGCTCGCTTTATGTTTGGTCCAACCAAACATTGTTTCTCTTGGTCTGAGAATCTCATTCTCAAGCTCGTTTTAAATCCTTTGGATTACACTCGTTGTGCGTGTGACCAAATAGGTTCTCGGTTTATGTTGGCCGTCTATAATTAACCATTAATTATACAACGATCATGAGTGGCACCGAGTAGTACATCATGATCCCCAATTAACCGAAAAGATCAACGGTTGATCCAGAACTATTTCTGAAACCCTTCAGTAGCTCGAATGAATCGTGCCCCATTCCCTTCACTCATCTTATACCCACTTGGTTCAGGACATGGTCTATAGTGTCAGTCCCCACTAGGCTGACTACGTCACACCTAGCCCAAGTATCATTTCCTCGTCCTACGGATTCTATTTACTTCACATGTATCGAAGAGTACTTTACTCTAAACATGTAATGCTTTGGCCAAAGACTTTAGTAACAATCCGACGAGAGGCCATGGGTATACATCTCCTCGCAAGGAGTGGTGAATCCTTTATAGGCTATTCAAACACCTTCGATCACTTCGACTTATACCAAATCATCCCGGGTCCACATCTCCTCGGAGATGTTTGCTTAAGATGTCAAAGCATAAGTCTCCATGATCAAGATGACTTGAATACCGCAAGTCAAAGGAACATCGCACTTAAGCCACAATAAGAACTTCATTGACATATCTATATATGCAGAGAACCATATGAAGTCTTACGGCTGGTCACTCCAATGAACTAGTTACCATAACTAGCATCCACGATTAACTCCGGACATCACAATGTCTCCAGCCAGTGAGAATCAGCTGCTTGGATACACCAAGGAGTATACCTCGTGCTAGCCTCGATAGAATTGATGGTGTCCAAATCCATCAATTCATCGACTAGGGATAATTCCGATACATCACAATTACACATGTAGAGATACTCACTAGTTGTGATCCAATCACAAATTCTCTCATGCTGTGAATCGTATCGTGGACATTCAAGAAATGAGTTTAAGATCCAATCAAATACATAAAACATGTATACTCAAATAGTGAATCTTCATTTATCATATAAATGGTTCATACATAAGGCGATTGCCTTAGGACATCTCTCATATATTACTAACAGACTCCCACTTGGCCTAATGCCAATCGCTACGGTATCCAATACCATAAGCTCAACATGACCCTCAAACTTATTTTGAGGTAATGCCTTAGTCAAGGGATCCGCTAAGTTCCTTTCGGGGAATTTTCTCGATTTGTATTTCGTTCCTCATGATCTCTCGATAAGATGATAGCGGCGAAGCACATGTTTGGATCATTGATGAGACCACATCAAGTTCATAGATGAACTACTTGATCCAAACCGCCTTTTGTCGCTTCCAAAGTCGCAACGATTCTCGCTTTAGTGGCGTAATCCGCTATAGTGTCAAGCTTGGAACCTTTCCAACTTATTGCGCCTCCATTCTAGGTGAATACATACCTGCACTAAGACATGGAATCATCCTTATGCATGCGGATCCGCATCCGTATACCCACGTATCACCATGTACCCTTCTCCATATATTAGGAACACATCCTTAGTTCTTCTTAAGTACTTAAGGATCGTCTTAACAGCCACCCAATGATCCATTCCTGGATCGGACTGGTATCTGCTCGTGACACTCAGAGCATACGATACATCGGGCCTCGTACATAACATAACATACATGATAGATCCTATTGCGGATGCATAGGGAATCTTACTCATGCAAATCCTCTCGTCTTCTGTGCGCGGACACATAGACTTCGAAAGGTGTACCCCATGCCTGATGGGTAAGAAACCTTTCTTGGATTCCGACATGCTAAACCTCTTTAGCACTCGGTCTATATATGTAGACTGCGAAAGACCAAGCAACCGTTTCGATCTATCTCTATAGATATTAATCCCGAGGATATAGGTTGCTTCTCCCAGGTCTTTCATGGAGAATGTCTTGGATAACCAAACCTTCACTGACTGTAAGATTGAAACATCGTTTCCTATAAGTAGTATGCCATCGACATACAATACAAGGAATACGACTGCACTCCCACTAACCTTCTTGTACACACAAGGTTCGTCTGGATTTTGTGAGAAATCAAACCTTTTTGATCGTCTCATCAAAATGGATATTCCAGCTCCTGGATGCTTGCTTCAATCCATAAATGGACCGTCGCAATTTGCATGCCTTGGTTTTATCAACCGATGTGAAACCCTCAGGCTGTATCATATACACGTCCTCGAGCAGGTTTCCATTAAGGAAAGCTGTTTTCACATCCATCTGCCATATCTCATAATCATAATGAGCTGCTATGGCCAGGAGCATCCGAATGGATTTAAGCATAGCTACAGGCGAATAGGTTTCGTCATAATCAACACCTTGCTTTTGACGATATCCTTTCACCACCAATCTAGCCTTATAGGTAATCACATTACCATCCATGTCGGTTTTCTTCTTGAAAACCCACTTGCACCCTATAGGCTTTATGCCTTCAGGTGGGTCAACTAAGTTCCAAACTTGGTTTTTCGTACATGGAATCCATTTCCGACTTCATGGCACCAAGCCACTTATCCCTTTCTGAACTTGTCAGCACTTCTTCATAACTGGTAGGCTCCTCATCATCAATGAGTAACATGTCGTTCGATTCACTTACGAGAAATCCATATTTCTCGGGAATATTGCGTGTTCTACCAGATCTACGAAGATGTGGTGTTACAATAGGTCCAGCCGATTGCTCATCACTATGAGTTGCTCATTTGTTGTGCTTCACCGTATCTCATCAATGTCTATTTGAGTCTCTCGAGCCTCCTCAAGCTCGACGACACTCCCACTGTTTTCTTGCAAGAGAAACTCTTTCTCTAGAAACACAGCATGCCTTGAAACAAACACCTTTTGTTCCACAGGATGATAGAATTGGTAACCCCTTGTTTCCTTAGGGTATCCAATAAATAGATATTTATCGGACTTAGCATCCAATTTGTCCGACATCTTGACCGCTTCACATAAGCAGGACAACCCCATATCTTCAAGTAAGATACATGAGGTTTCTTACTATTCCATATCTCATATGGAGTAGTTGAGACTACCTTGGTAGGCATTCTGTTTAACAAGTAAACAGCTGTCTGAAGTGCATAACCCCAAAAGGACTTGGGAAGAGTTGCATGATTCATCATTGACCTGACCATGTCCAACAAGGTCCGGTTACGCCTCTCAGATACACCATTATGCTGTGGTGTATAGGGCGGAGTCCATTGAGACAATATGCCATTGTCTCTTAGATAATCAAGAAACTCTTGACTTAAGTATTCACCTCCTCGATCCGATCGAAGTATTTTAATACTCTTGTCATGTTGTTTCTCTACTTCATTTCTGAATTCCTTGAACCTTTCAAAGGCTTCAGACTTGTGTTTCATCAAGAACACATACCCAAACCGTGAGTGATCATCGGTGAAGGTAATGAAGTAGCTATAGCCTCCTAATGCTTGAGTTGACATAGGTCCACATACATCAGTATGTGCTAGACCTAGTAACTCTCCCACTCGTTCACCTTTTCCAGTAAAAGGTAACTTAGTCATCTTGCCTTTTAAGCATGATTCGCATGTATCGTATGAATCCAATTCAAACGATTCCAGAATTCCACATCGGTGTAATTCGGACATGCGTTTCTTGCTTATATGGCCAAGACGACAATGCCACCTATAGGAGTCTATGTGATTATCCTTTCGAGCACGCGTGTTGCTCGCTTCGATATTGAAAATGTCACTGGATACGTCCAACGTGTAAATGCCATTACTCAAAGTTCCAGTTCCATAAAGTACGCCATTCAAAGTTATATAACAACAATTGTTACTAAACGTTAAATGGAAACCATTTCTATTTAAGCAGGAAATAGAAACAATGTTCTTTATTAGAGAAGGAACATAATAGCAATTGTCCGTTCAAGACTAGTCCACTAGGAGCTTCAAAGAAATAAGTTCCGATGGCGATCGCAAAGAACCTTTGCTCCATTGCCAACTCGCAAATTTGACTCCCCTCTGACAAGTCTTCTTCTATTCCTTAGCCCCTGTATGTCATTACATATATGTGAGCTACACCCAGTATCCAATACCCAAGTGTCTAAGGAAATAGAATGACAATCAATAACGAAGATACCTGAAGAGAATGGGGCATCGGATGCCTTCTTCTTCTTCATGGACTCAAGATAAATCTTGCAGTTTCTTCGCCAGTGGCCTTCCTTGCCACAGTGATGGCAAGTGCCCTTTTGCGCTGGTTCCGCCTTCTTTGCCTTTTTCTTTCCTTTCTTCTGTTCTTTTGCCTTCCTCTTAGAACCTTTCTTTAAGGAATCAACTAACGGAACCGCCTTCTCCTCATGCTTCACAGAAGGCTCCACAGTCTTCAGCATATTGAGGAGCTCGGGAATGGTGGATTCCAATTTGTTCATCCGATAGTTCATCACAAATTGTGAGAAACTCTTGGGCAAACAATGCAGAATTAAGTCAATACTTAACTCATGATTCATCACAAAACCGAGGGTAGCTAGCCGCTCGATGTACCCGTTCATCTTTAGCACAAACTGTACTACAGACGAACCTTCTTGCATCTTCGTGGTGAAGAGGAGCCTAGAGACCTCGAACCTTTCGGATCTCGCTTGCTCATCGAACAACTCATGAAGATGGAAGACCATAGTGTTAGCATCCATATGCTCATGCTGCTTCTGCAGCTCAGGTACCATCGCCGCTAGCATGATGCAACTCGCCATTTCGAGACGCCACATGCTTCGATAGACCAACATTTGATGCAGGTTGCATCGTCCTTAGGACGGTCAGGAAGAGGCTCTTCAAGGACATATGCAAGCTTTTCCGCCTTGAGAACAATTCTCAGGTTTCTAAGCCAGTCCAGGAAGTTAGGCCAAGTCAGTTTGTTCGAATCCAAAATAGTGCGCAAATTCAAAGACGTCATGATCAATTTATTGACCTAGAAATACAAAACGAGCATATATGAGAAAATGATTTTAAAATGCATCAATATACATTTATAAATCCCATTCATTTTTCGAATTTCAAAAACCCCAAAATCACTTCGGGAGATCGTAGGTCCATCTCCGAATGGGCTGATATCCATCATAGTTATGAACAACCTTGGAGAGAGTCCAACAAGCCAATCATAACTACGACGGTAGGTATCATCTATACCGATTGCATATCCCGTATATGCAACTATCACAATGTGCTATCAACTAATTGAATGTTCACACATACATCGGGTTGTTAACACATTAACAAGTATGCATCATATGCATAGCACCCAACTTCACCTCCCTTTACATCGACCTTGGAGAGAGTCCAACAAACCGATGCTCCAGGTTAAAGTCAACCCATTAATCAGGACATAGTTTTAATATGGTTAGAGCGCATTCAACCAATTAGCCCAGCTTGGAGAGAGTCCAACAACCAAAGCTAACGATTGACCTCTGACTCTTACCATATTAGTATTAAACTATTCCATGGATTGAACATATTCAGGTTCGAGCCGGGCTTGGAGAGAGTCCAACAACCCAAACAAGAAACAGAACTCTGGTTCTAACCATATTAATGGAAGGTGTAGGCTTTAATATTGATTAAGGGTTTTTATGTCTCATCCTCTTTGCATGCAAATAACTATTATCTACATGGCATGACATACATGGCATACATCTACATGTCACGACACGCATGGCATAATGTTATGCATCTAATGCAATTACATTGCATACAATTATGTCATGTCTATATTTCCTTATATGTCATAACTATTTATGGAAATAAAATATGTTTAAGATTTGATTCTCCAAATCAAATCATAATTAAATTAGGAAACAAATTTCCAAATCTAATCACATATTTTATTCATGGAATTATTTGATTAAGGAAAATCTATTTAAGAAACCAATTTCCTAAATCATTAAAACTACTTATGGAAATAAAATATTTTAAGATTTGATTTTCCAAATCAAATCATGATTAAATTAGGAAACAAATTTCCAGAATCTAATCAAATATTTTATTTATGGAAAATATCAATTTCCATAAATACTTCCAACTTTCCAAAAGTGGAAGATTTCCATAAATACTTCTAGACTTTCCAAAATTGAAAAATTTCCATAAATACTTCTAAATTTCAAAAATTTAGAAAATTTCCAGAAATACATTATGACTATCGCAAAACCATTTTTACGATTATGTCGAAACACAACCTGGGCTCTGATACCACTGTTGGATTTCCGGCACCGCGGCGTGTGTGTGTTCGATCATGTTTCGTAAACATGAGCACAGCGGAAGCAATAAAAAATAATAAATACTCCTATTTATTACAACACACACAACACACGCATGCTATTACAACAAGTGTAGACATAACCGTAAATTAAAATTGCAATAAAAGGAAATTAAACTACGTTATACCTTCCGTATGACGTGTAGCGGGAACGACATCAACCGGAACGATCCTCGTAAGAATCGTCTCTATCCGTATCCACGCCGAGCTCCTCGGGATGACTTCGCTAAGTCACGAGATTCGTCTTCGTACGGGTTACTAGCCTCGTGTTGAAGACGACGTGATCGAGAGATGATCACGATCCGAATCTAAATTCGGATCCAAAACGAGTTCTCAAAACTCGCTTCTCCGGAGAGGTATTCGTCAACCGTTTGACGAATCCTTCGTCCTCCACCTCAGAGGATTACCGGAGATCAAATCCCCGGTATGTTAGCCGCTGTCGGAGCACTAACCGTCGTCCAAACGACGCTCCGACGAGAGGAGAAGAAGCTGTCCAGAAAACTGGACAGCTTGGTGGAGGAGTAGGCGCCGGCCAAAACAAGGAGAGAAAAGGCTCACCTTGATGCCGAACCTATAGGAGATCACCGGAGGGTCGCCGGAGGTTCACCGGCTGGAGCTTGGACGCCGGCAAGGGTCTTGGACGGCGGCACAAGGCTGGGCGGCGGCTGCTCTTGGATTGGCGCCGAAAACTCCTCCAAGGAGTGGGCGGCAACTCAAGGGGGGGCTAGGGTTTGGATTAGTTAGGGTTTAACAATCCCTTAAGCCCACTTTTATAGAGAACTAATTCTCTTAATGGTTAATGGATCATATCCATAAAGCCCATTAACCCGCTCCATTAAGATAAGTTAAAATAAACCAAACCATGATGGTTTATTTTAAGTTAACACGAACCGAACCAACTTTTGGTTCATTCGTTTAAAATAAACCAAACCCTTTGGTTTATTCTTATCCATTGGATTAGAACCAAACCATTTTGGTCCATCCATTACGTCTTCATAAGACGCAGCCCATCCACGCTTCCATTGCGACTGAAACAATTTCATGCTCGCTTTATGTTTGGTCCAACCAAACATTGTTTCTCTCGGTCTGAGAATCTCATTCTCAAGCTCGTTTTAAATCCTTTGGATTACACTCGTTGTGCGTGTGACCAAATAGGTTCTCGGTTTATGTTGGCCGTCTATAATTAACCATTAATTATAGAACGATCATGAGTGGCACCGAGTAGTACATCATGATCCCCAATTAACCGAAAAGATCAACGGTTGATCCAGAACTATTTCTGAAACCCTTCAGTAGCTCGAATGAATCGTGCCCCATTCCCTTCACTCATCTTATACCCACTTGGTTCAGGACATGGTCTATAGTGTCAGTCCCCACTAGGCTGACTACGTCACACCTAGCCCAAGTATCATTTCCTCGTCCTACGGATTCTAGTTATTTCACATGTATCGAAGAGTACTTTACTCTAAACATGTAATGCTTTGGCCAAAGACTTTAGTAACAATCCGACGAGAGGCCATGGGTATACATCTCCTCGCAAGGAGTGGTGAATCCTTTATAGGCTATTCAAACACCTTCGATCACTTCGACTTATACCAAATCATCCCGGGTCCACATCTCCTCGGAGATGTTTGCTTAAGATGTCAAAGCATAAGTCTCCATGATCAAGATGACTTGAATACCGCAAGTCAAAGGAACATCGCACTTAAGCCACAATAAGAACTTCATTGACATATCTATATATGCAGAGAACCATATGAAGTCTTACGGCTGGTCACTCCAATGAACTAGTTACCATAACTAGCATCCACGATTAACTCCGGACATCACAATGTCTCGGCCCGGTGAGAATCACCGCTTGGATACACCAAGGAGTATACCTCGTGTTAATCGATGAATTGATGGTGTCCAAATCCATCAATTCATCGACTAGGATAATTCCGATACATCACAATTACACATGTAGAGATACTCACTAGTTGTGATCCAATCACAAATTCTCTCATGTGAATCGTATCGTGGACATTCAGTAAATGAGTTTAAGATCCAATCAAATACATAAAACATGTATACTCAAATAGTGAATCTTCATTTATCATATAAATGGTTCATACATAAGGCGATTGCCTTAGGACATCTCTCATATATTACTAACAACACCATCTTATCATAAGCTTCCATCAGAGGGAGAGGGAGTCCTTATTCGAAGCTTGGGATCGCTACAATGGGCTACTCTACCAATGGCCCCACCACGGATTGGAAAGGTGGATGGTGATCCATATCTTCTACAATTAGATCACGTACGCCACGAAGATGTCCCTTAATTCTGCTACAGGAGGAGCACTTATGAATAAGACCATAGTGGAAGCGGAAGAGCTAATAGAAGAGGTGGCCCAGAACCACCATCAATGGGATTCCGAACGTGGCCACCCAGCTCCTGCAATGGGACGATATGCTGTCAACTCCGTTGACCACTTAACAGCGAGGATGGACGTACTTAGCAGATAATTCGACTCTTTAAATCCTTCATCTGCATGTGCGGCCATTGACTTTGGAGAAGGAGCAGTAGCGTATTGAGATGACTACTGTGGAGGGCAAGATA
This sequence comes from Wurfbainia villosa, assembly GCA_025175895.1. Classification (NCBI taxonomy): domain Eukaryota; kingdom Viridiplantae; phylum Streptophyta; class Magnoliopsida; order Zingiberales; family Zingiberaceae; genus Wurfbainia; species Wurfbainia villosa. Next base: position 94,666,135 of record CM045992.1, on the reverse strand, counting down.
GCTTAGAAGAGCAAATTGAGCACTGTGATGTAGTTGGGGACTACAATCTAAGGCCCAACAACCCATACTCTAGTACCTACAATCCCGGATGTAGGAATCACCCGAATTTCTCCTATAAGAATAACTCGGGGAACTTCCAACCATCAGGAGGGTATGGGCAGCAATAGGGCAAAGGGGCAGTAGCAGCAACAAAAGTCTAGACTGGAACTGATGATGGAAGACTTCATTGCTACCCAAACAAAGGCCAATGAGGAATTTCATTGCCAACATCAGAAAACAGAGGAGTCACTCAGAGACTTGAAGGCCACCGTTGATGGTCTTGCAAGTCACACAAGGATGTTGGAGACACAAGTGGCCCAGATAGCCAAAACCATGTCAAAATCTATGGATAGTTCTTCATCAGTACCCGAGCCAAGTTAGGCTAAAGAGGAAGGAGTATACAATGAGGGAGTGGGGCAGAGAAATAGATTCGCCAAGGGGTGTGTAGCCATGATTTCCACCCTACCTGACCAAGCTAAAATTGAAGATAAGATTCTACCTCAGCTTGAGGACCCCGGTGAATTTGTTATCCCCTGCTCGATATATGGGGAAAGCTTTGATGAAGCACTGTGTGACTTGGGGTCATCAGTAAGTGTGATGCCCTATGCATACTATCTGAAGATGGGACTGAATGGGCTCCAACCAGCAAATCTTGATATTCGTATGGGGGATGACTCAGTCAAGGAACCCGTCGGCTTGCTAGCACACGTGCCTGTGGTTGTTGAGAACTTCGTGATCCATACAGATTTCATCATACTTGACACATGACCAAATCCCCAGAATCCCATCATTTTGGGAAGGCCTTTTCTGGCAACTGTGGGGGCGTGCATAGATGTTAAGGCACACCAGATATCCTTAGAGGTAGATGGGGAGATCATCCTCTTCAGCCTATCAGAGTGTAGATCTCCCTACCTAGATGGCTTCACTTTTGGCAGGTTAAAGCTGAGGCCACCAGATGTCGATTCTGAGATGGTTGAATGGAGATTCACTGAACCTCCAGAGCCAAGTTGATAATGGAGTGTGGTCGAGCTAAATGACCTTAAACAAAGCGCTTCTTGGGAGGCAACCCAAGTTTAGTTTTTAGGTTTCTCTTTGATTGTATTGCATGAATTTAGTTAATTTAAATTTTGATTTCCATTTCGATTAGCATTAGGACCAGAAGAGAACTTTGCTAGGTAAAATTAAAATCGATATTAGCTTACACGGCGAAGCGTATGAGAAAATTCGGATCGTTGTGCAAAAAGGGAAGAAAAAAGTGGACACATGCCTTGGTCGTGTGTTTTCTGACGATCGTGCCCAAACGACCCTAGACGCATATGGCCTGGCTATGTGTTTTCACACAGCCATGTCGCACAAGGGTTAAGTAGGGCAAGCGGTGTGTTTTCACCCCATTTGCACCATGTGCTTCGATTTTTCTTTCCCTAGCCATGTGGATCCTTCTTCCCCACCACCTAGAAGCTTTTCCAACCTTCAAGGAAGCCAAAAAAAAGCAAGGATGAGGAGGACCAAGCAAGTAGCATCTCGATCCGGTGCTTCGGAGCGACAAGCAAGGAGAACCGACACCCCACAATCTCCGGAGGAAGGTAACGCTCTTCCAACCCTTCTTTTTCGTAACAATGAACATAGAGATAGGTATAATATGCTTTCTACTCATAAACTCACTGCAACTAGGTATCTTGATGAAGATTTACTAGAATCCTTAGGGTTGTTGGGTGGCATTCAAGCCCTATTTGCAAAAATGGGGTGGGAAGAGATAATGGGAATAAGACACCCAACCTAACCTAGGATAGTTTTAGAATTTTTGAGTTCCTTATAAGCGGAAATTTTAACGGGTATAGAGAGCGAAGAGGGTAACCAATGGAATTCATGCTTTAGCCTGCCGAGTGGGGGAGAAAGAAGAACTCCTATTGGGTTTAACTCTCGGATATTTTGGACCGAGTTGACAAAGGAGCACACTTACGACCCTTCTAGGGCCAAAGCATCGCACCTCCAAAACTCCATTTTCCGATACCTCCACGCATCATGGCCAGTACTATATTTGGTTGTGGGGAGAGTGATGGTGTAGTAAGAGCTAGTGAGATGCTTTGCCTCTGGGACATGTTAAAAGAAAGGTGTAGCATCGATGTAGGGTCCCACTTCATCAAACACTTAGTGAAGATGGGCAAAGCAACGAGAGGAGAGATTAATGTGGGAGGCCTACTTACCCACATTTGTCATAGGATGGGGTACGATTACACTGCATTGAGAGTATAGAAGGGAGCCTTAGGATTGACCTAGAAGTGTGTATGGTGATGAAGATGATTGTAAGAGAGGGACACTCTTTATGCTTTGTAAGGAAAAACCTGATGACCCTTAGGCTCCCTGACCCTAATCGTACCACCATCACCACATGCTCCAACTGGTGCTTGGACCTGATAGTGGAGTCCCCTCCATATGAGGGACCATCCACATTGGCACCCATCTCTCCCCCTTTGCATCACTCTCCCTCCAGTCCACACTTGTATAGGAGCCCACCTAGTCCATGTCGACATGAGCCTACACCTGCACCACCACCTTTTTCTACTTTTGAACAGGATGCAGGTACGTTGGCCTATGATTTCTCGCAGTTTCGATCGCGCCTCGACGATATATATGCCGAGCAACAGACACAAAGGCAGCGATGGGAGGAGCACATCGCCTAAACACATGCAGAGTTCCAGGGCTTCCGGGAGCACTTCCAGCAGGTTGAGGAGTTCTACGTCGAGGCCTGCATCTACTTCCAGGGGGAGGCTGCATGTCGCCAGGATGAGGCTACCTACCGCCAGGAGATGCGGCATCACATGCATGCCCAGTAGGCACAGTGGGCTAGGGAGGAGGAGCACCGAGCAGCCGCTGCATCCACCAGTTCTCAGATCGACCACATATACATGTGGCATTAGCGGCTCAGTAGCAGGTTCTCCCAGGATCCTGAGATGCCGAGGCTTGCAGACTTTCCACCTCGTCCACCATACTAGAGGTATACTTTCATTTAAGTCTGGGGGGCCCAAATTTTATTTTGTTTCTAGCAGTAGTTTTTTTCCTGATATTTGCATTATTGTTAGCATTCATTTGTTCATGTATAGGTTGTTGAGTTTCTTTTAGCACTTAGTTTTTATTATCTGTAAAGTTGCCTCAGTAGTATTTTTGTTAAAAGTCTTCTTCATGAGTTGTTTCTGTTAGGGCAATCAACCCATGTGATGTGATTTTAATGTGTGTGGCAAAGAGTTTAAGTTAGGATTGTTATGGATTTGATATGTGCGTTGAAGTCATGCAGGACTTAGTAATTCTCATATGGATGGAGCATTGGAAAGATTCATCATCTCATGACTCGGTCCTTGAGTAGGTGAAAGATGCATTACGGAAGTCATGCACTTGGTACATCCGAGGGACCGTCGGACGAGGAGCATTGGAGTGAAGCCGAAGGAAGTAGACTTCAGGGCGAGACGTGAATGATGACACTGCGAAGCCGTGCGCTTGGCACAACCGAGAGACGTGGCTAGACGAAGAGAACTTCAAAGGTGAGGGACTCCAAGGGAAAATGAGAGTGAGCGAATGTAACCCGGGATGGGGTAGCTCGTAGGTGAAACATGGCCAAACGGCTAAGTGTCGGATGAGTGTTTTCCCGACACCAGTAGACTTCTAGCTCCATCAGTTGACTGCCAAGGGGAGCAATCAACTGATGTCGAGGGTTTCAGGCACAGAAGCTTCAACAGTCGAGTGATCATGTCGACCACTCGACTGATGGCTCCATCAGTCGACTGATGTGGGAGTCATTGGTTAAAATACAACGTGGAAGAAACGGTTAGAGGGCAATGGCTACAACAATAATCGACTGATCGGGGAATCAGTCGACTGCTGCTGGCTCAATGGAAAGAATGGCCTCTTCCCTATAAGAAGAGGCCTTTGGACACTTGGGGAGGCTAATGCTTTAACTCCAAACAACACCCAAGTGCCCAAAACATTTTCCTACTCTTCTTACTTGCATTTATCTCAATCCTATTGTAAGAAGAGTGATCTTGCAAGAAAAGGTTACCTCCACCTTGCTTGGTGCCAAGGAGAGAATAGTGAAGGTTTAGGCGTGATTCACCTGGAACGAATCGGTCCGTGGATTAGCGGCAAGGTCGTGAACCATGTTATATTGATTTGTTAGAGCTTATCTTCTTGATTGTCTTTATTGTTTATATTTCTGTTGCGCTAATCATATTCGTAGATGATCAAGAATGAGCAAATTCCATCATACATGAAAAAGGTTATTCACCCCCCCTCTAGCCGGCCACCAATGTTCCAACAGTTTCCATGAGTAGTGTAACTTCGTTTACCTTGTGGTATTTTATTTTATTGGCTATGAATGAATATTCTAGACCTACACTGGTTAGCTTCTATTTTTACACCTATACATGTCGAACATTCTGAAAGGGAGAGTCTAGTACATACCTAGTTATGATTCATCTCAGTAGTTTAGTACTTTGGAATCCACAGGTGACCCTAAGACTGACATTTTAGTTACTGGAGATGCTCAGATTGTGTAAGCCCATTCGAAAAAATCAAAATCTCACTGAGCCGAAAAAGAAAAGAGAGAAAGAAAAAGAAAAGAGAAATAAAAGAGAGAGAAAAAATGAAAAAAAAAAGGAAAGAAAAAAAAAGAAGAAAGAGATTATGAGGGATAAAAAAATAGTTGTCGTGGGTGGAAATGGCTAAGTACCCCTTTGAGACCGAGTTAGGTTACTGGGGAAACACCTACCAATTTCTCTCAATACCGAGCATGCCTTTGAGACTTTCTGCTAGATTTAGGGAACGACCCTCGCTTTGGGCAAGTAAGTACCTAAGAGCCAGAGACCTTAAGAAAGCTATAGGATGACGACTTAACTCACCATGGAACAAGTATCCCCTAAGAATGATTCGCTTAGCATGAGCACAAGGAGCTAATTTAGTGAATTTCTAGAATATATTTATTTTTCTTTGATTGCAAATACCACTTGATAAATTTAGTTAACATGCTATGTATGGAACAATATCCTTTTAAAATTTCATGGCACTGAGGTTTTCTTGAGGACAAGCAAAGATTTAAGTCTGTGGGAAGTGATGTCAGCAAAACATATAGGGTTTTAGGAGTAGTTTTCGCTCACATCTCATTACATTTTATGTTAGTTTCATGCATATGTCACTTTGTTTTTCATGCATTTCCTATTTTCTGGTTCGGAGACCTGCTCTTTGTACCTTTGCATGCAGGATAGCATTTCATGGGAAAAGGCGCACTTTCGGAGCAAAAGAAGGGCATTTTACAGCTAGACACGGAAGGGGACATGGCCAGGGCGTGTGGCTACACATGGCCAGGGCGTGTGGCTACACACGACCATGTCCTATGAATGAGATCAGTCACCCCAGGGCCACACATGACTTGGCCATGAGGAAACACATGGTTGTGTGGCGGCCCAGTAGATTGATGCGGCTAGGGTTTTTTTTTTCAGATTTCGCAGCGATCCGATGTGATGTCTATATAAGGATAGCTTCGCCCAAACCCTAGGGGAGAGGCACGATGGCTGGGACGACACACCGAAGCCCTAAAAAGCTTCAGGAACTTGCAACGGGGAGGAAGAACACCGCTGGAGATCCAAGTTCTGCACTTCAACACTAAAGAGAAGGCCACATTGGCATTATAAACTCCTATTCTCGCACTTTATTTACTATTGATTCGAACATGAACATGCCTTGTAATTTTCCTCTCCTATCTATGGAGTAGTTTCTTCGATTCTAGGATTAGGGAGTAGCTTGTGTGTGTATGACATGTTGCTTCAAATTGAATTTTATTATTGAGTTTGAATTTGCAATTGGTATTTGTTTATACCGATATCTGTGTGTTTGGTTTTCTACATATTGTGCTTAGGCGATATGAGGGGTGACAACCCTCATATCTAAGATTTAGGGGATTTATACAAGGAACCTAGAGGTTAGCCTGATCTCCTATAACCGTGGGTAGAAGGATACGATAGAACTGGAAATGGTTCATCGCAGGGATTGATTCGACATCCTCGTACCTCCTATCCCGTCCTTGTAAGGCAGAGATACCTCCCGATAGATGGGGTGGCTCATCAGGAGAGTGTATGATGTCCCTTCCACAAGACCATAGTTAGATGTTTAGACAACGCCCAGTTGATAACATGTTTTGCGACACACAAGCGAAACCGAAGTCCTAGAATCCCTTTAAAAGATCTCGCAACAAGCTCCTTTCTTCCTCCGTGTGACACCGTACTAGAGTTTAGTCCACCGACAACCCTCACAATCGCAACCTTTAGATTGACTTCCGAACAATAACATCTACTGAACAAATCAGTACTCGAATCTCACTCCCTATGGCATCGATAATCTTTTTTTTATTTGATGACATTCGTGCACTTGTGGGCATTGAGCGTGAGCGCACGCTTTGAGTCCTCGTCGGTATCCATCGCAAGATTTGAGGTCGCGTTCGTGTGCATCACAAGACTATATCTTTGGACTTCCCTTGCCAAATATCCATATTTTGACTTTCATTGCCAAGTATCCAAACTTGGACTTCCGAGGTTGATTCCAACAATCTCCCCTAAATAATCTCCCCCATATGAATTTGGATATCCCAATCATCCACTAGTCATATGGTCAACATATTGTCAAACCCATATAGTCAAACGATGGTCAAATCCATTGTCAACCCATTGTCAAACATAAAAACACTACTCGAGTCCTACTCAAGTTTGGCTAATATTGACCCGGGGCCTATTGCATCAACACAGTCGACTGATGGCACTTTAGCATGTAGGTGCAGGGGCACTAGATAATCGAACCTATATTTTGATTATGGCAAAGACACAAAGTTAAGCCTATATTGTTATCTCATGAGCTGAATCAAGTGTGCAAGAATGCTAAGCTAAAGGTCAGCGACACCCGGAGGGAACCATGGTGGTCAGGCGACATTGGGAGGACTTCAAAGGGAGCCGAAGAAATTAGGTGGAGACCGAAAGCAAAGCTTCAAAGGTGAAGGTTGAGGTAAGCTCTTGTGAGTGAGTGTAAGTAAGGTCGTTTCCTTAGTACGGGGAGGTCCTTAGGCGACGATCCGACTAAGACTTCCCATGGAAGGTCTATGTCAAAATCGGACGGTTGGTAGCCGTCGAAAACACTTATTTCAATGTCATTTTCGAGCTAACTCTTGATGTAGTCGAAAATCCTAGCCATCAGTTTAACCGTCCAGTTCAACTGGGCCAGTTCAACCAGCCAGTTCAACTGTTGTTTGAATTACAGCTTCGATGAGAGTCAAAACTCATCTCTTTCTTCAAGGGTGAGGTGGCTTTGATGATAGGATATCCATCTTGAACATAGAGGGGGTTCTAGGGCTATAAAACAAGGGCCATTACACTCCTTTTTCATCATTCCAAAGCTCTCCAAGTGCTTCCGAAATGCTGCGACACTCTGACGATCCTACGACGACAAAGTTGTTGGATCGAGAAGCGTCGCTAGAGGGGGAGGTGAATAGCGATCGTAAATCTTTCGTTCGAATTCGTTCGTTGATACACAAGTAAACGAGTAAGCACAGCAGAAAATAAATGAACACGTTTATTTTATTTGGTTCACAACCCAGCTGTTGCTACTCCAAGGCCCTATCGGTCCTAGACTGCGTACGGAGGGCAAAGCACTATAACGTCTCCTCCTCGTTGGAGGTAGGAGACAACGATCACAAAACCGAATATACAAGGATGAGGCAACAAGCCTACCTCACCTCGTTATGAAGAAAAACAAAGAATACAATATCAAAAATATTACTTGATTCTGCTGCCGACGAAGAAGATCGAAACTTGATGCGCGCTGCGTTATGACGATGTTGGAGCGTTGGCATTGTAGGAGCACTTGATGAATAATCTTGATGTATTTGGAGTGGAATCCTCTCCACCTTTTATAGATTTTGGCCTCTGAATTTGTCTCCTCTTTTTTTGGAACGGATCATGAAGTTGTCCAAATTTTATCGCGAAGTGGCCGCGTCAAACGTTATCCATTTTGACCTAGCGCAAAGCCGATCGTCGCCATCACCGATCGATGCCTCCCATCACCGATCGATGGGCATCACGACCGCCCATGTCCGAGTCGACCGGGCCACAATAAGAGGTTAGCTCGGAAAAATGATAAATACGACGGTTTCTAACCGTCCGATCTCGACCTAGACCTTCCACAGGAAGTCTTAGTCGGATCGCCGCCTACGGTCATCCCCGTAAAGAGGACACGACCTTACAATCTCTCACTCACACGAGCTTACCTCGATAGTAGCTCTCGCTTCCGGCCTTCCACTTGATTCCTTCGGCTCCCTCCGAAGTCACTCGAGTGTCGCCCGACCACCGCGGCTTCCTCCGGGTGTCGCTAGCCTTCAGCTCCAGCATTAATACTTTTCTGCACACTCGATAGCTCGTGAGATAACGATGTAAACTTAACTTTGTGTCTTTGCCATAATCAAAACACAGGTTTGATTATCTAGTTCCCTTGCACCAACAATAGTGTTATCGAAACGATGACAACCCGAGCTCAAACTACCATCCCTTAAGTTGTTGGTAAAGGTTTTACTTTAATTATATTTCAAACATTGTATTCTTTCTTTTTATGAAATCTTTAATCGTAACGAGGAGAGGGAGAGTGTCCCTCTACCTCGAGTTTTATCATTTTATTGTAACCGTTCACTCCTACCTCCAACGAGGAGGAGTATTTTAGTGATTTGCCCTCCGTACACGGTCTAGGACCGTTAGGGGCTTGGATTAGCAGCCGGAAGGCTGTGAACCAAGTAAAATTATATTTGTCTTATTTTATTTTCTGCTGCACTTTACTCTTCTTGCTTATCAAATCTACAAACGAACAAAAAGTTTTTGTGCACTATTCACCCCCCCCTCTAGCTCTCATATCGATCCAACAATTGGTATCAGAGTTGGGGACGCTACGATTTGGTGAAACCACCAATCTAGTAACGTTTTATAGATTTTTTCTTTTTTTTGGTTTTTTGACTTTTTTGTTTCATTTAAATTCATTCTCCCGCACTACTAATCCAAGATAAGAGTCTTGGTACATTTTTTTGTTTTTGTTTTGCGAGGTTGTCTCTTTTTGTCAAAATGGCCCATCTCGAAGGGTTAAGCACCATCCGACCTCCGTTTTACAACGGAGACGACTTCCATTATTGGAAGGGTCGGATGGAGTGCTTCCTAAAGACCCAAATCGAGATGTGGATCGTAATCCAAACTGGATTCACACTTCCTACTAATGAAGTGGGTAAATCATTGGATTACGATCAAAGGACGAACACCATGAAAAGACAAGTGGAAGTCGATGCCAAGGTGTCCCAAATTCTTTAATGTGGCTTGTCCAAAGAGGAGCTAAACTGCATCGGCCGCTTCATCAGTGCGAAAGATTGATGTGAGCGAAACATATAGGGTTTTAGGAGTAGTTTTCTCTCACATCTCATTACATTTTATGTTAGTTTCATGCATATGTCACTCTATTTTGTATGCATTTCCTATTTTCTAGTTCCGAGGTCTGCTCTCTGTACTTTTGTGTGTAGGATAGCATTTCATGGGAAAACAGTGCATTTTTGGAGCAAAAATGGAGTAATTTGTGGAGCACGGACCTTAGGGAACATGCATTGGCTATGTCCCAAGACTTGGGCATGTTTCCGAAGCGAAACGGATCAAAATGGAGGCTCCAGAAAAACACACGGGCAGGCCATGTGAAAAACACGACCGTGCCTTTTTTCCAGCTCAATTTCCAGCCAAGATTTCACCTGTTTTCCAGCCTTGCACACGGCCAGGCCATGTGAAATTCACACGATCGTGTGGCAACGCCGCGAATTCAAAGAAATAGGGTTTTTCAAGCATTTATGGAATGCCGGAGCTGCCTCTATATATAAGAAACTCATCCAAGAGGCGAGGGGGGACAAGGGAGCCACCCTAGGGCTCCCAAACCCTAAGGAGGAGGCACAACGGCTAGGATGGCACACCGAAGCCCGAAAAAGCTTTGGTAACTCGCAGCGGGGAGGAGGAACTCCGCCGGAGGTCCACAACTTGCAATACAATGTCGGAGAGAAGATTACAATGCATTGTAATCTCTATTTCTGCGCTCTCTTTCTATTGTAATTGAACTTAAACATGTTTTGTGATTCTTCCTTTGTGTTTATGGAGTAGAACTTTTGATTCTAGGATTAGTGAGTAGCTTGTGTTCATAGACAATGTTGGTTCATATTAAATTCTGGCCAAAAGTTTGATTTGACAATTGGATGTTGCTCTTTATTATACCTATGTGTATTTGGCTTTCTTTCCGCTGTGCTTAGGCGATACAAGGTGGTGACATCCCTCGCAAATCTAGATTTAGGAGGTTTGATTAAGGAACCTAGGGGTAAACCTGACCTCCCGTAACTGCGGGGAGAATGGAGCAGTGGAATCGGAAACAGTCCACCGCAAGGATTGATTTGGCATCTTCGTACCCTCTATCCCATCCTTTTGGGCGAGGATAGCTCCCGGTGAATGCAACGGCTCTGCAAGAGAGTGTATGATGTCCCTTCCCCAAAACTGTAGGTAGACATTTAGACGACGCCAATTGACAACATTGTTATATAATACACAAGCGAAATCGAAGTCCTAGAATCGCCTTTTTAGACCCCGGCACACTCTTTTCCTTCTCCGTGTGACACCGCACTTACTAGGGTCCTCTGATAGTCCTCACCAACCGACTCTCTCTGAGATTCCGTCCGAACAATCACAACCACTTAGTGTATTGGTACTCGAATTCCAGTCTCTGTGGGATCGATAATCTATTATTACTTGACGACATCTGTGCACTTGCGGGCATTGAGCACGAGCGCGTACTTTGAGTCTTCGACGGTCTCCGTCGCGAGATTTAAGGTCGCAACCGTGAGCATCAAGTTTTTGGCGCCGTTGCCGGGGACTGTCGATTCGATATCAAATTGAGTAGTGGTAAATTGGATCGGACTTAGGCTAGATTTATTTTCTTGTTTTATTTTAGTTATTTTCTATTCAATTTTAAGTTTTGATTAATTACATCTATCTTTCTTTCAGTTTTTAGTTTTTTTTAGTGCTTCAGTTTAATATCTAAAAAAAAAAAGTAGACTCTTGCCAGGCCACTACTATTCCTTACCTATAATTTCCTGTGTATAATGATGTATGCTTTTACTCATAATTATGATCAAGTTAGTGCTATGAGTTTTGGTAACATTTATTGTGAGCATTGTGGTGAAACATGGCATACCATAAACGATTGTTGTGATATATTTGAACCTTCACAATTTTAACGAGAAGATGTCAGCTACAATTACAACCAGTGGCCACAAGATGATTCCTATTTATATAGTTATGACCCTGGCTACTTAAACCCTCAATACTATCCGCCTAAATCCCGACTTGAACAGATGATGAAAGATTTCATTCAAACACAACAAGCAGCGAACAATGAATTCCGACGATGACATTCGCACACAGAGACTCAATATTGCTTCCCAAGTGTGAACGAGTGCTATGAATTGCCATGTGAATTTTATCCAGAACCAAGTCCCCACTTAGAAGCCCTACTAGATAAATCTATTAGGGAATGCAAGGAGCATAGCTGACAATTTATGTAGATTATGCAACGGGATCTAGCAAGAAAAGAAACCAAACAACTAGAAGGTGACTTTGATGACTGGATTACCCCTAATATGGCAGAGATTCACTTTGAGCCAATGGATGAGGAGGGCATAGATGACATAGGAAGTGAAGAAGGACAATCCATTCAATCACAACTGGAAGAAGAACTTGAGGATTATATAATTGATACCTTAATCGAGGAGTGCATTGCTTCAATCAAAACACCTCCTAACCTCAACGGTCTAGAAGAGCCTACCTTAACCCTCACCGGAACTTTAGCTTCCAATAACGAAGCCCATTTAGTGATTTGTAATGATAAAATTTCATTTTACATAATAGAATTGGCTGATCAATCTTTTGGTGAGGATAATTGTGGTGAGTTACATTATTCACAGCATATGGATGAAACAAAATATTATGATCAAACTCTTGATGATTTGTTGAGGCTAAGCTTGTTCAACCTCGAGCCAAGGAAAGTAGAGCCCAAGCATCTTGCCCCTCCACGAGCAAGATTTAAAAGATATAGTGATGGAGAACCAAAAGGCAAGAAGCGAAAGGTGAGAAAGTATCTAGCCCCTCCACGAGCAAGATTTAAAGGATATAGCGATGGAGGACCACCAGGCAAGAGGCATAAAGTGAGAAAGTATCTTGCTCCCCCACGAGCAAGATTCAAATGCCTCAAATGAAACATAGGAATAAGGTCGAGCTAAAAGACCTTAAACAAAGCGCTTCTTGGGAGGCAACCCAAATTTATTCTTTAGATTTCCCTTTGATTGTATTGCATGCATTTAGTTAATTTGAACTTTGATTTATGGTATTTAGCTTTTGTAGGTAAGGAAAGAACTTGCTAGGTAAAAACAAAAGTCATTTTAAGTTTATGTGATGAAGTGAGTGAGAGATATCAGACCATTGTACACCACAAGAAAAGAAACAAAAGGCGCACGGCCAGGCCGTGTGTTTTCACACGGTCGTGCCCTGACTTCCAGAGTTGCACACGGGTCAAGCCATGTGTTTTCACACAACCGTGCCCTGACTTCCAGAGGTGCACACGGTCAGGCCGTGTGATTTCACACGGCCATGTCGCACCCCCTAGTCCACGTGAAAAGCCTACAACTACACCGTTTTCTTTTCCTACTTTTGAGCAGATGCAAGTACTTCTGCCTACGATTTCTTGGAGTTTCGATCGCGCCTCAATGACATATACACCGAGCAGCAGACACAGGGGCAGCGATGGGATGATCATAGCTCCTATACACAGGCTGAGTTTATAGGCTTACGAGAGCACTTCCAGTGGGCCGAGGACTTCTACGACGAGGCCCGTATTTACTTTCAGGAGGAGGATACTGGACACCTAGAGGAGGAGCACAAAGCAACCGTTGCATCCACTAGCTCTCAGATTGACCACATGTACATGTGACAGCAGTGGCTTAGCACCAGGTTTTCCCAGAGCCTGACATGCCGAGACTACCAGACTTCCCTCCTAGACCATAATATTAGAGGTATTGTTTCGTATAAGTCTGGGGGCCCCAAATTTTATTTTGTTTCTAGCAGTAGTTTCTTTCTTGGTATTTGCATTATTGTTAGTATTCATTTGTTCATGCATAAGTTGTTGAGTTTCTTTCAGCACTTAGTTTTTGTTATCTGTAAAGCTGCCTCAGTAGTATTTTTGTTAAAGTTACTTACATGAGTTGTACCCATAGGTAGCTTAACTTCATTTATCTCATGGTATTTTATTTTATTTGCTCTAATGAATATTCTAGACTTACACTGGTTAGTTTTTATTTTTACACCTACACATGTCGAACATCCAGAAAGGGAGAATCTAATACATACCTAGTTATGATTCACTTCAGTAGTCTAGTACTTTGGAATCCATAGGTGACTCTATGCTTAGCATTTTAGTTACTGGAGATGCTTTGATTGTGTAAACCCATTCGGAAAAATCAAAATCCCAGTTATCCGAAAAATAAAAAGAGAAACAAAAGAAAAAGAGAAAAAGAAAAAAAAGAGAGAAAAAAGAGAGATTATGAGGGATAAAACATAGTTGTCGTGGGTGGAAATGACTATGTGCCCCTTTGAGACCGAGTTAGGTTACTAGGGAAACACCTACCAATTTCTCTCAATACCGAGCATGCCTTTGAGACTTTATGCTAGATCTAGGGAACGACCATCACTTTGGGCAGGTAAGTGCCTAAGAGTTGGAAACCTTAGGAAAGCTATGGGGTGACGACTTAACTCACCATGGAATGGGCATCCCCTAAGAATGGTTCACTTAGCATGAGCACGAGGAGCTAACTTAGTGAACTTCTAGAACATATTTGTTTTTCTTTGATTGCAAATACTATCCGATAAATTTAGTTAACATGCTAATTATGGAACAATATCTTTTTAAAATTTCATGGCACTGAGGTTTGCTTGAGGACAAGCAAAGATTTAAGTCTTGGGGAAGTGATGTGAGCGAAACATATAGGGTTTTAGGAGTAGTTTTCGCTCACATCTCATTATATTTTATGTTAGTTTCATGCATATGTCACTCTATTTTGCATGCATTTCCTATTTTCTGGTTCCGAGGTCTGCTCTTTGTACTTTTGTGTACAGGATAGCATTTTATGGGAAAACGACACATTTTTGGAGCAAAAATGGAGTAATTTGTGGAGCACTGACCTTAGGAAACATGCACCGGCCATGTCCCAAGACTTGGGCATGTTTTCGAAGCGAAACGGATCAAAATAGAGGCTCCAAAAAAAACACACGGCCAGGCCGTGTGAAAACACACAGCCGTGCCTTTTTTCCAGCTCAATTTCCAGCCGAGATTTCACCTGTTTTCCAGCCTTGCACATGGCCAGGCCATGTGAAATTCACACGGCCGTGTAGTGGCACCGCGAATTCAAAGAAATAGAGTTTTTCAAGCATTTATGGAATGCCAGAGCCACATCTATATATAGGAAACTCATCGAAGAGTCGAGGAGGGACAAGGGAGCCGCCCTAGGGCTCCCAAATCCTAAGGAGGAGGCACGACGGCTAGGACGGCACGCCGAAGCTTTAAAAAGCTTTGGTAACTCGGTGCGGAGAGGAGGAACACCGCTGGAGGTCCACAACTTGCAATACAACACCGGAGAGAAGATAACAATACATTGTAATCTCTATTTCTATGCTCTTTTTCTATTGTAATTGAACTTAAACATGTTTTGTGATTCTTCCTTTATGTTTATGGAGTAGAACTTTTGATTATAGGATTAGGGAGTAGCTTGTGTTCATAGACAATGTTGGTTCATATTAAATTCTAGCCAAAAGTTTGATTTGACAATTGGATATTGCTCTTTATTATACCTACGTGTATTTGGCCTTCTTTTCGCTGTGCTTAGGCGATACGAGGTGGTGACAACCCTCCCAAATCTATATTTAGGAGGTTTGATCAAGAAACCTAGGGATAAACCTGACCTCCCGTAACTGCGAGGAGAAGGGAGCGGTGGAATAGGAAACGATCCACTGCAAGGATTGATTTGGCATCCTCGTACCCTCTATCCCGTCCTTTTGGGCAAGGATAGCTCCTGGTGAATGCGGCGGCTCTGTGGGAGAGTGTATGATGTCCCTTCCCCAAAACCATAGGTAGACATTTAGACGACGCCAATTGACAACATTATTATATGATACACAAGCAAAACCGAAGTCCAAGAATCGCCTTTTTAGAGTCTAGCACACTCTTTTCCTCCTCCGTGTGACACCGTACTGAGTAGGGTCCTCCGATATGTTAGTGAAAGCCCTAGAGTCAATCATGTGATGATTGTTGTATAGACTTTATTGTATCATGTTCCTATTTATAAAGGCATGGTTATTATATTTACTTGTATTGGTGCCAAATAACTAAATATAATAATGTCCTTGAGTAGTAGGTTCTTATCTATATCAATCGATTGGTTGAATCGATATTGAGATGATATAGAGAACACTACTCTTAATCATTCCTAGTCGAGTATTAACATTCAGGGACAATATTAATGCGTAGAGACTAGCATGTAGGTCAACACGATGACTTGATCTCACAAGTCATGGATATGAGATATCAAGTTGACACATGGGTATGCATTGGAGAATGTATACTGAATGACTCGCCATGACAAAGTATCATGGACCGTTATATGAGTGTCATATACTTTCTCATGTGACTATTAGTATGACTATTAGTCCTTAGACCTGAAGTCACCATGGTTCCCTACATAAGGAGTTGCATACTTTGGCTTCGTCAAACGTCACCCGTAAATGGGTGGACTATAAAGGCGATTACTGGGTATGTAACAAATTATGCGGAGGGATGTGAGTGATGTAGATGGGATCTATCCCTCCTATATGACGGGGGTGACATCGATATTCTTGATAGAGTGAGACCACGAAGTGCATGGTCATGCCCAAATGAGTCAATATGAGATATTGGGCTCATTTGAATAGAGTGAGTCTACTTGGAGTTCAAGATATAGATTGTACCGAGGATGACACGGTCTATGCCTTGATTGGTCAATCTAGATGTCAAGGATAGAGGGACATTGTCACATATTGTGAGAGTCACAATTAGTAGTCACAAAGGTGATGTTGGAGCTCAATATTCTTGTAACTTGGGTAGCAATGATGTGTTGCTAGATACCGCTCATTGTTTATGTTCCTAAATCGGTTTAGGGACTTTGCCAACGTTACAAGAACCTATAGGGTCACACACATAAGAGCAATTAGATGGAGATTAGGTTCATATGATGAACCATGAGGATTAGGTTCATGGGATGAACCAAATTTGATTAAGAGTAATCCAAATTAGACTAATTGAGTTAGACTCAAGTTGATTCAAGTGTTAAATGAGTCTAATTTATATTTGATTCATCAAATCAATTTAAATTAATGAATAGAGATTCATTAAATTAAATTGACTTGAGTCAAGTGATTAGATTTGATCAACCATGAGAGATAAGAGGTCAAGTTTGACTTGACTTGAGAGGGAAGATGAAAGGTCAAATTTGACTTAACCAAATTCCATGTCATGATGATGACTTGGCATGGCCGGCCAATGATGATGCTCCACATCATCATTGACTTTGTCAATTGGTGCGACATCATGAAGGAGACCAAGGGTCATGGGAGTTACATGCATGCATGTAACCCCCTCTCCATAATGTGGCCGGCCACTTTAGGGGTTATGATGGTGAAATTCATTTGGTGAGTTACACACAACATCATCTTCAACCTTGGATCAATTTCCCTCAAGCTCTCCTTCTTCTTCGTCATCTTGACGAGACATTCTAGGAGTGCTAGCACACTCAAGATTGTCTTTTCTCCACATTTTGCTTGTGTGGATACCAATAGAGGAGTGTGCACTTGACTCTCTCAAGTTCCGGCAACCCTTTTGGACGAGCAGGATTTGCAAAGGGCGTCGCATCGAGGGTAATGATCTCACCTCTTAGATCTAAGGTAGATCTAGGGTTTTTTAGTAAGCACATACATGTTTTATTTTAATATATCTTCGCACTGATCCGTGGTCGGGGATTCCGAGGTTTTCGCAACGCAAAAAGCGGTTTTTGCGGCTCGGAAAGTCCAACAGTGGTTTTAGAGCCACGTGCGAAGCATGTATGTGTTTCGTTTTTTGTAATTTTTGTATTAGATATAAAAATTACAGATTTATATGTTTCTATAAATTTCCTATTTTTATAGAATTTTTGGGTATTTTTCTCGAAGAATCGAAGCAACGAGTGTTGGGACACTTGTAGGCTTCAACTGTCGAGAAAAACTCTCTGAAACGGCGAGTTCTCGCTTTAGGTTTTTGGGACAGTGACTTAAGTTGTTGTAAGATCATTTTAGGGACACTCTCAAAGTTTATTTTGCGAGTAGGGGCGCTGCCCCTATCCCCGAAAGGGGCCTTGTCCTGCGATCGCGCCCGGAAACTGCTTAGCGGGACCGTTACGGGGAGGTGACTCATAAAATTGAAAGAAATAGGAAAAATTATAGAAATTTTATGTAAAAATACATAATTTAGAATTATTTATAATTCTGTGATTGTCATGGCCCAATAACCCCAATTTGATTGGATGATGTGTTGTAATTCATAATACGGTCTGCGTGTCGTTTTTGTGGTTGTGCGTGTTGTATAGTGTATGCGACCTGCGCGTTGTACCTCTTCTTTTGATATTCTAGTTGTAAATAGTTTTAGACTCGAATGTAACTCGAGTTTCATATTTGTAATGTACAAAATGGAGCGGTGGAAAGTCCACTTGAAGACGAGATTACGAGAAGGGTGACGACGACACATGGCGGTCAAAGGAAGCGCTTGGAGAAGCCGCTAGCCTTAGGTTGACCGTCCGATCTTCTCATTGTCTTGAGAAGATCATAGTAGGGCCATGACTACATCACATTTAATTATATATATATATGTTGATATATATATATATATATATATATATATATATATATATATATATATATATTTGATTTTTCTTGTATGTATGTGATGCATGCTAGTAGAATAATGCTTGTATGTATATGATGCATGCTAGGATAATTTTCTTGTATGTATATGATGCATGCTAGAATAATGATTGTATGTATGTGATGCATGCTAATATAGGATAATAAAGTCCTAAATGCGTATAAGATACACAATACGATTAGATTAGATCATAATCGAATCAACTCGAAAATGCCTACCGAGCCTTGATACCCATCACTACCTCGATCATTTGTTGTTGTTGAATCTGCCAAAGCAGAGCAACGCATATTATCTTGGTAGGGTGCGGAGGGACAATCTTGGTCCCGCCTATCACACTTGGGTTAGAGTAAGCTCAATTAGATTGAGCATAACTAGTTAACTCAATTGGATCGAGTAGAACTATAGGCATATTCCAATCGTTGGAAAGATAGGTTAAGATCGCATTTACACTAAATCTTGGGCGATTTAGCCAAAGCTAACTCAAGGTCTTTTGTAAATGTGGGTCTTGATCCTATAAACAAGAGTTGCATAGAGATGTAATCGGTAATGTGTTACCCACCGATCATACTAAGTCTTGGGTGATTTAGCCAAAGCTAACTCAAGGCTTAGTATGATGTGGATCTTGACCCACAAGAATTATAGCTAGTTTGTATGAATCTAGTAATGTGGTTTGACCACATCCATAACTCGATTCTACAAAATTCCTATAATTCAGTGGGAGCATCATTTGATTAAAGGCCTAATTAAATGATAAAAGGAATATGATATTAATTCTTTGCATTGTATGTTGTAGATAACTATATCGACAAACACGAACACTCTCTCTCTGCGTTCTGTCCTTGAGAAGGACAAGCTCAATGGAGCAAATTTCCTGGACTGGTACAGGAACCTGAGAATTGTTCTCACCCAAGAAAGGAAGTTGTACGTCCTGGAGCAGCCCATTCCGGAGGCACCTCCTGCCACTGCCTCGCGAGCTGACAAAGATGCTTACAAGAAGCATCAAGATGATGCATTAGATGTGTCATGTCTAATGCTCGCGACCATGAACTCTGAGCTTCAGAAGCAACATGAGTTCATGAATGCTTATGATATGGTTGGACATCTTTGTCAACTATATCAAGGACAAGCAAGACATGAGAGATATGAAGTCTCTAAGGCATTGTTTGGGTCTAAAATGCAAGAAGGGACTCCCGTAGGTCAATATGTACTCAAGATGATTGGGTACATAGAAAACCTACAAAGGCTGGGATTCCCACTTGGCCAAGAGCTGGCCACTGACCTAATCTTGCAATCTTTTCCACAAGCCTTCAATCAATTTGTCATGAATTATAACATGAATGAAATTGATAAGTCATTGCCTGAAATGCTCATCATGTCGAGAACTGTTGAGCTTAACCTTGAGAAAGGAAAATCTGACACCATTTTGATGGTGCAGAAGAAGAAAGGAAAGGGAAAGCCTAAAGGTAAGGGAAAATCCCAAGATAAAAGCAAAGGCAAAGAACTTAAACCCAAAGGAGGGGTAGCCAAGGAAGGGGCTTGCTTCTACTGCAAGGAAGCAGGACACTGGAAGCGTAACTGCAAGGCATACTTGGAAGATCTTAAGAAGAAGAGAAGTGAGACTTCTACTTCAGGTATAAATGTTATAGAAGTCAATCTATGTATTTCTTCATCATGGGTATTAGATATCGGATGTGCATCTCACATTTGTACCAATGTGCAGCTGCTGAGAAATAGCAGGGCATTGACAAAGGGCGAGGTGGACCTACGAGTAGGCAATGGAGCAAGAGTTGCTGATGTTGCTGTAGGAACTTAAGATCTATCTTTGCCCTCTAGACTTGTACTAGAATTAGATGAATGTTGTTATATGCCTGCCTTAACTAAGAACATCATTTCAGTTTCTTGTTTGGACAAGAAAGGATTTTCATTTATAATAAAGAACAAATGTTGTTCAGTTTATTTAAATGATATGTTCTATTGTAGTGCACCTCTAATGAACGGACTCTACTTTCTAGACTTAGAGAGCCCTATCTATAACATAAGTACCAAGAGGTTCAAGTCAAATAAGTTGAACCAAACCTATCTTTGGCATTGTCGCTTAGGTCACATAAATGAGAGTCGCTTATCTCAGCTCCATAAGGATGGGCTGCTAGACTCATTTGATTTTGAATCATATGAGACATGCGAGTCTTGCCTTTTAGGCAAGATGACCAAGACTCCCTTTAGTGGACACAGCGAAAGAGCAACAGATTTGTTAGGACTTATATATAGTGATGTATGTGGTCCTTTTAATGTTGCTGCTAGAGGTGGTTACAGGTACTTCATTACATTTACTGATGACTTCAGTAGATATAGTTATGTATATCTTATGACACATAAATCAGAATCCTTTGAAAAGTTCAAAGAATTCAAGAATGAAGTACAAAACCAGCTTGGCAAGAGTATTAAAATACTTCGATCAGATCGAGGTGGTGAATACCTTAGCCATGAGTTTCATGACTATCTAGCGGAGTGTGGGATTCTATCCCAACTCACTCTTCCTGGAACACCACAGTGGAATGGTGTATCCGAAAGGAGGAATCGTACCCTATTACATATGATACGATCTATGATGAGTCACACAGATCTTCCTATATCCTTTTGGGGATATGCTCTAGACACAACAGCCTTTACCCTTAACTGTGTACCATCTGTTAGTAATATATGAGAGATGTTCTAAGGCAATCGCCTTATGTATGAACCATTTATATGATAAATGAAGATTCACTATTTGAGTATACATGTTTTATGTATTTGATTGGATCTTAAACTCATTTACTGAATGTCCATGATACGATTCACAGCATGAGAGAATTTGTGATTGGATCACAACTAGTGAGTATCTCTACATGTGTAATTGTGATGTATCGGAATTATCCCTAGTCGATGAATTGATGGATTTGGACACCATCAATTCTCGAGACTAGCACGAGGTATACCCTCGGTGTATCCAAGGTACCGATTCTCACCGGGCCGAGAGACATAGTGATGTCCGAGTTAATCGTGGATGCTAGTTAGGTAACTAGTTCATCGAGTGACCACCGTAAGACTTCATATGGTTCTCTGCATATATAGATATGTCAATGAAGTTCTTACTGTGGCTTAAGTGCGATGTTCCTTTGACTTGCGGTATTCAAGTCATCTGATCATGGAGACTTATGCTTTGACATCTTAAGCAAACATCTCTAAGGAGATGTGGACCCGGGATGATTGGGTATAAGTCGAAGTGATCGAAGGTGTTTGAATAGCCTATAAAGGATTCACCACTCCTTGCGAGGAGATGTATACCCATGGCCTCTCGTCGGATTGTTACTAAAGTCTTTGGCCAAAGCATTACATGTTTAGAGTAAGGTACTCTTCGATACATGTGAAGTAACTAGAATCCGTAGGACAAGGAAATGATACTTGGGCTAGGTGTGACGTAGTCAGCCTAGTGGGGACTGACACAATAGACCATGTCCTGAACCAAGTGGGTATAAGATGAGTGAAGGGAATGGGGCACGAATCATTCGAGCTGCTGAAGGGTTTTAGAAATAGTTTTGGATCAACCGTTGATCTTTTCGTTGGGGATCATGATGTACTACTAGGTGCCACTCATGATCGTTCTATAATTAATGGTTAATTATAGACGGCCAACATAAACCGAGAACCTATTTGGTCACACGCACAACGAGCGTAATCCGAAGGATTTAAAACGAGCTTGAGAATGAGATTCTCAGACCGAGAGAAACTAGGTTTGGTTGGACCAAACATAAAGCGAGCATGAAATCGTTTCAGTCGCAATGGAAGCGTGGATGGGCCGAGTCTTATGAAGACGTAATGGATGAACTAAAATGGTTTGGTTCTAATCCAATGGAGGAGAATAAACCAAAGGGTTTGGTTTATTTTAAACGAATGAACCAAAAGTTGGTTCGGTTCGTTTTAACTTAAAATAAACCATCATGGTTTGGTTTATTTTAACTTATCTTAATGGAGCGGGTTAACGGGCCTAATGGTTATGATCCAATAACCATTAAGAGAATTAGTTCTCTATAAAAGAGGGCTTAATGGATAATTAAGCCCTAATCCAAACCCTAGCAAAAGTTGCCGCCCAACCCCATTGAAGGAGTTGCCGCCCAAGCTCCTTGGCCGCCACCCTTGTGCGCGGCCCTCCTGTGGCCACCTAGCTTCAGCCGGTGATCCTCCAGCGACCCTCCGGTGATCTTCCTAGGCCTCGGTGAAAAGGTGAGCACTTGGCTTCCTTGTTTTGGCCGGCGCCTACTCCTCCACCAAGCTGTCCAGTTTTCTGGACAGCTTCTTCTCCTCTCGTCAGAGCGTCGTTTGGACGACGGTTTGAGCTCCGACAGCGGCTAAACTACCGGGGATTCTATCTCCGGTAATCCTCTGAGGTGGAGGACGAAGGATTCGTCAATTGGTTGACGAATACCTCTCCGGAGAAGCGAGTTTTGAGAACTCGTATTAGGATCCGAATTTGGATTCGGATCGTGATCATCTCTCGATCACGTCGTCTTCAACACGAGGCTAGTAACCCGTACGAATACGAAGCTCGTGGCTTAGCGAAGTCATCCCGAGGAACTCGGCGTGGATACGGATAGAGACGATTCTAGCAAGGATCGTTCTGGTTGATGTCGTTCCAGCTACACGTCATACGTAAGGTATAACGTAGATAAATTTCCTTTTATTGCAAATTTAAATTTATGGTTATGTCTACACTTGTTGTAATATGCATGCGTGTGTTGTGTGTGTTGTAATAAATGTAGATTTATTATTTTTATTGCTTCCGCTGTGTTCATGTTTACGAAACGTTATCGAACACACACACGCCGCGGTACCGGAAACCCAACAGTGGTATCAGAGCCCAGGTTGTGTTTCGACATAATCGTAAAAATGGTTTTGCGATAGTCATAATGTATTTCTAGAAATTTTCTAATTTTGGAAATTTAGAAGTATTTATGGAAATTTTTCAATTTTGGAAAGTCTAGAAGTATTTATGGAAATCTTCCACTTTTGGAAAGTTGGAAGTATTTATGGAAATTGATATTTTCCATAAATAAAATATTTGATTAGATTTTGGAAATTTATTTCCTAATTTAATCATGATTTGATTTGGGAAATCAAATCTTAAAATATTTTATTTCCATAAGTAGTTTTAATGATTTAGGAAATTGGTTTCCTAAATAGATTTTCCTTAATCAAATAATTCCATGAATAAAATATGTCATTTGATTTGGAAATTTGTTTCCTAATTTAATTATGATTTGATTTGGAGAATCAAATCTTAAACATATTTTATTTCCATAAATAGTTATGACATATAAGAAAACATATACATGACATAATTGTATGCCATGTAATTGCATTAGATGCATAACATTATGCCATGCATGTCGTGACATGTAGATGTATGTCATGTATGCCATGCCATGTAGATAATAGTTATTTGCATGCAAAGAGGATGAGACATAAAAACCCTTAAACAATATTAAAGCCTACACCTTCCATTAATATGGTTAGAACCAGAGTTCCGTTTCTTGTTTGGGTTGTTGGACTCTCTCCAAGCCCGGCTCGAACCCGAACATGTTCAAACCATGGAATAGTTTAATACTAATATGGTAAGAGACAGAGGTCAATCGTTAGCTTTGGTTGTTGGACTCTCTCCAAGCTGGGCTAATTGGTTGAATGCGCTCTAACCATATTAAAACTATTTCCCGATTAATGGGTTGGCTTTAACCTGGAGCATCGGCTTGTTGGACTCTCTCCAAGGTCGATGTAAAGGGAGGTGAAGTTGGGTGCTATGCATATGATGCATACTTGTTAATGTGTTAACAACCCAACGTATGTGTGAACATTCAATTAGTTGATAGCACATTGTGATAGTTGCATATACGTGATATGCAATCGGTATAGTTGATACCTCCCGTCGTAGTTATGAATGGCTTGTTGGACTCTCTCCAAGGTTGTTCATAACTATGATGGATATCAGCCCATTCGGAGATGGACCTATGATCTCCCGAAGTGATTTTGGGGTTTTTGAAATTCGAAAAATGAATGGGATTTATAAATGTATATTGATGCATTTTTAAAATCATTTTCTCATATATGCTCGTTTTGTATTTCTAGGTCAATAAATTGATCATGACGTCTTTGAATTTGCACACTATTTTGGATTCCAACAAACTGACTGGGCCTAACTTCCTGGACTGGCTTAGAAACCTGAGAATTGTTCTCAAGGTGGAAAAGCTTGCATATGTCCTTGAAGAGCCTCTTCCGATCCTCTAAGGACGATGCAACCTGCATCAAATGTTGGTCTATCGAAGCATGTGGCGATTCGAGCCGGGCGAGTTGCATCATGCTAGCGGCGATGGGTACCGAGCCGCAAAGCAAAGTATGAGCATATGGATGCTAATACTATGGTCTTCCATCTTCATGAGTTGTTCGATGAGCAAGCGAGATCCGAAAGGTTCGAGGTCTCTAGGCTCCTCTTCACCACGAAGATGCAAGAAGGTTCGTCTGTAGTACAGTTTGTGCTAAAGATGAATGGGTACATCGAGCTGCTAGCTACCCTCGGTTTTGTGATGGATCATGAGTTAAGTATTGACTTAATTCTGCATTGTTTGCCCAAGAGTTTCTCGCAATTTGTGATGAACTATTGGATGAACAAATTGGAATCCACCATTCCCGAGCTCCTCAATATGCTGAAGACAGTGGAGCCTTCTGTGAAGCATGAGGAGAAGGCGGTTCTGTTAGTTGATTCCTCAAAGAAAGGTTCTAAGAGGAAGGCAAAAGAACAGAAGAAAGGAAAGAAAAAGGCAAAGAAGGCGGAACCAAAGAAAAGGGCACTTGCCATCACTGTGGCAAGGAAGGCCACTGGCGAAGAAACTGCAAGATTTATCTTGAGTCCATGAAGAAGAAGAAGGCATCCGATGCCCCATCCTCTTCAGGTATCTTCGTTATTGATTGTCATTCTATTTCCTTAGACACTTGGGTATTGGATACTGGGTGTGGCTCACATATATGTAATGACATACAGGGGCTAAGGAATAGAAGAAGACTTGTCAGAGGGGAGTCAAATTTACGAGTTGGCAATGGAGCAAAGGTTGCTGCGGTCGCCATCGAAACTTATTTGCTGAAGCTCCCTAGTGGACTAGTCTTAGAACTGGACAATTGCTATTATGTTCTTTCTCTAATAAAGAACATTGTTTCTATTTCCTGTTTAAATAGAAATGGTTTCCATTTGACGTTTAGTAACAATCGTTGTTATATAACTTTAAATGGCGTACTTTATGGAACTGGAACCTTGAGTAATGGAATTTATACGTTGGACGTATCCAATGACATTTTCAATATCGAAGCGAGCAACACGCGTGCTCGAAAGGATAATCAAATAGACTCCTATATGTGGCATTGTCGTCTTGGCCATATAAGCAAGAAACGCATGTCCAAATTACACCGATGTGGAATTCTGGAATCGTTTGAATTGAATTCATACGATACATGCGAATCATGCTTAAAAGGCAAGATTACTAAGTTACCTTTTACTGGAAAAGGTGAACGAGTGGGAGAGTTACTAGGTCTAATACATACTGATGTATGTGGACCTATGTCAACTCAAGCATTAGGAGGCTATAGCTACTTCATTACCTTCACCGATGATCACTCACGGTTTGGGTATGTGTTCTTGATGAAACACAAGTCTGAAGCCTTTGAAAGGTTCAAAGAGTTCAGAAATGAAGTAGAGAAACAACATGACAAAAGTATTAAGATACTTCGATCGGATCGAGGTGGTGAATACTTGAGTCAGGAGTTTCTTGATTACCTAAGAGACAATGGTATATTGTCTCAATGGACTCCGCCCTATACACCACAGCATAATGGTGTATCTGAGAGGCGTAACCGGACCTTGTTGGACATGGTCAGGTCAATGATGAATAATGCGACTCTTCCCAAGTCCTTTTGGGGTTATGCACTTCAGACAGCTGTTTACTTGTTAAACAGAATGCCTACCAAGGTAGTCTCAACTACTCCATATGAGATATGAAATGGTAAGAAACCTCATGTATCTTACTTGAAGATATGGGGTTGTCCTGCTTATGTGAAGCAGACTGTATCAGACAAACTGGATGCTAAGTCTGATAAATGTCTATTTGTTGGATACCCTAAGGAAACAAGGGGTTACCAATTCTATCATCCTGTGGAACAAAAGGTGTTTGTTTCAAGGCATGCTGTGTTTCTAGAGAAAGAGTTTCTCTTGCAAGAAAATAGTGGGAGTGTCATCGAGCTTGAGGAGGCTCGAGAGACTCAAATAGACATTGATGAGATACCTGGTGAAGCACAACGGCCGACAACTCATAGTGATGAGCAATCGGCTGGACCTATTGTAACACCACATCTTCGTAGATCTGGTAGAACACGCAATATTCCTGAGAGATATGGATTTCTCATAAGTGAATTGAACGACGTGTTACTCATTGATGATGAGGAGCCTACCAGTTATGAAGAAGTGCTGACAAGTTCAGAAAGGGATATGTGGCTTGGTGCCATGAAGTCGGAAATGGATTCCATGTATGAAAACCAAGTTTGGAACTTGGTTGACCCACCTGAAGGGAGAAAGCCTATAGGGTGCAAGTGGGTTTTCAAGAAGAAAACCGACATGGATGGTAATGTGATTACCTATAAGGCTAGATTGGTGGCGAAAAGATATCGTCAAAAAAAAGGTGTTGATTATGACGAAACCTATTCGCCTGTAGCTATGCTTAAATCCATTCGGATGCTCCTGGCCATAGCGGCTCATTATGATTATGAGATATGGCAAATGGATGTGAAAACAGCTTTCCTTAATGGAAACCTGCTCGAGGACGTGTATATGATACAGCCTGAGGGTTTCACATCGGTTGATAAAACCAAGGTATGCAAATTGCGACGGTCCATTTATGGATTGAAGCAAGCATCCAGGAGCTGGAATATCCGTTTTGATGAGACAATCAAAAAGTTTGATTTCTCACAAAATCCAGATGAACCTTGTGTGTACAAGAAGGTTAGTGGGAGTGCAGTCGTGTTCCTAGTGTTGTATGTCGATGACATATTACTTATAGGAAATGATGTCTCAATCTTACAGTCAGTGGAGGTTTGGTTATCCAAGACTTTCTCCATGAAAGACCTGGGAGAAGCAACCTACATCCTCGGGATTAAGATCTATAGAGATAGATCGAAACGGTTGCTTGGTCTTTCGCAGTCTACATATATAGACCGAGTGCTAAAGAGGTTTAGCATGTTGGAATCCAAGAAAGGTTTCTTACCCATCAGGCATGGGGTACACCTTTCGAAGTCTATGTGTCCGCGCACAGAAGACGAGAGGATTTGCATGAGTAAGATTCCCTATGCATCCGCAATAGGATCTATCATGTATGCTATGTTATGTACGAGGCCCGATGTATCGTATGCTATGAGTGTCACGAGCAGATACCAGTCCGATCCAAGAATGGATCATTGGGTGGCTGTTAAGACAATCCTTAAGTACTTGAGAAGAACTAAGGATGTGTTCCTAATATATGGAGAAGGGGACATGGTGATACGCGGGTATATGGATGCCAGCTTCCAGACAGACAAGGATGATTCCAGGTCTTAGTCTGGATACGTGTTCACCTTGAATGGGAGCGCAGTGAGTTGGAAAAGTTCCAAACAAGAGACTGTAGTGGATTCTACCACTGAGGCAGAATACATTGCAGCTTCGGAAGCAGCAAAGGAAGCGGTCTAGATCAAGAAGTTCGTTCATGAACTTGGTGTGATTCCGGCCATTGTTGAAGCAATATCGGTCTACTGCGACAACAATGGAGCAATTGCACAGGCGAAAGAGCCAAGGTCTCATCAACGATCCAAACATGTGCTTTGCCGCTATCATCTTATCAGAGAGATCATCAGTAGGAACGAAATACAAATCGAGAAAATTCCCACTGAAAGGAACTTAGCGGATCCTTTGACTAAAGCATTACCTCAAAATAAGTTTGAGGGTCATGTTAGAGCTTATGGTATTGGATACCGTAGCGATTGGCATTAGGCCAAGTGGGAGTCTGTTAGTAATATATGAGAGATGTCCTAAGGCAATCGCCTTATGTATGAACCATTTATATGATAAATGAAGATTCACTATTTGAGTATACATGTTTTATGTATTTGATTGATCTTAAACTCATTTATCAATGTCCACGATACGATTCACAAAGATGAGAGAATTTGTGATTGGATCACAACTAGTGAGTATCTCTACATGTGTAATTGTGATGTATCTAATTATCCCTAGTCGATGAATTGATGGATTCGACACCATCAATTCCGAGACTAGCACGAGGTATACCCTTGGTGTATCCAAGCACCGATTCTCACCGGGCCGAGACATAGTGATGTCCGAGTTAATCGTGGATGCTAGTTATGGTAACTAGTTCATCGGAGTGACCACCGTAAGACTTCATATGGTTCTCTCATATATAGATATGTCAATGAAGTTCTTATCGGGCTTAAGTGCGATGTTCTTCGACTTGCAGATTCAAGTCATCTTGATCATGGAGACTTATGCTTTGACATCTTAAGCAAACATCTCTAAGGAGATGTGGACCCGGATGATTGGGTATAAGTCAAGTGATCGAAGGTGTTTGAATAGCCTATAAAGGATTCACCACTCCTTGCAAGGAGATGTATACCCATGGCCTCTCGTCGGATTGTTACTAAAGTCTTTGGCCAAAGCATTACATGTTTAGAGTAAGGTACTCTTCGATACATGTGAAGTAACTAGAATCAGAGGACGAGGAAATGATACTTGGGCTAGGTGTGACGAGTCACTTAGTGGGGATCGGCACAATAGACCATGTCCCAAACCAAGTGGGTATAAGATGAGTGAAGGGAATGGGGCACGAATCATTCGAGCCATCAAGGGTTTCGTAAATAGTTCGATCAACCGCTGATCTTTTCTTAATTGGGGATCATGATGTACTACTAGGTGCCACTCATGATCGCTCTATAATTAATGGTTAATTATAGACGGCCAACATAAACCGAGAACCTATTTGGTCACACGACAACGAGCTGTAATCCAAAGGATTTAAAACGAGCTTGAGAATGGGATTCTCAGACCGAGAGAAACTAGGTTTGGTTGGACCAAACATAAAGCGAGCATGAAATCGTTTCAGTCGCAATGGAAGCGTGGATGGGCCGAGTCTTATGAAGACGTAATGGATGAACCAAAATGGTTTGGTTCTAACCCAATGGAGGAGAATAAACCAAAGGGTTTGGTTTATTTTAAACGAATGAACCAAAAGTTGGTTCGGTTCGTTTTAACTTAAAATAAACCATCATGGTTTGGTTTATTTTAACTTATCTTAATGGAGTGGGTTAACGGGCCTAATGGTTATGATCCAATAACCATTAAGAGAATTAGTTCTCTATAAAAGAGGGCTTAATGGATAATTAAGCCCTAATCCAAACCCTAGCAAAAGTTGCCGCCCAACCCCATTGAAGGAGTTGCCGCCCAAGCTCCTTGGCCGCCCAGCCCCTTGTGTCGGCGTCCAGCTCCTTGCCGGCCACCAAGCTTCAGCCGGTGATCCTCCGGCGACCCTCCGGTGATCTTCCTAGGCCTCGGTGAAAAGGTGAGCACTTGGCTTCCTTGTTTTGGCCGGCGCCTACTCCTCCACCAAGCTGTCCAGTTTTCTGGACAGCTTCTTCTCTTCTCGTCGGAGCGTCATTTGGACGACAGTTTGAGCTCCGACAGCGGCTAAACTATCGGGGATTCTATCTCCGGTAATCCTCTGAGGTGGAGGACGAAGGATTCATCAATTGGTTGACGAATACCTCTCCGGAGAAGCGAGTTTTGAGAACTCGTATTAGGATCCGAATTTGGATTCGGATCGTGATCATCTCTCAATCACGTCATCTTCAACACGAGACTAGTAACCCGTACGAAGACGAAGCTCGTGGCTTAGCGAAGTCATCCCGAGGAACTCGGCGTGGATACGGATAGAGATGATTCTAGCAAGGATCGTTCCGGTTGATGCCGTTCCCGCTACACGTCATACGAAAGGTATAACGTAGATAAATTTCCTTTTATTGCAAATTTAAATTTATGGTTATGTCTACACTTGTTGTAATATGCATGTGTGTGTTGTGTGTGTTGTAATAAATGTAGATTTATTATTTTTATTGCATCCGCTGTGTTCATGTTTACGAAACGTGATCGAACACACACACGCCGCGGTGCCGGAAACCCAACACCATCCAAGGCTGTCATAAAGACACCATATACAATATGGACAGGGAGAAATCCCAAGATGTCTTTTATGAGGATTTGGGGTTGTGAGGCTTACGTTCGACGTCAAGTCTCAGACAAACTGGGGCCCAAATCCGATAGGTGCTATTTTGTTGGATATCCCAAGGATACAAAGGGATATTACTTCTACATTCCCAGTCAGCACAAAGTGTTTGTGGCAAAGACTGGAGTTTTTCTATAAAGGGATTTTGTTTCTAGAAAAACTAGTGGAAGTACCTTCGATCTTGAAGAAATTCAAGATAAGGACCATAGCACTGAGGCCTTGATGGAGGTTGAACAAGAACCATAAAGTGTTGTGGGTGATGAGGTTGTTGCACAAAGAGTTGTGGAACAACCACCTATTCATGTAGACTTACCTCTTCGCAGGTCTGATAGGGTACGTCGTCAGCCTGAGAGATACTCATTTCTCTTGTCTGACCATGATGACGTTATGCTCATTGAGAATGAGCCTACCTCCTATCAGGAAGCTGTGATGAGCCCAGATTCTGAGAAATGGCTAGAGGCCATGAGATCCGAGATGGAATCCATGTACACCAACCAAGTATGGACTTTGGTTGATCCACCTGAAGGGGTCAAACCCATTGGGTGTAAGTGGGTTTTTAGGAGAAAGACTGACATGGATGGACTTACGCATACCTATAAGGGCCGATTGGTGGCTAAAGGTTTCAAGTAAATCCATGGTATTGACTATGATGAAACCTTTTCTCCAGTGGCGATGTTTAAGTCCATTCGGATCTTGCTTGCTATTGCAGCATACCACGATTATGAGATCTGGCAGATGGATGTCAAAACCGCGTTTCTGAATGGAAACTTACTCGAGGATGTGTACATGACACAACCTGAGGGTTTTGAAGATCCACAGCATACTGGGAAGGTATGCAAGCTGCAAAGGTCCATTTATGGGCTAAAGCAAGCTTCTCGGAGCTGGAATCTTCGATTCGATGATGCGATCAAACAGTTTGGTTTCATCAAGAATGAAGATGAACCCTGTGTCTACAAGAGGGTTAATGGGAACACAGTTGTCTTCCTTGTATTGTATGTGGATGACATACTGCTCATTGGGAATGACATCCCTTTGCTACAGTCTGTGAAGACTTGGCTTGGGACGTGCTTCTCAATGAAGGACTTAGGTGAAGTAGCCTGTATTTTAGGCATCAAGATCTATAGAGATAGATCTAAGAGATTGCTTGGCCTAAGTCAGAGTACATACATTGACATGGTATTACTACGGTTTGCCATGCAAAATTCCAAGAAGGGACTTCTGCCGATGTCACATGGTGTGAGTCTTTCGAAGACTCAAAGTCCCTCTTCTAGAGAGGAGAGAGACCGCATGGATAAGATCCCTTACACATCTACTAGAGGATCTATCATGTACGCCATGCTATGTACTCGTCCTGATGTCTCGTATGCTTTGAGCATGATGAGTAGATACCAGTCAGATCCAAGTGAGCGTCACTGGATAGCAGTCAAGAATATTCTTAAGTACTTGAGAAGGACTAAAGAATATTTCTTGATATTTGGAGGCGATGAGGAGCTAGCTGTAAAGGGTTACAGCGATGCCAGCTTCCAAACTGACCAGGAAGAATATAGATCGCAGTCAGGGTTCGTGTTTTGCTTGAATGGTGGCGCTGTGAGCTGGAAGATGTTGGATCGAGAAGCGTCGCTAGAGGGGGGGGTGAATAGCGACCGTAAATCTTTTCTTTTTCGTTCGTTCAATACGCAAAGTAAGCACAGCGGAAAATAAATGAACACGTTTATTTTACTTGGTTCACAACCCAGCGGTTGCTACTCCAAGGCCCTATCGGTCCTAGACCGCGTACGGAGGGCAAAGCACTAAAACGTCTCCTCCTCGTTGGAGGTAGGAGACAACGATTACAAAAACCGAATATACGAGGATGAGGCAACAAGCCTACCTCACCTCGTTATGAAGATAAAAATACAGAATATAATATCAAAAATATTACTTGAATCTGCTGCCGACGAAGAAGATCAAAACTTGGCGTCGCGTCGGCGTTATGACGGTGTTGAAGCGTTGGCGTTGTAGGAGCACTTGATGAATAATTGATGTTATTTGGAGATGAATCCTCCCCTCCTTTTATAGACTTTAGCCTCTGAATTTGTCTCCTATTTCTTTGGAACGGATCATGAATTTTTCCAAATTTTTATCGCGAAGTGGCCGCGTCAAACGTTATCCGTTTTGACCTAAGCGCAAAGTCGAATCGTCGCCATCGATCGATGCCTCTCATCGATCGTGATCGCGATCATCGATGCATCTCATCGATCAATCGATAACGATCGGCCCAATGTCCAGGATCACCCGGCTAACCACTTCCTGCAGTAAGAGATTAGCTCGGAAAATGATAAATACGACGGTTTCTAACCGTCCGATCTCGACCTAGACCTTCCACAGGAAGTCTTAGTCGATCGCCTCTGATCGTCCCCGTAAAGAGGACACGACCTTACAATCTCTCACTCACACGAGCTTACCTCGATAGTAGCTCTCGCTTCCGGCCTTCCACTCGATTCCTTCGGCTCCCTCCGAATTCACTCAAGTGTCGCCCGACCACCACGGCTTCCTCCGGGTGTCGCTAGCCTTCAGCTCCAGCTTTAGTACTTTTCTGCACACTTGATTTAGCTCGTGAGATAACAATATAAACTTAACTTTGTGTCTTTGCCATAATCAAAACACAGGTTCGATTATCTAGTGCCCCTGCACCAACAATCTCCCCCTTTTTGATCTATGGCAAACCAACACAAAGTTAAGGGAAATTAAAGCATAAAACACATATAGTAGATGATGAATGCCATTCCCAAAAACTCTCCCTTAACCAAAACTCCCCCTTAACCCTAGGTGAGTTTTGAAAGAGATACTTTAGTTTTCAAAAACAAATTTTGTGTTTCAAAGTGAAATTTTGTGTTACTCCCCCTTAACTTTCGCTCTTCTCCCCCTTTTGCCATAAATCAAAAAAGAGTGTTGGGGTTTTTGTATAAAATAGGGGTTTAAAACAATGTCGTTTATGAATGCATCTAGATAAATCAAATATGAGTCCAAGCATGCGTCTAGCAATAGTTAGATAGATTGGTTCGAGGTGTGTCCCTCTGCACCAATAATCTAAAGATTTATAATATAACCCTTAAGATTAGTTTGCTCTCCCCCTTAGTCAAATATATGAAGTATAAGAGATGTAGGGGGCGCTAAACTTTGGCCTCAGAGTTGTTAAGTACAATAGTTGAGAAAATAAGTAGTATTTTGAAGGGATTGTTTCAAGTATATTTCAATTATCCTTAACATCTCACCCATTCTATGTGTCTCATAATTTGTTCACCTTATATGTTTTGTGAGATGATTTTAAATTGATTAAAGATAGTCAACCTTGGGTTAGATTCAGATTTAACCTTTAGATCGTTAAGTAACTTTTCGAGAAACTGGCTTCCAGGTCGTGGCGAGGCATAGGGGCCTTCTTTGATCGGAACAACGACCACTTCCTTAGACAAAGCCAAATTCAAGAAAATATTACTTAAGTCACTTAGGGTTACTTCCTAGTCTAACTAGTTTAGGATACGGCGAGGTAGCTTCAGCTAGTTCCACTCGGTCAAGTGCACCAAGCTAGATACGCCTTATCTAGCTCGAATACACGAGACTTTGTCTCCCTAACGTACTATCATCTCGCCGCGTCCTGATACTATATTATCAAGAGTTGACTAACTAGTTATTTATGAAAAGAGGCTCCCCGAGGCTCAATCTTTTCGAAGGATTTTAGTTGGTTATGTACGTATTCTAAGTAAGTTCACAAGTTAACAGAAATTCTAAGCATGCAATGGTTTTGCTAAGTAAGCGGGTATACTATTTTAGTGTTAGCTCCCCCTAGACCATTGAACCAATAAGGTCTATTCAAATAATGAACTTGATCCTGAGGAATCCAATACTTATTAGTCCTAATATGTGAATTTAATAAAACCTTTGGGACCCATGCTTGGACTCTTTGATGACTACGATTTACGATAGACATATAAGACCTATTCGTAGTCTTTGACTTAAATCAGTCCGACTTTGTTGTACATGGCTGTTTGGGTTCCAAGTAGTCGGTTAAGGTTGTTAGATCCGAACGTGTACTTTTCCAACCTAGCCTCGACCTCTTGTACTTGGTCTTTCAAGAGAATTCTCCTGCTCAAGTTTTTCAATTTGGGTTGAGTTTCTCTCTTGAACTTGACTAGTTGAAGAGATTAGAGTAGCCTCTTGCTTGAGGGTTTCAACCTCCTTAAGTAACGACTCAACCCTAGACTCGGACTTAGTTAATTTCCTATTAAGCAGTTTAATTGTACTGTAAAGTGTACTAATTAAAGAGAAATCAACCTTAACTTTCCCTTTTGGTCCGGCTTTGAGTTTTCTCTCGAAATAATCTTGAAGTCGAGTCGGAGTTGTAGTTGACTCGGCCGGATTCGACTCGGACTCCTCCGTTCTTGCCATGTAAGCTATGTCTTCTCTGTTGTCCCAAGTTGCATGGAAGGCTTTCCTTGCTCCCTTTTCTTTGGTTCTCATTCTTCAATTTCCTTCTTTCTTGTCGAACTATTCTCCGCACAATATTGACTATTATGGCCTCCTCTTCGGATTCGGATTCGTCTTCGGGTTCGAGTTCATCTACTTGCCTAGTAGGTGGCTTGCTTCTTTGTCCTGCAAGTAGAGCAATACCTCTCTCGGCCCGGATCACGTTAGTTTGCTCGTGAAGTTCAAACTCGAAAAATAATTCATCTAACCTAAGCTTCGATAGGTCCTTAGAGACCTTGTAGGCATCGACCATGGATGCCCACAAGGTAGTCCTAGGAAATGAATTAAGAACGTACCTTAATAGGTCACGGTTTTCGACCTTGTGTCCGATGGTGTGTAGGCCGTTGACAATGTCCTGGACGCGGCGTGTAGTTGTGTTGCCGTCGTGTTCCGCATCTTGAGGTTATACAACTTATTGAAAAGAAGGTCACGTTTACATACCTTAGCATCGGGTGTTCCTTCGTGTAGCTCAATTAATTTATTCCATAGGTCCTTGGCGCTAATGAATGGTCCGATGCGGTTGAGTTCCTCCTTGGACAAGCCGCATTGCAATATTTGGGTTGCTCTTGCATCGGCTTCGATTTGCCTCTTGGTTGCATTTGTCCACTTGTTGAAATCCAAGGGCTCTCCTTGATCATTGGTGGGTAAAGCAAAGCCGGTTTGGATTATTATCCAAGTCTCGACTTGTGTTTTCAAGAAACACTCCATCCGACCTTTCCAATAACGGAAATCATCTCCGTTAAAGAACGGAGGTCGGGTGGTGCTATATCCCTCAATGTGAGCCATTAAGTATCTTGCAAAAACACAAATAAAAACCAAAGAGAATTCCAAGACTTGGTCTTGGATTAGTAATGTGGGAAATAATAGGACAAAAAACAGAAATAAATAAGGAGGATAAAAAACTAAAAAAAATTTGAAACTTACGACCTTCGATGTCCCCGAAAGGGTACTAAACGCTGGATTTTGGGGCTGGAAACAGCTTGTTACAGGGGTAAACCCCGGTAAAAAAGTGTAGATCTTTCAGAGAGCTTCGATTTGGTGGGTAGATCGTTTCGTGAGTCCACTTGTAGCAAAAGTTATGCTCGTTTGATCGTGAGGTACTCCGAAGGAGATTAGTACTAGCAAAAACACAACCAAAAACTATGTACCAAGACTTGGTCTTGGATTAGTAAGGGAAACAAAACCTAAGAAATATACGAATCAAAAATACGAAAAGAAAACCAAAACGTGCTAGATTGGTGGTTTCACCAAATCTTAGCGCCTGCCGATACCAATTGTTGGATCGAGAAGCGTCGCTAGAGGGGGTGAATAGCGATAAATCTTTTCTTTTTCGTTCGTTCGATACGCAAAGTAAGCACAGCGGAAAATAAATGAACACGTTTATTTTACTTGGTTCACAACCCAGCGGTTGCTACTCCAAGGCCCTATCGGTCCTAGACCGCGTACGGAGGGAAAAGCACTAAAACGTCTCCTCCTCGTTGGAGGTAGGAGACAACGATTACAAAAACCGAATATACGAGGATGAGGCAACAAGCCTACCTCACCTCGTTATGAAGATAAAAATACATAATATAATATCAAAAATATTACTTGAATCTGCTGTTGAAGAAGATCAAAACTTGGCGTCGCGTCGGCGTTATGACGGTGTTGAAGCGTTGGCGTTGTAGGAGCACTTGATGAATAATTGATGTGATTTGGAGATGAATCCTCCCCTCCTTTTATAGACTTTAGCCTATGAATTTGTCTCCTATTTCTTTGGAACGGATCATGAATTTTTCCAAATTTTTATCGCTAGTAGCGCGTCAACGTTATCCGTTTTGACCTAGCGCAAAAGCCGAATCGTCGCCATCTGTCGACTGATGCCTCTCATCGATCGGTGATCACGATCGGCCGATGCATCTCATCGATCAATCGATAACGATCGGCCTAATGTCCAGCGGATCGGCTACCACTTCCTGCAGAAGAGATTAGCTCGGAAAATGATAAATACGACGGTTTCTAACCGTCCGATCTCGACCTAGACCTTCCACAGGAAGTCTTAGTCGAATCGTCGCCTACGGTCGTCCCCGTAAAGAGGACACGACCTTACAATCTCTCACTCACACGAGCTTACCTCGATAGTAGCTCTCGCTTCCGGCCTTCCACTCGATTCCTTCGGCTCCCTCCGAATTCACTCAAGTGTCGCCCGACCACCACGGCTTCCTCCGGGTGTCGCTAGCCTTCAGCTCCAGCTTTAGTACTTTTCTGCACACTTGATTTAGCTCGTGAGATAACAATATAAACTTAACTTTGTGTCTTTGCCATAATCAAAACACAGGTTCGATTATCTAGTGCCCCTGCACCAACAGAAGAGTTCGAAGCAGGACACAGTTGCTGATTCTACAACAGAAGCCGAGTATATCGCTGCATCTGAGGCAACAAAGGAGGCAGTTTGGATCCGCAAGTTCATTACTGAGCTTGGGGTGGTTCCTAGCATTGCAAATCCTATAGAGCTCTATTGTGACAACAATGGAGCGATTGCACAGGCTAAGGAACCTCGCTCACACCAGCGGACCAAACACATACTACGGCGCTTCCATCTCATTCGAGAGATTATCGATAGAGGAGATGTGAAGATTTGCAGAGTACCCACAGAGGCTAACATCGCAGATCCCTTGGTTTTGGCACAGAAAAAGCATGATGGTCACACTAGGTCATTGGGTATTAAATACTACGGTGATTGACACTAGTGCTAGTGGGAGATTGTTAGTGAATGCCCTAGAGCCAATCATGTGATGATTGTTGTATGGACTTTATTGTATCATATTCCTATTTATAAAGGCATGATTATTATATTTACTTGTATTGGTGCCAAATAACTAAATATAATAATATCCTTGAGTAGTAGGTTCTTATCTATATCAATCGATTGGTTGAATCGATATTGAGATGATATAGAGAACACTACTCTTAATCATTCCTAGTCGAGTATTAACATTCAGGGACAATGTTAATGCGTAGAGACTAGCATGTAGGTCAACACGATGACTTGATCTCACAAGTTATGGATATGAGATATCAAGTTGACACATGGGTATGCATTGGAGAATGTATACTGAATGACCCGCCATGAGAAAGTATCATGGATCGTTATATGAGTGTCATATACTTTCTCATGTGACTATTAGTATGACTATTAGTCCTTAGACCTGAAGTCACCATGGTTCCCTACATAAGGAGTTGCATACTTTGGCTTTGTCAAACGTCACCCGTAAATGGGTGGACTATAAAGGCGATTACTGGGTATGTAACAAATTATGCGGAGGGATGTGAGTGATGTAGATGGGATCTATCCCTCCTATATGACGGGGGTGACATCGATATTCTTGATAGAGTGAGACCACGAAGTGCATGGCCATGCCCAAATGAGTCAATATGAGATATTGAGCTCATTTGAATAGAGTGAGTCTACTTGGAGTTCAAGATATAGATTGTAGCGAGGATGACATGGTCTATGCCTCGATTGGTCAATCTAGATGTCAAGGATAGAGGGACATTGTCACATATTGTGAGAGTCACAATTAGTAGTCACAAAGGTGATGTTGGAGCTCAATATTCTTGTAACTTGGGTAGCAATGATGTGTTGCTAGATACCGCTCATTGCTTATGTTCCTAAATCGGTTTAGGGACATTGCCAACGTTACAAGAACCTATAGGGTCACACACATAAGAGCAATTAGATGGATATTAGGTTCATATGATGAACCATGAGGATTAGGTTCATGGGATGAACCAAATTGGATTAAGAGTAATCCAAATTAGACTAATTGAGTTAGACTCAAGTTGATTCAAGTGTTGAATGAGTCTAATTTATATTTGATTCATCAAATCAATTTAAATTAATGAATAGAGATTTATTAAATTAAATTGACTTGAGTCAAGTGGTTAGATTTGATCAACCATGAGAGATAAGAGGTCAAGTTTGACTTGACTTGAGAGGGAAGATGAAAGGTCAAGTTTGACTTAACCAAATGCCATGTCATGATGATGACTTGGCATGGCCGGCCAATGATGATGCTCCACATCATCATTGACTTTGTCAATTGGTGCCACATCATGAAGGAGACCAAGGGTCATGGGAGTTACATGCATGCATGTAACCCCCTCTCCATAATGTGGTCGGCCACTTTAGGGGTTATGATGGTGAAATTCATTTGGTGAGTTACACACAACATCATCTTCAACCTTGGATCAATTTTCCTCAAGCTCTCCTTCTTCTTCCTCATCTTGCCGAGACATTCTAGGAGTGCTAGCACACTCAAGATTGTCTTTTCTCCACATTTTGCTTGTGTGGATACCAATAGAGGAGTGTGCACTTGACACTCTCAAGTTCCGGCAACCCTTTTGGACGAGCGGGATTTGCGAAGGGCGTCGCATCGAGGGTAATGATCTCACCTCTTAGATCTAAGGTAGATCTAGGGTTTTTTAGTAAGCACATACATGTTTTATTTTAATATATCTTCGCACGGATCCGTGGCCGGGGATTCCGAGGTTTCCACAACGCAAAAAGCGGTTTTTACGGCTCGAAAAGTCCAACATGATAGTCCTCACCAACCGACTCTCTCTGAGATTCCGTACGAACAATCGCAACCACTTAGTGTATTGGTACTCGTATCCCAGTCCATTTGGGATCGATAATCTATTATTACTTGACGACATCCGTGCACTTGTGGGCGTTGAGTGTGAGCGCGTACTTTGAGTCTTCGACGGTCGCCGTCGCGAGATTTAAGGTCGCGACCGTGCGCATCAAAGATCTATGGAACAAACTCATAGAACTACACGAAGGAACCGATGACGCAAAGGTGTGTAAACATGACCTACTTTTCAATAAGTAGTATAACCTTAAGATGCAGGAACACAAGACGGAAACACAACTACACTCTCGTATACAAGACATTGTCAACAACCTGCACTCCATCGGATAAAAGGTCGAAAACCGAGACCTTATAAGGTATGCACTTAATGCTTTTCCTAGGACTACCTTGTGGACATCCATGGTCGATTCCTACAAGGTTTCTAAGGACCTTTCTAAACTTAGATTAGATGAAATGTTTTCAAAATTCAAACTTCACGAACAAACTAACGTGGTCTGGGCCGAGAAAGGAGTTGCCTTGCTTGCAGGTCAAAGAAGAAAAGGAAAGAGCAAGCCACCTCCCGAGCAAGAAGATGGATCCGAACCCGAAGGTGAATCCGAGTCTGAATCCGAAGAGGAGGCCGCGATAGTGTACATGGTGCGGAGGATTTTTCGAAAAGAAAGAGAGCTGTCAAAGAACAAAAAGAGGGTGCAATTCAAACCAAAGCAAAATGGAGCAAAGAAAGTTGTTCGTGCAACTTGGGACAACGAAGAAGAAGGCATCGGCATAGTGTCCATGGTAAGACCGTAAGAGTCAGAGTCAGAGTCTGAATCCGAATACGAATCTAACTCCGACTCTGACCTCAAGAACAACTTCGAGAAGAGACTCAAAGTAGGGCCGAAAGAGAAAGTTAAGGTTAGCCGTTCTTTAATTAGTATGTTTTATCATACAATTAAAATGCTAACTAGGAAACTAACTAAGTCTGAGTCTAGGGTCGAATCCTTGCTTGAGGAAGTTGAAACCCTCAAGCAAGAGGCCACCCTAACCTCTTCGACTAGTCAAGTTCAAGAGGAGGACTCAACTCGAGTCAAAAATCTTGAAGGTGAGAACTCACTCTTGAAAGGACAAGTCCAAGAGCTCAAGGCTCGGTTGGACAAGTTCTCGACGGGATCCAAGAATCTTAACCGACTTCTTGGAACTCAGAGAGTTGTGTACAACAGAGCCAGACTCAAGTTTAGTTCAAAGACTACGAATAGATTGTACATGTCTATCGTAAATCATAGTCATCAACGAGTCCAAGCTTGGGTCCCTAAAACTCTATTAAACTCACATATAAGGACCAATAAGTATTGGATTCCCCAGGATCAAGTTCATTATTTGAATAGACCATATTGGTTCAATGGTCCAGGGGGAGCTAATACCAAAATAGTATACCCACTACCTTAGCATCATCAACCTATTTGTTTTACTTTTTAGAATGGCTAGATAGGACAAGTAGTTAGTCAACTCTTGACAACATAGTATCAGGATGCGACGAGATGATAGTACGCTAGGGAAATGAAGTCCTGTGTGTCCAAGTTAGATAAGGTGTATCTAGCTCGGTGCACTCGACTAAGTGGAACTAGCTGAAGCTACCTCATCGTATCCTAAACTAGTTAGACCAGGAAGTAGTCTTAAGTGACTCAAGTTACCGTTTTCCTGAACTTGGCTTTGTCTAAGGAAGTGGTCATTGTTCTGATCAAAGAAGGCTCCTGTGCCTCGCCACAACCTGGAAGTCAATTTCTTGAAAAGGTTACTTGACGAGCATAGGATTAAATCTGAATCTAACCCAAGGTTGACTAACTTTAATTAAGATCAAATCATCTCACAAAACATATAAGGTGAACACATTCTAAGACACATAGAATGGATGAGATGATTAAGGAATAATTATAAAATATATAACTTCTTTAAAAACTACCTATTCTTTCAATTATTGCGCTTAAACGAATAATTATAATCGGCCAATACTAAATATACAACTCTTTAGGCCAAAGTTTAGCGCCCCCTAACTCTCTTATACCTCATACATTTGACTAAGGGGAGAGCATTTGAAAATAAACTTATAAGTATTTTTGAAATTAAAACATCCTTCTAAAACTTATTGTTGGTGCAGAAGGATATACCTCTAACCAATTTATTTAACTAGTTAGAGACGCATGCTTGGACTCATACTCAATTTCATTTATTTTTATTATGCATGCTATAATATTATGTTTTTAAAACCCCTATTTTTTTATATATGAACCCCCGACCTTATTTTTGATTCATAGTAAAAGGAGGAGAAAGAGCGTAAGCTAAGGGGGAGTAACACAAAATTTTAAAAATTAAAGTATTTCCTTCAAAACTCGCCTAGGGTTAAGGGGGAGTTTGGGGGAGTTTTTGAAAGCGCTTACTTTACTTATTTTTATGCTTTAAATTTACCTTAACTTTGTGTAGATTTTCCATATATCAAAAAGGGGGAGATTGTTGGTGTAGAGGCACCAGATAATCGAACCTATGTTTTGATTATGACAAATACACAAAGTTAATCCCATTTTGTTATCTCACGAGCTGAATCAAGTGTGCAGGAATGCTAAGCTAAAGGTCAGCGACACTTAGAGGTAACCGTGGTGGTCGGGTGACACCGAGAGGACTTTGAAGGGAGGCGAAGAAATTAAGTGGAGACCGAAAGCAAAGCTTCAAAGGTAAATGTTGAGGTAAGCTCATGTTAGTGAGTGTAAGTAAGGTCGTGTCCTCCGTACGGGGATGTCCTTAGGCGACGATCTGACTAAGACTTCCCATAGAAGGTCTAAGTCGAGATCGGATGGTTGGTAGCCATCGAAAATGAAGGTTGAAGCTTCGCTTCTCCCTTGGCTTCAGTCGCTTGTGCATGGCGATCCAATCATACGTCCCCGGATAAAAAAAATATAATCCGGACGAAAAAAAATTACCCAAGCAATCGATCCACATTGTGCTTCTCGATTTGAGTCGTCGATTAAACAAACTTGTTGTTCAAGCAACCTAACTCTTTTCCTCGATTAGCCACAGAATAGATGATGTACGAATCGTCGGTTTTTGTGTTTATCTTCGGGGTCCATGATCATACAATTACAAACAAATTGCATAGAACAAGAAAGAAACTTAAACAAGAATTATACCTCTTGTTTACCTCTTGATCTTCTATCGTATGATCTATCCTCCTCTTGGACGTTGTGTGGGCAATGATCCTCCAAGAGTTGAAGCCTCCTAGATCGCATCTTC
Organism: Wurfbainia villosa; assembly: GCA_025175895.1. Lineage (NCBI taxonomy): Eukaryota > Viridiplantae > Streptophyta > Magnoliopsida > Zingiberales > Zingiberaceae > Wurfbainia > Wurfbainia villosa. Next base: position 94,623,186 of record CM045992.1, on the reverse strand, counting down.
CGTTCCTTGCTCGCTCCAAACAAGGGAAGATAACCGAGATCTTCTTCTCCTATCTAGTGCCGACCACCAAGCCACCTAGCTTGTGTTGGGTTTCCGGCACCGCGGTGTGTGTGTGTTCGATCATGTTTCGTAAACATGAACACAGCGGAAGCAATAAAAATAATAAATCTACATTTATTACAACACACGCATGCATATTACAACAAGTGTAGACATAACCATAAATTTAAATTTGCAATAAAAGGAAATTTATCTACGTTATACCTTTCGTATGACGTGTAGCGGGAACGGCATCAATCGGAACGATCCTCGCTAGAATCGTCTCTATCCGTATCCACGCCGAGTTCCTCGGGATGACTTCGCTAAGCCACGAGCTTCATCTTCGTACAGGTTACTAGCCTCGTGTTGAAGACGACGTGATCGAGAGATGATCACGATCCGAATCCAAATTCGGATCCTAATACGAGTTCTCAAAACTCGCTTCTCCGGAGAGGTATTCGTCAACCAATTGATGAATCCTTCGTCCTCCACCTCAGAGGATTACCGGAGATCGAATCCCCGGTAAGTTAGCCACTGTCGGAGCTCTAACCGTCGTCCAAACGACGCTCCGACGAGAGGAGAACAAGCTGTCCAGAAAACTGGACAGCTTTGGTGGAGGTGATAGGCGCCGGCCAACCAAGGGAGATAGAGCTCACCTTGATGTCAAACTTGAAGGAGATCACCGGAGCACTAACTGGCATCAGCTCGACGCCGGCGAGGGGGAAGGAAGCAGCCTTCTGGACGCCGGTTGGAGGAGCAATGGTTGGCGGTTTAGGGTTGGCGCCGAGAGCTCCCTCAATGGAGTGGGCGGCAACCTTAGGGCAAGGGGTTTTTGATTAGGGCTTAATTATCCCTTAAGCCCTCTTTTATAGAGAACTAATTCTCTTAATGGTTATTGGATCATAACCATTAGGCCCGTTAACCCGCTCCATTAAGATAAGTTAAAATAAACCAAACCATGATGGTTTATTTTAAGTTAAAACGAACCGAACCAACATTTGGTTCATTCGTTTAAAATAAACCAAACCCTTTGGTTTATTCTCCTCCATTGGATTAGAACCAAATCATTTTGGTCCATCCATTATGTCTTCATAAGACACGACCCATCCACGCTTCCATTGTGACTGAAACGATTTCATGCTCGCTCCATGTTTGGTCCAACCAAACTTAGTTTCTCTCGATCTGAGAATCCCATTCTCAAGATCATTTTAAATCCTTTGGATTACGCTCGTTGTGCGTGTGACCAAATAGGTTCTCGATTTATGTTGTCCGTCTATAATTAACCATTAATTATAGAACGATCATGAGTGGCACCTAGTAGTACATCATGATCCCCAATTAACCGAAGAAATCAACGATTGATCAAGAACTATTTCTGAAACCCTTCAGAAGCTCGAATGATTCGTGCCGCATTCTCTTCACTCATCTTATACCCACTTGGTTCAGGACATGGTCTATAGTGTCAGTCCCCACTAGGCTGACTACGTCACACCTAGCCCAAGTATCATTTCCTCGTCCTACGGATTCTAGTTACTCCACATGTATCGAAGAGTACCTTACTCTAAACATGTAATGCTTTGGCCAAAGACTTTAGTAACAATCAAGAGAGGCCATGGGTATACATCTCCTCGCAAGGAGTGGTGAATCCTTTATAGGCTATTCAAACACCTTCGATCACTTCGACTTATACCCAATCATCCTGGGTCCACATCTCCTTAGAGATGCTTGCTTAAGATGTCAAAGCATAAGTCTCCATGATCAAGATGACTTGAATACCGCAAGTCAAGGGAACATCGCACTTAAGCTACAGTAAGAACTTCATTGACATATCTATATATGCAGAGAACCATATGAAGTCTTACGGCTGGTCACTCCAATGAACTAGTTACCATAACTAGCATCCACGATTAACTCCGGACATCACTATGTCTCCAGCCAGTGAGAATCAGCTGCTTGGATACACCAAGGAGTATACCTCGTGCTAGTCTCGACGGAATTGATGGTGTCCAAATCCATCAATTTATCGACTAGGGATAATTCCAATACATCACAATTACACATGTAGTGATACTCACTAGTTGTAATCCAATCACAAATTCTCTCATGCTGTGAATCGTATCGTGGACATTCAGTAAATGAGTTTAAGATACAATCAAATACATAAAACATGTATACTCAAATAGTGAATCTTCATTTATCATATAAATGGTTCATACATAAGGCGATTGCCTTAGGACATCTCTCATATATTACTAACAGACTCCCACTTGGCCTAATGCCAATCGCTACGGTATCCAATACCATAAGCTCGAACATGACCCTCAAACTTATTTTGAGGTAATGCCTTAGTCAAGGGATCCGCTAAGTTCCTTTCAGTGGGAATTTTCTCGATTTATATTTCGTTCCTACTGATGATCTCTCTGATAAGATGATAGAGGAGAAGCACATGTTTGGATCATTGATGAGACCACATCAAGTTCATAGATTAACTACTTGATCCAAACCGCTTCCTTTGCTGCTTCCAAAGCTGCAACGTATTCTGCCTTAGTGGCAGAATCCGCTATAGTGTCAAGCTTGGAATCTTTCCAACTTATTGCGCCTCCATTCCAGGTGAATACATACCCAGACTGAGACATGGAATCATCCTTGTCTATCTGGAGCTGGCATCCGTATACCCACGTATCACCATGTACCCTTCTCCATATATTAGGAACACATCCTTAGTTCTTCTTAAGTACTTAAGGATCATCTTGACAACCACCCAATGATCCATTCCTAGATTAGACTGGTATCTGCTCGTGACACTCAGAGCATACGATACATCGGGCCTCGTACATAACATAGCATACATGATAGATCCTATTGCGGATGCATAGGGAATCTTACTCAAGCAAATCCTCTCATCTTCTGTGCGCGGACACATAGACTTCGAAAGGTGTACCCCATGCCTGATGGGAAGGAAACCTTTCTTGGATTCCGACATGCTAAACCTCTTTAGCACTCGGTCTATATATGTAGACTGCGAAAGACCAAGCAACCATTTTGATTTATCTCTATAGATCTTAATCCCGAGGATGTAGGTTGCTTCTCCTAGGTCTTTCATGGAGAATGTCATTGATAACCAAACCTTAACTGACTGTAAGATTTAAACATCGTTTCCTATAAGTAATATGTCATCAACATATAATACTAGGAACACGACTGCACTCCCACTAACCTTCTTGTACACACAAGGTTCGTCTGGATTTTGTGAGAAATCAAACTTTTTGATCGTCTCATCAAAACGGATATTCCAGCTCCTGGATGCTTGATTCAATCCATAAATGGACTGTCGCAATTTGCATACCTTGGTTTTATCAATCGATGTGAAACCCTCAGGTTGTATCATATACACGTCCTCGAGCAGGTTTCCATTAAGGAAAGCTGTTTTCACATCCATCTGCCATATCTCATAATCATAATGAGCCGCTATAGCCAGGAGCATCCGTATGGATTTAAGCATAGCTACAGGCGAATAGATTTCGTCATAATCAACGCCTTATTTTTGACGATATCCTTTCGCCACCAATCTAGCCTTATAGGTAATCACATTACCATCCATGTCGGTTTTCTTCTTGAAAACCCACTTGCACCCTATAGGCTTTATGCCTTCAGGTGGGTCAACCAAGTTCCAAACTTGGTTTTCATACATGGAATCCATTTCTGACTTCATGGCACCAAGCCACTTATCCCTTTCTGAACTTGTCAGCACTTCTTCATAACTAGTAGGCTCCTCATCATCAATGAGTAACACGTCGTTCGATTCACTTACAAGAAATCCATATCTCTCAGGAATATTGCGTGTTCTACCAGATCTACGAAGATGTGGTGTTACAATAGGTCCAGCCGATTGCTCATCACTATGAGTTGTTGGCTGTTGTGCTTCACCAGGTATCTCATCAATGTCTATTTGAGTCTCTCGAGCCTCCTCAAGCTCGACGACACTCCCACTATTTTCTTGCAAGAGAAACTCTTTCTCTAGAAACACAGCATGCCTTGAAACAAACACCTTTTGTTCCACAGGATGATAGAATTGGTAACCCCTTGTTTCCTTAGGGTATCCAATAAATAGACATTTATCAGACTTAGCATCCAATTTGTCTGATATAGTCCGCTTCACATAAGCAGGACAACCCCATATCTTCAAGTAAGATACATGAGGTTTCTTACTATTCCATATCTCATATGAAGTAGTGTAGACTACCTTGGTAGGCATTCTGTTTAACAAGTAAACAGCTGTCTGAAGTGCATAACCCCAAAAGGACTTGGGAAGAGTCGCATGATTCATCATTGACCTGACCATGTCCAACAAGGTCCGGTTACGCCTCTCAGATACACCATTATGCTGTGGTGTATATGGCGGAGTCCATTGAGACAATATATCATTGTCTCTTAGATAATCAAGAAACTCCTGACTCAAGTATTAACTACCTCGATCCGATCGAAGTATTTTAATACTCTTGTCATGTTGTTTCTCTACTTCATTTCTGAATTCTTTCAACCTTTCAAAGGCTTCAGACTTGTGTTTCATCAAGAACACATACCCAAACCGTGAGTGATCATCGGTGAAGGTAATGAAGTAGCTATAGCCTCCTAAAGCTTGAGTTGACATAGGTCCATATACATCAGTATGTATTAAACCTAGTAACTCTCCCAATCGTTCACCTTTTCCTATAAAAGGTAACTTAGTCATCTTGCCTTTTAAGCATGATTCGCATGTATCGTATGAATCAAATTCAAACGATTCCAGAATTCCACATCGGTGTAATTCGGACATGCGTTTCTTGCTTACATGGCCAAGACGACAATGCCACATATAGGAGTCTAATTGATTATCCTTTCGAGCACGCTTGTTGCTCACTTTGATATTGCAAATGTCACTGGATACGTCCAACGTATAAACACCATTGCTTAAAGTTCCAGTCCCATAAAGAACTCCATTTAAAGTTATGTAACAACAATTGTTACTAAAAGTCAAATGGTACCCATTTCTATTTAAACAAGAAATAGAAATGATGTTTTTTATCAACGAAGGAATATAAAAGCAATTGTCCAGTTCTAAGACAAGTCTTGTAGGGAGTTTCAACAAATGTGTTCCAATGGCGACTGCAGCAACCTTTGCTCCATTCCCAACACGCAAATTTGACTCTCCCTTGACGAGTCTTCTTCTATTCCTTAGCCCATGTATGTCATTACATATATGTGAGCCACACCCAGTATCCAATACCCAAGTGTTTGAGGAAATAGAATAACAATCAATAACGAAGATATCTGAAGAAGATGGGGCATCCGATGCCTTATTCTTCTTCACGGACTCAAGATAAATCTTGCAGTTTCTTCGCAAATGGCTCTCCTTGCCATAATGATGGCAAGTTTCCTTTTGTGCTAGTTCTACCTTCTTAGCCCTTCTCTTCTTTCCCTTCTGTTGTTCCTTTGACTTCCTCTTAGAACCTTTCTTCGAGGAATCAACTAATAGCACCGTCCCTTGCTCATGCTTCTCAGAAGACTCCACAGTCTTCAGCATATTGAGTAGTACCACAGATGAACCTTCTAGCATCTCAGAGGTGAAGAGGAGCTTTGAGACTACGAACCTTTCGAATCTCACTTGCTCATCAACCAACTCACAAAGATGAAGGACTACGATATGAGCATCCATATACTCATGCTGCTTTCATAGCTTGGGTTCCATCGCGGCTAGCATGATGCAACTCATTTGTTTAGAATCACTCACATGTTTCTGATAGCCCAACAATTGGTCCAGAGTTGCATCGTCACTAGGACGGGCGGGAAGAGGCGCTTCGAGGACATACGCAAGCTTTTCACCTTGAGAACAATTCTCAAGTTTCTAAGTCAGTACAAGAAGTTCGACCCAGTCAATTTATTCGAATCCAAAATGGAACGCAAATTAAAAGACAACATGATCAATTTTAGAAATACAAAACGAGCATATATGAGAAAGATGATTTTTAAAATGCATCAATATACATTTATAAATCCCATTCATTTTTTGAATTTCAAAAACCCCAAAATCACTTTGGGAGATTGTAGGTCCATCTCCGAATGGGTTGATATCCATCATAGTTATGAACAACCTTGGAGAGAGTCCAACAAGCCATTCATAACTACGACGGTAGGTATCAACTATACCGATTGCATATCACGTATATGCAACTATCACAATGTGCTATCAACTAATTGAATGTTCACACATACATCGGGTTGTTAACACATTAACAAGTATGCATCATATGCATAGCACCCAACTTCACCTCCCTTTACATCGACCTTGGAGAGAGTCCAACAAGCCGATGCTCCAGGTTAAAGCCAACCCATTAATCGGGAAATAGTTTTAATATGGTTAGAGCGCATTCAACCAATTAGCCCAGCTTGGAGAGAGTCCAACAACCAAAGCTAACGATTGACCTCTGACTCTTACCATATTAGTATTAAACTATTCCATGGTTTGAACATGTTCGGGTTCGAGCCGGGCTTGGAGAGAGTCCAACAACCCAAACAAGAAACGGAACTCTGGTTCTAACCATATTAATGGAAGGTGTAGGCTTTAATATTGTTCAAGGGTTTTATGTCTCATCCTCTTTGCATGCAAATAACTATTATCTACATGGCATGACATACATGACATACATCTACATGTCACGACACGCATGGCATAATGTTATGCATCTAATGCAATTACATGGCATACAATTATGTCATGTATATAATTTCCTTATATGTCATAACTATTTATGGAAATAAAATATATTTAAGATTTGATTCTCCAAATCAAATCATAATTAAATTAGGAAACAAATTTCCAAATCTAATCACATATTTTATTCATGGAATTATTTGATTAAGGAAAATCTATTTAGGAAACCAATTTCCTAAATCATTAAAACTTCTTATGGAAATAAAATATTTTAAGATTTGATTTCCCAAATAAAATCATGATTAATTTAGGAAACAAATTTCTAGAATCTAATCAAATATTTTATTTATGGAAAATATCAATTTCCATAAATACTTCCAACTTTCCAAAAGTGGAAGATTTCCATAAATACTTCTAGACTTTCCAAAATTGAAAATTTCCATAAATACTTCTAAATTTCCAAAATTAGAAAATTTCCAGAAATAACATTATGACTATCGCAAAACCATTTTACGATTATGTCGAAACACAACCTGGGCTCTGATACCACTGTTGGGTTTCCTAAGATCAAGGTGTGTGTGTGTTCGATCATGTTTCAGAACATGAACACAATGAAGCAATAAAAATAATAAATCTACATTTATTACAACACACACAACACACGCATGCATATTACAACAAGTGTAGACATAACCGTAAATTTAAATTTGCAATAAAAGGAAATTTATCTATGTTATATCTTTCGTATGACGTGTAGCGGGAACGGCATCAACCGGAACGATCCTCGCTAGAATCGTCTCTATCCGTATCCACGCCGAGTTCCTAGGGATGACTTTGCTAAGCCACGAGCTTCGTCTTCGTACAGGTTACTAGCCTCGTGTTGAAGACGACGTGATCGAGAGATGATCACGATCCGAATCCAAATTCGGATCCTAATACGAGTTCTCAAAACTCGCTTCTCCGGAGAGGTATTCGTCAACCAATTGACGAATCCTTCGTCCTCCACTCAGAGGATTACCGAGATCAATCCCCGTAGTTAGCCTCTGTCGGAGCTCTAACCGCCGCCCAAACGACGCCCGACGAGGAGAACAAGCTGTCCAGAAAACTGGACAGCTTTGGTGGAGGTGATAGGCGCCGCCAACCAAGGGAGATAGAGCTCACCTTGATGCCAAACTTGAAGGAGATCACCGAGCACTAACCGCAGCAGCTCGACGTAGGGGAAGGAAGAAGCAGCCTTCGACGCCGTTGAGGAGCAATGGGCGGCGGTTTAGGTTGGCGCCGAGAGCTCTCAAAGGAGTGGGCGGCAACCTTAGGGCAAGGGGTTTTGGATTAGGCTTAATTATCCCTTAAGCCCACTTTTATAGAGAACTAATTCTCTTAATGGTTATTGGATCATAACCATTAGGCCCGTTAACCCGCTCCATTAAGATAAGTTAAAATAAATCAAACCATGATGGTTTATTTTAAGTTAAAACGAACCGAACCAACTTTTGGTTCATTCGTTTAAAATAAACCAAACCCTTTGGTTTATTCTCCTCCATTGGATTAGAACCAAATCATTTTGGTCCATCCATTATGTCTTCATAAGACACAACCCATCCACGCTTCCATTGCGACTGAAACGATTTCATGCTCGCTCCATGTTTGGTCCAACCAAACTTAGTTTCTCTCGATCTGAGAATCCCATTCTCAAGCTCGTTTTAAATCCTTTGGATTACGCTCATTATGCGTGTGACCAAATAGGTTCTCGGTTTATGTTGGCCGTCTATAATTAACCATTAATTATAGAACGATCATGAGTGGCTCCTAGTAGTACATCATGATCCCCATTAAAAAAAAAATCAACGTTGATCCGTAACTATTTCAAATCTTCACACGAATGATTCGTGCCCCATTCTCTTCACTCATCTTATACCCACTTGGTTCAGGACATGGTCTATAGTGTCAGTCCCCACTAGGCTGACTACGTCACACCTAGCCCAAGTATCATTTCCTCGTCCTACGGATTCTAGTTACTCCACAAGTATCGAAGAGTACCTTACTCTAAACATGTAATGCTTTGGCCAAAGACTTTAGTAACAATCCGACGAGAGGCCATGGGTATACATCTCCTCGTAAGGAGTGGTGAATCCTTTATAGGCTATTCAAACACCTTCGATCACTTCGACTTATACCCAATCATCCCGGGTCCACATCTCCTTAGAGATGCTTGCTTAAGATGTCAAAGCATAAGTCTCCATGATCAAGATGACTTGAATACCGCAAGTCAAAGGAACATCGCACTTAAGCCACAGTAAGAACTTCATTGACATATCTATATATGCAGAGAACCATATGAAGTCTTACGACTGGTCACTCCAATGAACTAGTTACCATAACTAGCATCCACGATTAACTCCGGACATCACTATGTCTCGGCCGGTGAGAATCACCGCTTGGATACACCAAGGAGGTATACCTCGTGCTAGTCTCGTGAATTGATGGTGTCCAAATCCATCAATTCATCGACTAGGGATAATTCCGATACATCACAATTACACATGTAGAGATACTCACTAGTTGTGATCCAATCACAAATTCTCTCATGCTGTGAATCGTATCGTGGACATTCAGTAAATGTGTTTAAGATCCAATCAAATACATAAAACATGTATACTCAAATAGTGAATCTTTATTTATCATATAAATGGTTCATACATAAGGCGATTGCCTTAGGACATCTCTCATATATTACTAACAGCTTGGTTGTTCCCACCGGCCAAGGAGAGGAAGAGGAAGAAGTGAGCGCCGGCCAAGAGAAGTCTTGTTGCCACCGCCCAAAGGAGAAGGAAAGAGTTTTCCACCGACCAAGGAGAGAGGGTGAAGGGCGTCGACCAAGTGAAGGGAACGGAAGGAAAAAACCAAAACCCTTACCCCTTTGTGTTGCTGCCGGTTCTAGGAGAAGAGCCATCAAAACCCTAGCCTGCCACAACTTGCTTGTCGCCCAAACCCTTTGTCGCCAACTCCAAAAACCTTAGCTTCCAAAACTTAAGTTGTTGCCCAAGCCTTGGAACCTTATTTATAGATTTCTCCTAAGCCTTCATTTAATCGTGTCCGTTGGATCTAGGGTTCATGAGAGTTTTAATAGGCTACAAAAGGGACCATGAGGAGTTGGATCTTGGCCACCTAATGGATTCGGCCCACATAAAATCCGATCCATTAATGATAATCCATTCCACTAGAGGATTATCATTGATCTACCTCACCAACCCCCATAATTAAATATGGGCTTCATATATTAATTGTACAAATATCTCCCCATGTTTAAGATATTGAATGTTCGTTAATTAATTAATTTACTGACAATTAATTAATTAACATCTAACTCCATGAGTAGTACCACTCAACCTTATCATCATGCTGGACCAAGTCCACCTACAGGATTTACATGATGATCTTTATGAGCTCCTCAAGGGGACATCATCATCCTAATACATAGGACACAGTTTCCTCCTATAATCATCAGCGCACCATGTAAATAATATCATTTTCCAACTTATCAAACTTATTGATTTAACCCATAAATCTCGCCCATTGTTAAATCAAAGAAATAAAAATTAAGTACATGTGCCCATTATTATATCGGGATTAAGAGCATGTACACCATAATATCCAATGTATGATTCAATTATGTAGTCAGCAATAAATTGAATCACCTCTAAGTCGGTCTTGCTCAATACACACAAAGTGTACTAGTGTAATTCTATGGTCAAGATAAACCAATACCAAATTACACTACAACCATACTAATGGTTCGTCCAAAACCATCTTGGTTGTCAGCCTCTACTTATACTCTACAAGGAACTGATAACATGATCATCTGTGTGACACCACACACCATGTTATCTACAATATAAAGTATTAGACAATATGCATAACTCTAAATATGCAAACAATGATCATGTGATTCTTATTTCAAAATGAAGATGTCCATACAAAGACTAGGCTTTCAGTATACATCCCAACAATCTCTCACTGATACTAAAAGACTATGCTACCATCAAAGTGCCATACATCTGATTCTCATTCCCTCCACATGGCTATCAAAAGCTCTCGCTTGAAGGGCCTTAGTGAAAGGATCTGCCAGCTTATCCTTTGATGCAATTTTAATGACAGCAACTTCTCCTCACTTTACGAACTCTCGTATCAGGTGGTACTTGTGCTCTATGTGTTTACTTGTCTTATGGGTGTTAGGGCAATCAACTCGTGATGTGGTTTTGATGTGTGTGGCAAAGGGTTTAAGTTAGGTTGTTATGGATTTGATATGTGCATTAGAGACTTGCAGGACTTAGTAATTCGCACATGGACGAAGCATTGACAAGTCACCATCTCATGACTCTGTCATTGAGTCGGTGAAGGAGCTTTGAAAAAATCGTGCGCTTGGAGCATCCGAGGGACCGCCGGACGTGGAGCATTGGAGGTAAACTAAAGGAAGTAGACTTCAGGGCGAGATGCGAAGGATGGCACTGCGAAGTCGTGCGCTTGGCGCATCCGAGGGACGTGGCCGGATGAAGAGAACTTCGAAGGCGAGGGACTCCAAGGGAATGAGAGTGAGCGAATGTAACCCGGTACGAGTAGCTCGTTAGGTGAACTTGGCCAAATGACTAAAGTGTCGGATGGGTTTTCCCGACATCAGTCGACTGACATGATATGGTAGTCGACTGATCCAAGTTGAATGGGTTCGACTGGTGTTCGACTGGTGGGTTTCTGGCCCAGCAGTCGACTACCAAGGAATGGCAGTCAACTACTAGACCATCTGTCGACTGCCAAGGATGGCAGTCGACTGATGAAGACAGTCGTGGGCACAGAACCTCCCGTAGTCGACTTATCAGTCGGCTATAGAGGCATCAGTCGACTGATGGATACATCAGTCGACTACCAAGTTTCCCATTGGACTATAACGGTCGGGATCTGACATGTTCAGAAGTCGTTGCAACGATGACAGTCGACTGCCAAAGGCAGCAGTCGATTGTCGGGCGGCCAACGGGAAGAAATTAGCCTTCTCTATAAAACGAGAGAGTGTGGGCTTTGGGATGGTTAATGCTTATGCTCCAATTGATCATCCAAGTGCCCCATAAGCTTTAAACTCTTTCTCTTGTTCTTATTTCAAATCCATTGTATGAAAGAGTGTTTTTGTGTTGTAAGAAGGTTTACCTCCACCTTGCTTTGGCTAAAGTGAGAGACCATATTGGATTGGTTTCGGAGTGATTCACCAGAGATGAATCGGACCGTGGATTAGCGGCATAGGGCTGTGAACCACGTTATATCTCTTTGTTAGCATTATTTTTATCTTGTTTATCTTTATTGTTGTTTAGTTTTAGTTTTATTGTGCTAACCCTAACGTGTAGACGAACGAATGATCGAATTCCACCGTACACGCGATTAGGGCTATTCACCCCCTCTAGTCGCCCACCAACGCTCCAACAAGTGGTATCAGAGCCAAGTCAATTGTCACCGGACTAACCACCACAACAAGCACAACAACAACGATGGCCAGCTCCAACATTCACCCACCAAAATTTGAAGGTGAATTCTCTTGGTGGAAGAAGAGAATGGAGGTATTTTTCGAACCCGACTTTGAGATTATGTTAATAATGGAAAATAGTTTCGAGATACCTAGGGATGAGGAAGGGGAGCCATTGGAAAAATCGAGATGGACAAAGAGGCAAAGAAAGGAGTACTTGGCGAATTCAAAGGTCAAGCATCATTATACAACGTACTCCCCCAACAAGAGATCAACCAGATTGGGGAGTGCTAAAGTGCTAAAGAGATGTGGGAGAAGCTAGTGGAGCTTCATGAAGGCACATCCGAGGCCAAATTAGCAAGGAGAGATGTCCTTCGCTCCCAACTCAACAATATCAAACTCGATAAAGGGGAGAAGGTAACATCTCTACATTCTAGATTTAAAGAAATTCTTAATGGCCTAACAAGTGTAGGGGAGAAGCTCTCCAATCGGGATATGGTCATGAAGGCTATAGATGCCTTTCCCTCGTCCTCAAAGTGGAGCTCCATGGTGGACTCCTTCTATATTTCGAAGAATTTAGAAGTGAGCACCCTAGTTGAATTTTTCTCCACCATGGAGCTACATGAAACAAGGCTTGAAGGAATAAGTGAAGAACCAAGCATCAAACCATCAAGGGGAGTGGCACTAGTAGCCAACAAGGGGAAGAAGAAGAAGGAGACTCCCTCCTCATCCGATGAAGACTACTCCTTCTCCTCCTCCATGGATAGCACGGAAAAAAAATACATGGTAAGGAAGGTAAGACGTGCTTTGAAGAATTTTAAATTTAATAAATCTAATGATAGGAGAAGAAGACCAAGCAGGAAGATTATATGTTACAATTGCCAAGGAGAGGGGCATATAAGAGATGATTGTCCTCTCTTGAACAAGAGAAAAGAAGAGAGGAGGAAGAAAGAGGAAAAGCAGAAAGGGAGTAAGAAAAAGGAAGAAGAGAAGAAGGCCAAGGAAAAGGGGAAGGCTAAGGCACACAAGGCTACATGGGATGATCCATCATCCTCATCATCCAAAGAAGATGCCTTCACAAACCTTGCCCTAATGGCAATAGATGATTTGGACACCTCCTCCTCTAAACAAGAAGAAAGAAGGACAAGTGAGGAGTGTTAGTGATCGTTTGAAGCTAGAGGGGGGGGTGAATAGCTCGTTTTCATTTCTACAAGAGTGGTTAGCGGAAGCACAACAAATACAATATAAATAGAAATGAAAACACAAGGCCTTTACGTGGTTCAGAGATAACGCTCCTACTCCACAGCGATCCTTAAGGTGGATCAACCCAAGCGATTCCACTAAGAAGCTTTCTCTTTTACAAACCCTCCTCTTCTTATAAAGGATGTAGATGAAGATTAGAGAGGAGGAGGAGGAATAAACACTTGAAATCTTTAGAAAACTTGTGGGGGCTTGAGAGAAAGATCATAATATAAGCATTAGACCTCAAAGCCACCACCAGCCCTCTTTTTATAGAGAGAGGGATATTTTTCCCATTGGGATACAATCAGTCGACTGATGTACATCATCAGTCGACTGTCGTCGAAATCGACGGCTTCTGACTAAGTAAATTCGCAGAGATACGCTGTCGCAATTTTCAACGACTTCCTGATCAGTCGACTGATCACTTCATCAGTCAACTGATGAAGCGATCAGTCGAGTGATCGCCGTACAGAGTCAAGTGAGACTTCATTTTATGCCCATCTCGCGATCGCCGACGCCGATTGGCCGATCGATTGTTTTATCGAGATCGCCACTCTCGGTCAACTGATTGTCGTGGTTTCGGCGACTTAGTTGAGCACCGACTACCAATCGATACATCATATCAATCGACTGATACTCTTCAAGTATGAATAATTCATACTTGAATTTACCCCCTAGACCTAGACTCAACCTTCTAGCTCTTCCTTAAGCCTTGCGCCTCCAAGATCCCTCCGAGTCCGCGACTTGTTCATCCTTTGCGCTTTGCTTCCAAGAGCTTCCATTGGTTTTGTCATGTCTTGGGTTTTCCTTTGCTAAAGCGTTCTTGGACTTTACGCTGCCAAGACTATATGCTTGGACTTACACTGCCAAGACTTGCCTTTGGACTTCCTTTGCCAAGATCACACTTGGACTTTTCTTTTACCAAATCTTCATACTTGGATTTTCCTGTACTAAGTCTTCATACTTGGATTTTCCTGTCACTTAAACACGTTCACAATTAGATCACAAAGCATTGCCTAACTTTGATGATTATCCAAACATCAAAACATATAAATGCTTGTGGCATTTTACACAAACAATCTCCCCCTTTTTGATGTTTGGCAATCATTTAAGTTAGGTCTTTAAAATATGCACATAATCATATTTCCAATATGAATTCTAACTTAAACATTCCTTCTCCCCCTTTGACATACATAAAAAAGATAAGGATTCATAAATTTTATGAAAGAAATAAATTTGTTGTATCTTGAACTAAAGCATAAGATTGATATGAAGCTCCCCCTTAATCCAAGATATGGTTCATGATGTGTGAACAACATGTGGAGCAAAGCATAACAAAAGATCGAAAATAAGTCCTAACTTTGCACCAACAATATTATTTCGAAGGTCCTAAGCCAATAGGAACTCTAGATCATTAAACAATAAGGTTCAAAGTTTAAACATGAACTCTCCACACTTTGCTCATCCTAACACCTCTCCTAGTCCATATCTAATAGATTTCTACCCTTTATTATGCTTTCCAAAACATATCCTAGGGTTAGGAGTGATTAGGAACCTTTACTGTGTTAGTAATATATGAGAGATATCCAAAGGCAATCGCCTTATGTTTGAACCATTTATATGATAAATGAAGATTCACTATTTGAGTATACATGTTTTCATGTATTTGATTATATCTTAAACTCATTTACTGAATGTCCACGATACGAATCACAGCATGAGAGAATTTGTGATTGGATCACAACTAGTGAGTATCTCTACATGTGTAATTGTGATGTATCGGAATTATCCCTAGTCAATGAATTGATGGATTTAGACACCATCAATTCTGTCGAGACTAGCATGAGGTATACTCCTTGGTGTATCCAAGCAGCTGATTCTCACTAGATGGAGACATTGTGATGTTCAGAGTTAATCATGGATGCTAGCTATGGTAACTAGTTCATTGGAGTGACCAGCCGTAAGACTTCATATGATTCTCTGCATATATAGATATGTCAATGAAGTTCTTACTGCAGCTTAAGTGCGATGTTCCTTTGACTTGCGGTATTCAAGTCATCTTGATCATAAAGACTTATGCTTTGACATCTTAAGCAAGCATCTCTGAGGAGATGTGGACCCGGGATGATTGGGTATAAGTCGAAGTGATCGAAGGTGTTTGAATAGCCTATAAAGGATTCACCACTCCTTGCGAGGAGATGTATACCCATGGCCTCTCATCGGATTGTTACTAAAGTCTTTGGCCAAAGCATTACATGTTTAGAGTAAGGTACTCTTCGATACATGTGCAGTAACTAGAATCCGTAGGACGAGGAAATGATACTTGGGCTAGGTGTGACGTAGTCAATGTTGGGAGATTGTTGGTGCAATCGTCCCAGGTTGACTCGAGTTTGACTCGAGCAGTACCCTGATAATATTTTGATGATAGAAAAAACTCATGATATGGGATTGTCATGGGAAAGTCCAAAGCATTGCGAAGTCGTGTGCTTGGTGCTTGGCATGGGAAATCCAAAGCATTGCGAAGCCGTGCGCTTGGTGCTTGGTGAGAAATGCATTGCGAAGCCATGCGCTTGGTGCATTTAGGAAGTCTTGAGAACTTGGCAAGTTCACTAGGCTCGGGTCCTTGAGTCGGTGAAGGATGACATTGCGAAGCCGTGCGCTTGGTGCATCCGAGGGACCGTCGGACGGGGAGTGAATGGAGTGAGCCCAAAGGAAAGCATACTTCTAGGGCATGAGACGCGAAGGATGGCGTTGCGAAGCCGTGCGCTTGGCGCATCCGAGGGACGTAGGCCGAGGGAAGAGAGCTTCGGTGGGGAACTCCATGTGGGATAAGGTGGACTTGGCCAAGTGGCTAAGACTGAGTGTCGGAGGCTCAAACATCGTTATGTTTGAGGTTTTAGCCGACATCAGTCGACTGGCATAGGTGCCAGTCGACTACTCTAGGTCGTATGGGTTCGACCAGTGTTCGATCAACCAAGTTCGGCCGACTACCGATTGCCGAGGAGGGCAATGATCGTTAGGATCACGACCGCCGAGGGATGGCAATGATCGATGACACTGCACGACGGCACGAATGGAGTCGAGCTCGCCAAAGACTGATCGATGGATGATCACCGATCGATGGGTGCCATCAGTCGACTGATGTGTGATCCGTTGGAACTTTGCCAACGTGGATCTGGCCGTTGTGAGACAATGGCTACAGGACCAGTCGACTGATGGTCACGATCAGTCGACTGATGGGCGCAAAAATAGATTGATGCAGGTTATAAAAGGAGCACGAGTTGGAGGATTTCGCCATGGTTTTTGTGGAGCTATTGGAGGGGAATTGCTGCTGCATTCTAGTCCTTCAAGAGCCAATCAAAGCAAGCAACAAACAAGTGATCAAAAGCAATCAGTGAAAAGTGTTTCTTTTGTATTGTATTTGTATTCTTGTTTGTATTTGTATATTACTGTTATAATTGCTTGTGAGAGGTTTCTCCACCTCCGACGTGTAGTCGAGAAGGAGTTTGAGTATTGCCGTGTGCATCTCTAGAGCTCGAGGAGCTCGCCCGTGGAGTAGGAACCATTCGGTTCCGAACCACGTATATGCTTGCGTATTTTGTGTGCTTGTATTGTTGTTAATATTATTGTTATCTCTATTGTTATTCCGCTGCGTATATTAACGACAATTGTAGACGAGCACACGAGAACGAACGAAAATACGAAATCCAATGAACGAGGGCTATTCACCCCCCTCTAGCCGGCCATTCGATCCGACCCAACAAGTGGTATCAGAGCCGAGGTCGCTCTTCAAGGACTAACCGCCGCGAGAGCACTACAAATGGCCGGCTTCATCCATCCACCGAAATACAATGGAGATTTTGCTTGGTGGAGGAAACGGATGGAGGTATACCTAGAAACCGATTTTGATTTTATGATTATTATAGAAAACGGTTTTGAAATGCCTAGGGATAAAAACAACAAGCAAATTGAGAAGTCAAGGTGGACCCAAGACCAAATTAAAGACTTCAAGACAAATCTTGAGGTAATAAAATTACTTAGTGATTTATTACCTAACACTATTTGGTCTAGATTGGGTGACTATAGGGATGCGAAGGAATTATGGGGGAAAATAATGAAATTCCAAGAAAATTCCCAATCGGCACAAGTAGAGGAAGATGCCGTGGAAGAAAGCCCATCCACATTTGAAGATGTTGATGATTTGGTGGAGACTTCCTCCTCTAGCATTGAGGGGGAGGAAAGAATTTCAACTCCGGAGCCAAGCCAAAATGAAGCATCCACCTCCGGAAGAAGTGAAGAGGCCTCCACCAACTCCCTTGGTAACTCAAGTGTTGTAATTTTAAATAAAAATCACATAATATGCTTTGAGTGTAGGGAGAAAGGGCATTATAAGAGCAAATGCCCTAAATTGGCTAAGGAAAAGGCATCAAGACCAAAAGTCAACTCAAAGTCAAAGGATGCCGGTGTTCCCAAAATCAAGAGCAAAGAGCACATTGTGTGCTTCAAATGCAATCAAAAGGGACACTACCGAAGCCAATGCCCTAGGGGGAGGAAGAAAGGGCAAGAAGGTGCAATTCATGTAGGGGGAGCTCCTAAAGCTAACCCTAAGGTAAATTTAGTTAATGCACCTTTAATTCCTAAAGTCAAAAAGTATGCTAAAAATTATTTTAGTTCACTTGCTATTATAAATGAAAAGCATGCTAGGAGAAATGATAAGATTTATTGCTTAGGTGCCAAGCATGTTAGTTTCTCTAAGGACGAACCTAGGACTCAAAACACTAGACCTATTTTACCAAAAGAGTCCATTAGGAGAGTTGAAAACCATCTAGGCATTAACCCTAAGAAGGGTAGGCACATGCTTAAGAAGAAGAACATCCCTCAAAAATCTAATGAAAATTCAAAATTGAGGAAATTAGAGCTAGAGAACCAAGCCTTGAGGTCAAGGCTAGAAAAATTGGAGAAGACCCTAGAAATAATATCAAATTCGGTTAAGGGGTCAAATTCCCAAAAGTCAAGACCTAGGAAGCAAGAAATACCTAAGGGCAAGAAGGGTTTGGGTCACAAACCTATGTCCTACCATAATGTTCCATTTAATTATGGAACAACATCTAGGTCTAGAAAAACCAAGGCTAATAGGGAAGTTATCCCTAAGTCTAGCCATGGTGTTTGTTTAGTGGCCAAGGATTTAAGGAAAACCAAGAAAGCCACTAAGAAGGTCAATGGAGGAGTCACCTCTAGAGTTGACCCAAGTAAGACCCAAAAGACTATGGCTTTAAAGCCTAAAAGGGTCATTAGGAAGGTATCTAGGGAAGTTATCCCTAGGGAATACCTTGTTAACCCAAGGAGCTCCAATAGGTATTGGGTTCCTAAAAGCGTGATCAATTCACGCTAAATAGTGAATCTTCATTTATCATATAAATGGTTCATACATAAGGCGATTGCCTTAGGACATCTCTCATATATTACTAACACTACTAGGTGCCACTCATGATCGTTCTATAATTAATCATTAATTATAGATGGCCAACATAAACCGAGAACCTATTTGGTCACATGCACAACGAGCGTAATCCGAAGGATTTAAAACAAGCTTGAGAATGAGATTCTCAGACCAAGAGAAACTAGGTTTGGTTGGACCAAACAAGGAGAGAGCATGAAATCGTTTCAATCGCAATGGAAGCGTGGATGGGCCATGTCTTATGAAGACATGATGGATAAACCAAATTGGTTTGGTTCTAATCCAATGGTGGAGAATAAACCAAAGGCGTTTGGTTTATTTTAAACGAATGAACTAAAGTTGGTTCGGTTCGTTTTAACTTAAAATAGACCAATTCGGTTTGGTTTATTTTAACTTAAATTAATGGAGAGGGTTAACGGGCTTTTGGTTATGATCCGATAACCATTAGGAGAATTTGTTCTCTATAAAATAGGGCTTATGGGTTTTGTGAAAACCTAATACAAGCAATCCCTAGTTGCCGCCCACCCTTCCTCTCCTCTAGTGGTCGGCGCCCAACCCTAGCCGCCACCCAACTTTGTACCGGCGTCCAAGCTTTAGCCGGTGATCCACTGGCGACCCTCCGGTGATCTTCTTTGGGTCCGGCGACAAGGTGAGCGTCTAGCTTCCTTATTTGGCCAACCCTATTCCTCTACCAAAGCTGTCCAGTTTTCTGGACAGCTTGTTTATTTCGTGTCGGAGCATCGTTTGGATGACGTTCGGAGCTCCGACAGTGGCTTCTTTACCAGGGATTCGATCTCCGGTAATCCTCATAGGTGGAGGACGAAGGATTCGTCAAACGGTTGACGAATACCTCTCCAGAGAAGCGAGTTTTTGAGGACTCGTTTTGAATCCGAATTTTGATTCGGATTGTGATCTTCTCTTGATCACATCGTCTTCGACACGAGGCTAGTAACTCGTACAAAGACGAGACTCATGACTTTGTGAAGTTATCCTGAAGATACTCGGCATGGATACGGATAGAGACGATTCTAGTGAAGATCGTTCCGGTTGATGTCTTTCCCGCTACACGTGATACGTAAGGTATACGTAGTATAAATTTTCTTTTATTGTAAAATTTGAATTTATGGTTATGTCTACACATGCTGTACTATGCATGCGTGTGGTGTGTGTGTTATAATAAATTAGATTTATTATTGTATTACTTCCGTTGTGCACATGTTTACAAAACATGTTCAAACACACAGTCGCCGCGGTGCCGAAAACCCAACAGTGGTATTAGAGCCCAGATTGTGTTTCGACATAATTGTAAAATTGTTTTGTGATAGTCGTAATGGTATTTATGAAAATTTTCTACTTTTGGAAAGTTAGAAGTTTTTTTGGAAATTTTTAATTTTGGAAATTCTAGAAGTATTTATGGAAATTTTCTACTTTTGGAAAGTTAGAAGTATTTATGGAAATTGATATTTTCCATAAATAAAATATTTGATTAGATTTGGAAATTTGTTTCCTAATTTAATCATGATTTGATTTGGGAAATCAAATCTTAAAATATTTTATTTCCATAAGTAGTTTTGATGATTTAAGAAATTTGTTTCCTAAATTGATTTTCCTTAATCAACACTTTCCACAAATAAAATATGTGATTAGATTTAGAAATTTGTTTCCTAATTTAATCATAATTTGATTTGGAGAATCAAATCTCAAACATATTTTATTTCTATAAATAGTTATGACATATAAGGAAATTTTGTAGATGTCATAATTCTATGTCATGTAATTGCATTAGATGCATATCATTATGTCATTCGTGTCGTGACATGTAGATGTATGTCATGTATGTCATGTCATGTAGATAATAGTTATTTTCATTCAAAGAGGATGAGACATAAAAACTCTTACTCAATATTAAAGTCTACACCTTCCATTAATATGGTTAGAACTAGAGTTTCGTTTCTTGTTTGGGTTGTGGACTCTCTCCAAGCCCGGCTCGAACCCGAACATGTTCAAACCATGGAATAGTTTAATACTAATATGGTAAGAGTCAGAGGTCAATCGTTAGCTTTGGTTGTTGGACTCTCTCCAAGCCGAGCTAATTGGTTGAATGCACTCTAACCATATTAAAACTATGTCTTGATTAATGGGTTGGCTTTAACATGGAGCATCGGCTTGTTGGACTCTCTTCAAGGTCGATGTGAAGGGAGGTGAAGTTGGGTGCTATGCATATGATGCATACTTGTTAATGAGTTAACAACCCGATGTATTTGTGAACATTCAATTAGTTGATAGCACATTATGATAGTTGCACATATGTGATATGCAATCGGTATATTTGATACCTACCATCGTAGCAATGAATGACTTGTTGGACTCTCTCCAAGGTTGTTCATATCTATGATGGATATCAACCCATTCGGAGATGGACCTACGATTTCCCGAAGTGATTTTGGGGTTTTGAAATTCGAAAAATGAATGAGATTTATAAATGTATGTTGATGCATTTTAAAATCATTTTCTCATATATGCTCGATTTGTATTTCTAAGTTAATCGATCGATCATGATGTCTTTGAATTTGCGTTCTATTTTGGAATCAAATAAATTGACTGGGTCGAACTTCTTGAACTGGCTTAGAAACTTGAGAATTGTTCTCAAGGTTGAAAAGCTTGCAAATGTCCTCGAAGCGCCTCTTCCCGCCCGTCCTAGTGACAATGCAACTCTGGACTAATTGTTGGCCTATCAGAAACATGTGATTGATTTTGAAATGGCGAGTTGCATCATGCTAGCCACGATGGTACCTGAGCTGCGAAAGCAGCATGAGCATATGGATGTTCATACCATAGTCTTTCATCTTTATGAGTTGGTTGATGAGCAAGTGAGATTCGAAAGGTTCAAAGTCTCCAATCTCCTCTTCACCTCTGAGATGTAAGAAGGTTCATCTGTGGTACTGCTCAACATGCTGAAGACTATGGAGTCTTCTGTGAAGCATGAGCAAGGGACGATGTTGTAAGTTGATTCCTCGAAGAAAGGTTCTAAGAGGAAGTCAAAGGAATAGCAGAAGGGGAAGAAAAGGGCTAAAAAGGCAGAACTAGATCAAAAGGGCACTTGCCATCATTATGGCAAGGAGGGCCATTGGCGAAGAAATTGCAAGATTTATCTTGAGTTCGTGAAGAAGATTAAGGCATCGGATGCCCCATCTTCTTCAATATCTTCGTTATTGATTGCCATTCTATTTCCTCAAACACTTGGGTATTGGATACTGGGTGTGGCTCACATATATGTAATGACATACATGGGCTAAGGAATAGAAGAAGACTCGTCAAGGGAGAGTCAAATTTACGTGTTGGGAATGGAGCAAAGGTTGTTGCACTCGCCATCGGAACATATTTGTTGAAACTCCCTACAGGACTTGTCTTAGAACTGGACAATTGCTTTTATGTTCCTTCATTGATAAAGAACATCATTTCTATTTCTTGTTTAAATATAAATGAGTACCATTTTACTTTTAGTAACAATTATTGTTACATAACTTTGAATGGAGTTCTTTATGAGACTGGAACTTTAAGCAATGGTATTTATACGTTGGACGTATCCAGTGACATTTTCAATATCGAAGTGAGCAACAAGCATGCTCGAAAGGATAATTAATTAGACTTCTACATGTGGCATTGTCGTCTTGGACATGCAAGCAAGAAACACATGTCCGAATTACACCGATGTGGAATTCTGGAATCATTTAAATTGGATTCATACGATACATGCGAACCATGCTTAAAAGGCAAGATGACTAAGTTACCTTTTACAGGAAAAGGTGAACGAGTGGGAGAGTTGCTAGGTCTAATATATACTGATGTATGTGGACCTATGTCAACTCAAGCTTTAGGAGGCTATAGCTACTTCATTACCTTCACCGATGATCACTCACGGTATGGGTATGTGTTCTTGATGAAACACAAGTCTGAAGCCTTTGAAAGGTTAAAAGAATTCAGAAATAAAGTAGAGAAACAACATGATAAGAGTATTAAAATACTTCGATCGGATCGAGGTGGTGAATACTTAAGTCAAGAGTTTCTTGATTATCTAAGAGACAATGGTATATTGTCTCAATGGACTCCGTCATATACACCACAGCATAATGGTGTATCTGAGAGGCGTAACCGGACCTTATTGGACATGGTCAGGTCAATGATGAATCATGCGAATCTTCCCAAGTCCTTTTGGGGCTATGCACTTCAGACAGCTATTTACTTGTTAAACAGAATGCCAACCAAGGTAGTCTCCACTGCTCCATATGAGATATGGAATAGTAAGAAACCTCATGTATCTTACTTGAAGATATGGGGTTGTCCTACTTATGTGAAGCGGACTGTATCAGACAAATTGGATGCTAAGTCTGATAAATGTCTATTTATTGGATACCCTAAGGAAACAAGGGGTTACCAATTCTATCATCCTGTGGAACAAAAGGTGTTTGTTTCAAGGCATGCTGTGTTTCTAGAGAAAGAGTTTCTCTTGCAAGAAAACAGTGGGAGTGTCGTCGAGCTTGAGGAGGCTCGAGAGACTCAAATAGACATTGATGAGATACCTGGTGAAGGACAACAGCCGATAACTCATAGTGATGAGCAATCGGCTGGACCTATTGAAACACCACATCTTCGTAGATCTGGTAGAACACGCAACATTCCTGAGAGATATAGATTTCTCATAAGTGAATCGAACGACGTGTTACTCATTGATGATGAGGAGCCTACCAGTTATGAAGAAGTTCTGACAAGTTCAGAAAAGGATAAGTGGCTTGAAGCCATGAAGTCGGAAATGGATTCCATGTATGAAAACCAAGTTTGGAACTTGGTTGACCCACCTGAAGGCATAAAGCCTATAGGGTGCAAGTGGGTTTTCAAGAAGAAAACCGACATGGATGGTAATGTGATTACCTATAAGGCTATATTAGTGGAAAAAGGATATCGTCAAAAGCAAGGTGTTGATTATGACGAAACCTATTCGCCTATAGCTATGCTTAAATCCATTCTGATGCTCCTAGCCATAGCAGCTCATTATGATTATGAGATATGGCAGATGGATGTGAAAACAGCTTTCCTTAATGGAAACCTGCTCGAGGACGTGTATATGATATAACCTGAGGGTTTCACATCGGTTGATAAAACCAAGGTATGCAAATTGTGATGGTCATATATGGATTGAAGCAAGCATCCATGAGATGGAATATCCATTTTGATGAGACAATAAAAAGGTTTGATTTCTTACAAAATCCAAACGAACCTTGTGTGTACAAGAAGGTTTGTGGGAGTGCAGTCGTGTTCCTAGTATTGTATGTCGATGACATATTACTTAAAGGAAACGATGTTTCAGTCTTACAGTCAGTTAAGATTTGGTTGTCCAAGACATTCTCCATGAAAGACCTGGGAGAAGCAACCTACATCATCGAGATTAAGATCTATAGAGATAGATCGAAACGGTTGCTTGGTCTTTCGCAGTCTACATATATAGACCGAGTGCTAAAGAGGTTTAGCATGTTAGAATCCAAGAAAGGTTTCCTACCCATCAGGTATGGGATACACCTTTCGAAGTCTATGTGTCCACGCACAAAAAACGAGAGGATTTGCATGAGTAAGATTCCCTATGCATCCGCAATAGGATCTATCTTGTATGCTATGTTATGTATGAGGCCCGATGTATCGTATGCTCTGAGTGTCACGAGTAGATACTAGTCTGATCCAGGAATGGATCATTGGGCGGCTGTTAAGACAATCCTTAAGTACTTGAGAAGAACTAAGGATGTATTCCTAATATATGGAGAAGGGGACATGGTGATATGCGGGTATACGGATGTCAGCTTCCAGACAGACAAGGATGATTCTAGTCTCAGTCTAGATACGTGTTCACCTTGAATGGAGGCGCAATAAGTTGGAAAGGTTCCAAGCTTGACACTATAGTGGATTCTGCCACTAAGGAAGAATACATTGCAGCTCTGGAAGCAGCAAAAAAAGCAGTTTGGATCAAGAAGTTCATCTCTGAACATGATGTGGTCTCATCAATGATCCAAACATGTGCTTCACCGCTATCATCTAATCAGAGAGATCATTAGTAGGAAGGAAATACAAATCGAGAAAATCCCCACTGAAAAGAACTTAGTGGATCCTTTGACTAAGGCATTACCTCAAAGTAAGTTTGAGGGTCAGGTTAGAGCTTATGGTATTGGATACCGTAGCGATTGACATTAGGCCAAGTGGGAGTTTGTTAGTAATATATGAGAGATGTCTTAAGGCAATCTCCTTATGTTTGAACCATTTATATGATAAATGAAGATTCACTATTTGAGTATACATGTTTTCATGTATTTTATTAGATCTTAAACTCATTTACTGAATGTCCACGATACGAATCACAGCATGAGAGAATTTGTGATTGGATCACAACTAGTGAGTATCTCTACATGTGTAATTGTGATGTATCGGAATTATCCCTAGTCGATGAATTGATGGATTTAGACACCATCAATTCTGTCGAGACTAGCACGAGGTATACTCCTTGGTGTATCCAAGCGGTGATTCTCCTTTGGTGGAGACATTTGATGTCGGAGTTAATCGTGGATGCTAGTTATGGTAACTAGTTCATTGGAGTGACCGGTAGTAAGACTTTATATGATTCTATTAATATATAGATATGACAATGAAGTTCTTACTGCAGCTTAAGTGCGATGTTCCTTTGACTTGCGGTATTCAAGTCATCTTGATCATAAAGACTTATGCTTTGACATCTTAAGCAAGCATCTCTGAGGAGATGTGGACCCAGGATGATTGGGTATAAGTCGAAGTGATCGAAGGTGTTTGAATAGCCTATAAAGGATTCACCACTCCTTGCGAGGAGATGTATACCCATGGCCTCTCGTCGGATTGTTACTAAAGTCTTTGGCCAAAGCATTACATGTTTAGAGTAAGGTACTCTTGATACATGTGCGGTAACTAGAATCCGTAGGACGAGGAAATGATACTTGGGCTAGGTGTGACGTAGTCAACCTAGTGGGGACTGACACTATAGACCATGTCCTCAACCAAGTGGGTATAAGATGAGTGAAGGGAATGAGGCACGATTCATTTGAGCTGCTGAAGGGTTTCAGAAATAGTTCTGGATCAACCGTTGATCTTTTCGGTTAATTGGGGATAATGATGTACTACTAGGTGCTACTCATGATCGTTCTATAATTAATGGTTAATTATAGATGGCCAACATAAATCGAGAACCTATTTGGTCACACGCACAACGAGCATAATCCGAATGATTTAAAATGAGCTTGAGAATGAGATTCTCAGACCGAGAGAAACTAGGTTTAGTTGGACCAAACAAGGAGCGAGCATGAAATCGTTTCAATCGCAATGGAAGCTTGGATGGGTCGTGTCTTATGAAGACATGATGGATAAACCAAATTGGTTTGGTTCTAATCCAATGGTGGAGAATAAACCAAAGGCGTTTGGTTTGTTTTAAACGAATGAACCAAAGTTGGTTCGGTTCATTTTAACTAAAAATAGACCAATTCGGTTTGGTTTATTTTAACTAAAATTAATGGAGAGGGTTAACGGGCTTTTGGTTATGATCCCATAACCATTAGGAGAATTTGTTCTCTATAAAATAGGGCTTAAGGGTTAAAACCTAATACAAGCAATCCCTAGTTGCTGCCTACCCCTCCTCTCCTCTAGTGGTCGGCGCCCAACCCTAGCAACCGCCCAGCTTTGTGCCGCCGTCCAAGCTTGTTGTCGACATCCAAGCTTCAGCCGGTGATCCTCCGGCGACCCTCCAATGATCTTCTTTGGGTCCGGCGACAAGGTGAGCATCTAGCTTCCTTGTTTGGCCGGCCCTATTCCTCCACCAAAGTTGTCCAGTTTTCTGGACAGCTTGTTTATTTCGTGTCGGAGCATTGTTTGGATGATGTTCAGAGCTCCGACAGTGGCTTCCTTACCGGGGATTCGATCTCCGGTAATCCTCATAGGTGGAGGACGAAGGATTCGTCAAACGGTTAACGAATACCTCTCCGAAGAAGCATGTTTTTGAGGACTCGTTTTGAATCCGAATTTTAATTCGGATTGTGATATTCTCTCGATCACATCATCTTCGACACGAGGCTAGTAACTCATACGAAGACGAGGCTCATGACTTTGTGAAGTCATCCTGAAGATACTCGGCATGGATACGGATAGAGACGATTCTAGCGAGGATCGTTTCGGTTGATGTCTTTCCTGCAACACATGATACGTAAGATATACGTAGTATAAATTTCCTTTTATTGCAAAATTTGAATTTACGGTTATGTCTACACATGTTGTACTATGCATGTGTGTGGTGTATGTAGGGTGTTCGCTTTCGGAGGCTCATTGGCTCCCATGTCCCCGGATTAAAATTTTCACTAATGAAAGAATTAATCTGGATGGGATGAGCTTCTTTAGCACAACCTATTCGTCGTCGTGCTAACAACTTGAGTGGTCGCTTGAACAAACTAGTTGTTCAAGCAACACAACTCTTCTAGTTGGTTAGCCGCGGAAGAGACGACGGATGGATCGCCGGTTTTTGTGTTTGTCTTCGGGGTCCATGATTATACAATATATATTCACACACACACATGCATAATCAAAACAAATAAGAACATGCTCAGATCTGTACATAAAGTTAAAATAACTTTATACCTTACGATCTTCTATCGTATGTCCTTTCCTTCTCGTGGACGACGTGTGGACGAAGATCCTCCACGAGTAGAAGCCTTCTAGATCGAGTTCTCCTCTTCCTTGTCCGCTGCGAACAAAGAGAAGAACCACAAATACCTTTCCTATCTAGAACCGGCCACCAAGCTAGGAAGTTTGATGCAACCGCCGGCCAAGGAATGAATAGATGAGGCGCCGACCACCAATACAAAGGAACACGCCACCTTGGAAATTGGAGGAAGATGATCTTGCCGCCACCAATGGGAGGAGAACCACGCAAAGGAAGAAGAGAGTGGCTAATGTGAAGGGCGCCGGCCAAGGAATGCTTGAAGGAGGTGGGCGCCGGCAACAATTTTGGATGAAGATGGTTGCCGCCCAACCTTACTCCAAACCCTAGCCGCCCAACTCTTTCCAAACCCTAATCCCTATTTGAATTATCTTGATCATTTTTGCCGCCCAACCCTAAGCATCTATTTATAGAATAGGGCTTAAGCCTCCTTTAATCTCCACCGTCGGATCTAGGGATTCAATCTCTACCGTCGGATTTAGGGTTTTATCCCAACCGTCGGATCTAGAGTTTAATCCCAACCGTCGGATCTAGGATTTCATCCCAATCGTCGGATCTAAGGTTTCATCCCAACCGTCGGATCTAGGGTTTTATCCCAACCGTCGGATCTAGGGATTTAATCCCAACCGTCGATTCTAGGATTTCATCCTAACCATCGGATCTAGGGATTTAATCCCAACCGTTGGTTCTAGAGTTTCATCCAACCATCGGATCTAGGGATTTAATCCCAACCGTTGGTTCTAGGTTTTGTTTTACATTCTTGGATCTAGACTTCACAAGGATTGTATTAGGCTACGATAGGGACCATAAGGAGGAGTTGGGTCTTGGCCACCCGA
Source organism: Wurfbainia villosa (assembly GCA_025175895.1). Taxonomy (NCBI): domain Eukaryota; kingdom Viridiplantae; phylum Streptophyta; class Magnoliopsida; order Zingiberales; family Zingiberaceae; genus Wurfbainia; species Wurfbainia villosa. Next base: position 94,594,644 of record CM045992.1, on the reverse strand, counting down.
TGGATCGGAACCACACAAACTTGATCCATCAATGATGTTCCATTCCACTAGAGGATCATCATTGAACTACCTCACCAACCCCCATAAATCAATATGGGCTCCATATATTATTTGTACATTAATCTCCCCGTGTTTAAGATATCGAATGTCCATCAATTAAATGATTTACGACCATCAATTAATTAACATCTAATTCCTCGAGTAGTACCACTCAACCTTATCATCATGTTGACTAAGTCAACTAGCTAGGTTTACATGATGAACCTTATGAGCTCCTCAAGGGGACATCATCAACCTAATATATAGGACACGGTTTCCTCCTATAATCAACGGCACACCATGTAAATAATATTATTTCCCAACTTACCGGGCATATTGATTTAATCCATCTAAATCTCACCCACTGGTAAATCAAAGAAATAAATACTAAGTACATGTGCCCGTTATTATATCGGGATTAAGAGCATGTACAACATAATATCCGAGGTCCGATTCAATTATGTAGTCAGTACTAAATTGAATCACCTCTATGTCAGTCCTACTCAATACACCTAAGTGTACTAGTGTAACTCTATGTTCAAGATAAAACAATACCAAGCTACACTACAACCATGCCAATGGTTTGTCCAAAACCATCTTGGTTGTGAGCCTCTACTTATATTTTACAAGGGACTGATAACATGATCTTCTGTGCCACACCAAGCACCATGTTATCTACAATGTAGAATATTAGACAATATGCACACATATATAATGAATATATAAAATGCAAACAATGATCATGTGATTCTTATTTCAAAATAAAATGTTCATACAGAAAAGAGCTAGGCTTTCAGTATACATTCCAACAATCTCCCACTTATAATTAAAGACTATGCTGTCATTACTCTGCCATACATCTGATCCCCATGTCCTCCACATGCCTATCAAATGCTTTCGCTGGAAGGGCCTTAGTGAATGGATCCGCCAGGTTATCCTCTGATGCAATCTTGGCGACAGCAACTTCTCCTCGCTTTACGATTTCTCGTATGAGGTGGTACTTGCGCTCTATGTGTTTACTTGCCTTATGGGCTCGTGGTTCCTTCGAGTTTGCAACTGCACCACTGTTATCACAATAAATTGTGATAGTTCTGGGCAAACCAGGAATCACATCCAAGTCCATCAAGAAGTTCCTGAGCCATACAGCTTCCTTGGCTGCCTCAGAGGCTACCACATACTCAGCTTCCATGGTAGAGTCCGCCACGTATTTCTGCTTGACACTCCTCCATACTATGGCTCCACCTCCAAAAGTAAACACAAACCCCGAGGTTGACTTACTCTTGTCCCTATCTGATTGGAAATCCGAATCCGTGTAACCCACAGGGACTAATTGATCTGCCCAGTAAACCAGCATATAATCCCTAGTCCTTCTCCAGGATTACTCTGATATCTACTAACCATGCCCACAGCAAAGCAGATATCCGGTCTCGTACATAGCATAGCATACATAAGGCTTCCTACTGCCGAAGCATAAGGAACCGCCTTCATGTCCTCTATCTCCTTTGATGTTTTGGGACACATCTCTTTAGATAAAGGAACTCCATGCCTGAAAGGTAGGAAACCTTTCTTGGAGTTCTGCATGCTAAAACGAGCAAGGATAGTGTCAATGTATGAAGCTTGAGATAAGCACAACATCCTTTTCTTGCGATCCCTTATAACTTTGATCCCAAGGATGTGTCCTACTTCTCCCAAGTCCTTCATGTCAAACTGTTTGGACAACCATATCCTTACATCTGATAACACTTTGATATTGTTGCCAACTAACAAAATGTCATCTACGTATAGTACAAGAAACACCACTACGTTTCCGTCACATCTCTTGTATACACAAGGCTCATCCGGACTTTGAATAAATCCATATGATTGGATCACCTCATCAAATCGGATGTTCCAAGATCTAGAAGCTTGCTTCAATCCATAAGCTTACATACAAGATGCTCTTTGCCTTTAGCAATGAATCCCTCTGGTTGCCGCATATAGATGTTCTCCTCAAGACTTCCGTTAAGGAAAGCTATCTTGACATCCATCTGCCATATCTCATAATCCATATAAGCTGCTATAGATAAGAGAATCCGGATAGACTTAAGCATAGCTACCGGCGAAAAGGTCTCCTCATAATCGATACCCTCTTTCTGAGTATACCCTTTCGCAACAAGCCTAGCTTTGAAGGTCTCAACCTTCCCGTCTACTCCTCTCTTTCTCTTGTAGATCCACTTGTATCCAATGGTTTTTACACCATCAGGTGGCTCTACTAGCTCCCAGACCTGATTAGAATTCATAGATTCTATCTCTGAATTTATCGCTCTTTGCCAAGATACTGCATCTCTATCTTGGATTGCCTCGTCATATGTCCAGGGATCAGGTTCATGTTCACCAGGGACTAAGTCCGAAGACTCTCCCAAAAACATGAATCTGTCGGGTTGTCTAACAACCCTCCCACTACGACGAGGTGCCTCCTGTGTATGCTCTGTGACACGCGGTGCAGTGACTTGTGGTGTCTCTTCTTGTACCGGTGGTACTGAAGACGAGACTTCCCCTGTCAACTCCTCAAGAACAATCCTACTCTTGGGCTTGTGGTTCATTACATAATCCTCCTCTAGAAATCTGACGTTCATGCTAATGATCACCCTCTGATCTCTAGGATTATAAAACAAACCAGTTTTCGTTCCCTTAGGGTAGCCAACAAACAAGCGCACTTCTGTACGAGATTCCAACTTACCAGCATCTCCCTTCAGCACATGTGCTGGACTACCCCAAATCCGAATATGTCTTAGACTAGGCTTTCGCCCAGTCCACAACTCTGTGGGAGTAGAGGGTACTGACTTAGATGGAACCAAGTTCAGAATGTGTGCTGCTGTTTCCAGAGCAAACCCCTAGAACGAATCAGGTAACTCAGAATAACTCATCATAGATCTGACCATCTCCATAAGAGTCCTATTCCTTCGTTCCGCTACACCATTCTGCTGGGGTGTGCCAGGTGCAGACAATTGGGATTGAATCCCACTCTCTGATAAGTAACTCCTAAACTCTCCCAAGAGGTACTTGCCACCACGATCAGATCGTAATGTCTTGATACTTTTATCTTGACGGTTCTCCACATCAGCCTTGAATTGTTTGAACCTGTCAAAGCATTCAGACTTGCGGCGCATCAAGTAAATGTATCCATACCTTGAATAATCGTCTATAAAAGAGACGAAGTATTCAAAGCCACCTCTTGCCTGGATAGACATAGGACCGCACAAATCAGAATGAACCAGTTCTAACACATCTTTGGCTCTATACCCCTTGGCCTTAAAAGGCCTCTTGGTCATTTTACCTTCTAAGCAAGATTCGCAGGTTAGGAGATCCTCCACCACTAATGAACCCAAAGGTCCATCAGCTATCAACCTTTGAATTCTACTTAGGTTAATATGACCAAGCCTTAGATGCCAAAGATATGTTTGGTTCATTTGCGAAGGTTCTTTTCTCTTATTAGATTTAGAAGATGAGTTATTTACTTCTATATGCATCGTGGGAGCTTTTGGTTCAAGAGTATACAAATTGCCAACCAATGTACCTGAACAGATAATCTCTCTATTTCTTTTTATAACAACTCTGTGATTAAAAGAAACAGAATATCCATCCATAAATAATTTAGAAACCGAAATCAAATTCTTTCTAAAAGTAGGTACATAAAGACAATTTCTCAAAACCAAAACTTTATTCCTATCAAACGATAAATAAACGTCTCCCACTGCAATAGCCGCTACCTTTGTAGCATTGCCCATGTAGACGGTAATTTCTCCTTCAGCTAGTCGTCGGGTTTCCTGGAACCCCTGCAAAGAATTGCAGACATGATCAGTGGCTCCCGTATCTACACACCAGGTACCGGTAGATAACACCACTAAACATGTTTCAACGACTAAGAAGATATACCTTTGTTCCGCTTTTAGGAAGGGGAAGTCTTTCTTCCCATGTCCAAATTCTACAAGTGAAGTACTTGCCTTTCGGCTTCTTCACTCCCTGAGATCCTCCCACCACCTTTGCTCTACCTTGTTTCTTCTTCTTCTTGCCTTTCGGCTTAGAAGTAGAAACCTTCTGAGCAATCATGGCTTCTTGCCTTGCAGCTCGATTCTGGTATCCGAAAAGTTCCTTTTCCCCAGAATCATCCGCAGGCTTAGGAGGACACTCATCGACAGTTAAGACACTATCCTTATTTCTTTTCCAATCAATATCATTTGGGTACAGTAAGTTTATTTCTTTTAATATTACAGCAAGTGGGTTGAAAGCCATTTGAAAATCCTAAGAATCACAATGATCAAAATATTAGATTTCAAAAATTATTGATTCCTCAAAACAATAAAATCCCGAAATCAACCAACACCTCAAAACACCGAGAATATCGCATGCCACGATAGTGTGGACGTATACGAATTCTACATTTGTAAGAGGAGGTTTTACCCATTAATTTTATTATCTTGTCAACCTTACTTTTTGACAAATAAAATTAATAGTTGGTTCCTCTTTAGCCCTACAAATAAAAGCAGTGACTCCGATGGGGAGGATACTTTTTATTTGCATCTAAGTGTGCACCATTACACGATACTAAGGGAATTATTTCGGATTATGTGCCTTACCGATGGGGAAGTACACACGCTCCTAAATAATTTCCTATAACCATTATTTGACCTAGTGATCCGCAAACAAACCCATCCGATGGGGAGGAAGGCACTCAAAGCCAACGCGCAAGTTTGTTGCATCACACGTCAAATTGTAATGGAGGTCGCAGGAATTAATTAAAATATCCCTCTCCCACTTAGTAAATTGCAATCGAGGAATTTTAAAACACACACAACATGCATATAAAACAAATAAGCAATAAATATGGAAAAAACAGAATTTTTTTTCCAACTATTATGGCATTGTCCTCCAATATGCATCCCGTCGTGTCGCCACCTCGTCCACTCCATCTTTTCCCGTGCGCAAGTCACCAAAGAGATCCGAGCTGAGATAAATCATTTTAATTACATCCATCGATCCTATACTCCACGAAGGAGTGTACAAATAATCTAGATCGAAAGTAAACTAAAATGATCGGCTAAACAATGCCGTATTTAATTACAAAAATTAAATACTAATCTAGCCTCGTCAACCCCGAGGATTCAAATAATAAATTTTTACACACATCCATTCACATACACACACATGGCCATAATAGTCGGATCTTATGCCTGCAACTAAAAAGTTAAACTACGCATATCCTACTATTATCTGGCACATATAATATATGAAAAATGCATAAAAAATTAACCGAATCCAAAACACACAAAACCGGAAACCGTGGCTCTGATACCAAATGTAGGGTGTTCGCTTTCGGAGGCTCATTGGCTCCCATGTCCCCGGATTAAAATTTTCACTAATGAAAGAATTAATCCGGATGGGATGAGCTTCCTTAGCACAACCTATTCGTCGTCGTGCTAACAACTTGAGTGGTCGCTTGAACAAACTAGTTGTTCAAGCAACACAACTCTTCTAGTTGGTTAGCCGCGGAAGAGACTACGGATGGATCGCCGGTTTTTGTGTTTGCCTTCGGGGTCCATGATTATACAATATATATTCACACACACACATGCATAATCAAAACAAATAAGAACATGCTCAGATCTGTACATAAAGTTAAAATAACTTTATACCTTACGATCTTCTATCGTATGTCCTTTCCTTCTCGTGGACGACGTGTGGACGAAGATCCTCCACGAGTAGAAGCCTTCTAGATCGAGTTCTCCTCTTCCTTGTCCGCTGCGAACAAAGAGAAGAACCACAAATACCTTTCCTATCTAGAACCGGCCACCAAGCTAGGAAGTTTGATGCAACCACGCCAAGGAATGAATAGATGAGGCGCCGACCACCAATACAAAGGAACCCACCTTGGAAATTGGAGGAAGATGATCTTGCCGGCCACCAATGGGAGGAGAACCGCCGGCAAAGGAAGAAGAGAGTGGCTAATGTGAAGGGCGCCGGCCAAGGAATGCTTGAAGGAGGTGGGTGCCGGCAACAATTTTGGATGAAGATGGTTGCCGCCCAACCTTACTCCAAACCCTAGCCGCCCAACTCTTTCCAAACCCTAATCCCTATTTGAATTATCTTGATCATTTTTGCCGCCCAACCCTAAGCATCTATTTATAGAATAGGGCTTAAGCCTCCTTTAATCTCCACCATCGGATCTAGGGATTCAATCTCTACCGTCGGATTTAGGGTTTTATCCCAACCGTCGGATCTAGAGTTTAATCCCAACCGTCGGATCTAGGATTTCATCCCAATCGTCGAATCTAAGGTTTCATCCCAACCATCGGATCTAGGGTTTTATCCCAACCGTCGGATCTAGGGATTTAATCCCAACCGTCGATTCTAGGATTTCATCCTAACCATCGGATCTAGGGATTTAATCCCAACCGTTGGTTTTAGAGTTTCATCCAACCATCGGATCTAGGGATTTAATCCCAACCGTTGGTTCTAGGTTTTGTTTTACATTCTTGGATCTAGACTTCACAAGGATTGTATTAGGCTACGATAGGGACCATAAGGAGGAGTTGGGTCTTGGCCACCCGATGGATCGGAACCACACAAACTTGATCCATCAATGATGTTCCATTCCACTAGAGGATCATCATTGAACTACCTCACCAACCCCCATAAATCAATATGGGCTCCATATATTATTTGTACATTAATCTCCCCGTGTTTAAGATATCGAATGTCCGTCTATTAACTGATTTACTGACCATCAATTAATTAACATCTAATTCCTCGAGTAGTACCACTCAACCTTATCATCATGTTGACTAAGTCAACCAGCTGGGTTTACATGATGAACCTTATGAGCTCCTCAAGGGGACATCATCAACCTAATATATAGGACACGGTTTCCTCCTATAATCAACGGCACACCATGTAAATAATATTATTTCCCAACTTACCGGGCATATTGATTTAATCCATCTAAATCTCACCCACTGGTAAATCAAAGAAATAAATACTAAGTACATGTGCCCGTTATTATATCGGGATTAAGAGCATGTACAATATAATATCCGAGGTCCGATTCAATTATGTAGTCAGTACTAAATTGAATCACCTCTATGTCGGTCCTACTCAATACACCTAAGTGTACTAGTGTAACTCTATGTTCAAGATAAAACAATACCAAGCTACACTACAACCATGCCAATGGTTTGTCCAAAACCATCTTGGTTGTGAGCCTCTACTTATATTTTACAAGGGACTGATAACATGATCTTCTGTGCCACACCAAGCACCATGTTATCTACAATGTAGAATATTAGACAATATGCACACATATATAATGAATATATAAAATGCAAACAATGATCATGTGATTCTTATTTCAAAATAAAATGTTCATACAGAAAAGAGCTAGTCTTTCAGTATACATTCCAACAGTGTATGTGTTGTAATAAATTAGATTTATTATTTTATTTCTTCCGCTGTGCACATGTTTACGAAACATGTTCGAACACACACTCACCGCGGTGCCGGAAACCCAACATACTGTAGCTGAAATTTGGTTAAACAACCTTGTTTTACCCGAAATTAGGCTATCAATCGAGTCATTCAGAAACCAACCAAGTGCCCATCATCGATTGATAAGCGAAACTAACGCGCATGCGTGCGGCGATTCCAGCCACTTCCGCCGAGCTTTTCGCCAGGCGGTTTTTCCGCGAGCGGTTTTTTAATGTTTAATTATACATAGCTCGAAAAATCACAAAATTTCATATGTATAATACTTATAACACATACAATCGGTGAAAAATATTGGAAAAATATTTTAACCATTAAATTAGGAGATTGATATGTTCAAAAACCATTAAAAACTTTAAAGGTTTTGATCTACATTGTATCAACTTCTTCAATGGTGATTGCTATCAAAAGAATAGACTTCACCATGGTTTTCTAAAGTGATGTTAAAATGTTTTTGAAAACCTATTTTGAACCATGGACTCTTAACTAAATCGATGAGTTTAGGGAATGAAAATATATAGATTATGATACTTCTAAAATACTGCATCAATCAATCCTAAACCTTCTTGTTACTGAAGATTATCATACTTAGGGTTAGGACACTTAAGAATTACAACCAAAACCAGGAAATAGGCTGAATTTGCAGAAAAAAAATAGAGTATCAGTCGACTGGTTTCTAAGTCAGTCGACTGACATGCCTAAAATCCGAATTTCAACCTTTTCAGCTCAACTTCAGAAATGCATTAAAAATTCTAGAAGCATCGAAAAATCACGAAATTGTGTGTATATATTTCTGAAATCATTATTTATCAATGAAAAATAATTTGAAAAATATATATTTTCCAGATTTCAAGATTGATACAAACTTATAAACTAACAAAACTTCTAAGGTTTTTGCAAACTTTGTATCACTTTTGTGTTCAACTTGAAAATTGTTTTTCAAAATATGATAAATATAGTTTAAATTATATTTTATTTGACATTTCCAATCATGTTCTTGGAGCTATATGCACATTAGTTGTGCATAAACCTTCCCAATGATTGGTCCAATGAAGGATTAATGTCTCTAGATGACACTTTGGTCCATAGTAATGCATCATAACAAGCATGATGAACCAAGTGCATCTTCCTAACATCTCACATGTTGTCTAAGTGGCTCAATACAAAAAACATGGTTTCTTAGGTATTTTGTGAGATACTTAAATGTATAAATCCTAGGATTTCTATAGGATCATGCAAACCTACACCTTTATTCAACTAAGCACATCCCAAGTTCTCTCCTAAGTGATGAAAATTCTACTTCGGGGAGAGCCTTGGTAAATATGTCGGCTAGGTTGGACTTGGATTCAATGTAATTAAGCTCAATGTCCCCCATAGCCACATGATCTTTAATGAAGTGATGTTTCACTTCAATGTGCTTGGTCCTAGAGTGATGCACCGGATTTTTGGTCAAATTTATGGTGCTCACATTATCACAAAAAACTTTTATGTTGGAGTAAGATAGCTCATAGTCTTCTAAAGTATGTTTCATCCATAGTAATTGAGCTACACAACCACCCATAGTCACATACTCGGCCTCGGTGGTGGATAAGGCAACACAAGGTTGCTTCCTACTACTCCAACTAACTAGGGAGGACCCAAGGATTTGGCATCCACCACTAGTACTCTTCCGATCCAATTTTCAACCGGCATAATCGGAATCGGTGTACCCAACCAAATCAAAAAACCTAGTCCTAGGGTACCATAGTCCTACATTTAGTGTGCCTTTAATATATCTTAAGATTCTCTTAACGGCAACTAAATGAGATTCTTTGGCACATGATTGATACCTAGTGTCACGCCCGCCCTTTTCCTCATAATCTATAGGGGTTGGAAGGGCGGCGCGGCGCGATCATACATACATGCATTTACAGCGGAAGACTACATGCATTTACAGCGGAAGACTTTAAACTTTTTTTTTCTTTTTTTAAAACATAAAGCATGAAACATGGATCATGCATAATCATTTCATAAGTACTTAGTTCAAGTTCATGATAATCAACTTAAAGGACACCAAGTAGCAACCATCAACATCAAGTAGAGTTTGACTCTTAACAACTATCATGCAAAACTTAAAGGGGAAACATGCATAAGTCTTTGAACATAAACTAAAAGGGGAAAACATGCATAAGTCTTGGAATATAAACAGATCTCTTCCACCATGTCACTACCACACACACACTTTGCCCCTCCTACTGCTCCCTTTAGTTTAGCCATTCTTTACCCTTATCTGCAGTACAAGGGAACATGAAACTATAAGCACATAGGCTTAGTAAGATCCTTTCCTACTTACAAAAGCCATACATCAAGAATTAGACATAGAGTAGTGACATGATCATTTAAGAACATATAAGCATAGCATTTATATAAGAGTAATGACATGATCATTCAAGAACATATAAGCATAGCATTCATATAAGAGTAATGACATGATCATTCAAGAACATATAAGCATAGCATTCATATAAGAGTAATGACATGATCATTCAAGAACATATAAGCATAGCATTCATATAAATATCATAATCACATAGACATGAAATCAAGGTATATGCAAGATGCTCTTTGAAAACATATATTTTATAGGTACTTAAACATAATCTCAACATATTGAGCCCGTCATTGTACCACATACATCATCATCATTGCGCGCATCCCTAAATAGACCCGAGGTAGCTAATCCCGAACCTACTAGGGTACTAGGTCCGTAATATGTCCGTCGACCTAGGGGAAACATAACATAGAAGCCCATCCTAGGCCCGTACTATGACCGTCGGCCTAGGACAACTTAGGAGCCCATCCCGTACTAGGTCCGTACTATGACCATCGACCTAGGGGCACGTAGGAGCCCATCCCTTGGACCTTGTTAGGGTCCGATACAAGCCATACAAAAAGTAAAATAGCATATCATGTTCCTTATCATAACATATCATGTTCCTTATCATAACATATCATATTCCTTATCATAACATATCATGTTTCTTATCATAGCATATCATGTTCCTTTTCATAACATATCATGTTCCTTTTCATAACATAAAGAGTGCTCTTAGTCCCCATTCATAGGGAAGCATCTCTTAGGCATTTTCATCATACATACTTGTTCATCATGATGCAATGAGCATAACATAATCATACATTCATACAATTAACATGGATATAAGGTAGTGGCATAAAGCAATCATGCTATCATAAAGTCTAACTAACATCATATTAACATCTTATATACATGTAGCATGGCATGGAGGATTATTAGGAGCATAAATAGGACTTGGCCGAATCTTCAAGGAGCGCTTTGGGATGAAACACTCAAATCGAGCCTATCTATCAACATGTTATTGTAGGGATGTATATTGAAAAGTCTATCTTTTGTATGAACATCTTTATTTTTAAAATAAGAATCACATGATCATTGTTTGTATATTATGCAATATTGTCTAATACTTTACATTGTAGATAAGATAGTGTGTGGTGTCACACGGGAGATCATGTTATCGGCCCCTTGAAAAGTATAAGTAAAGGCTCACAACCGAGATGGCTTTGGACAAACCATCGGAAAGGTTGTAGTGTGATTTGGTGTTGGTTTGTCTTGACCATAGAATCACACTAGTGCACTTTGTGTGTATTGAGCAGGACCGACTTAGAGGTGATTCGATTTATTGCTGACTACATAATCGAATCGGACCTCAGATATTATTTAGTACATGCTCTTAATCTTGATATAATAACGGGCACATATACTTAGTACTCATCTCTTTGATTTACCAATGGGCGAGATTTATATATTAAATCGATAGACTCGGTAAGTTGGGAGATGATATTATTTATATGATGTGTCATTGATTATAGGAGGAAACCGTATCCTATATATTAGGATGATGATGTCCCCTTGAGGAGCTCATAAGGTTCATCATGTAAACCCTGCAGGTGGACTAGGTCCGACATGATGAAAAGGTTGAGTGGTACTACTCAAGGAGTTAGATGTTGATTAATTAATGGTCAGCAAATTAATTAATCAACGGACATTCGAGATCTTAAACACGGGTATTAAATGTACAAATAATATATGGAGCCCATATTATCATATGGGGGTTGGTGAGGTAGATCAATGATGAACCTTTAGTGGATTGGATCATCATTAGTGGATCGGACTTTATGTGGGCTTGATCCATGGGTGGCCAAGACCCAACTCCTCCTCATGGTCCCTAATGTATCCTATTAACACCTCATGATGCTTAGATCCAATGGATTGAAACAAAACTCTAAGATCCATTGGTAGAGATTAAATCTCTAAGATCCGATGGTTGAGATTAAATCTCTAGATCCGACGGTTGAGATTAAATCCCTAGAACCAATGGATGAGATTAAATCATGGCTTGAGCCCAACTCTATAAATAGAGTCATGAAGTGGGCGGCAAGAAATAGGATGGATGAGGGGATTAGCTTGGGCGGCAACCAATCCAAATTGGATTAGGATTGGGAGTGGTGGCTAGGGTTAGGGTTTTGGGAGCTAGGGGTGGGCGGCAACTCAAGGAGGTGTTCCTTCTTCTTCCAAAAATTGGACGGCCCCTATTCTTCTCCTCTCTACCTTGGCATGAGCTCATCCTATTCTTCTTCCCCTCTTCCATTGCCAGCCATAAGGAAAGCTAGGATTAGGGTTTGGAGGCTTAGGGTTTAGGAGGTTTGGGTGGCACCAAATAAAGAAAGTTTTGTTTCTTCTTCCTCCTTTGGTGGCCGGCACCCACAGCCCTATCCCAGCCCTTGGGCAGCATCCAAAGACCTCTTTTCCTTCTCCTTAGGTGGTGGAAACAAGATATAGGGCTTCCCCTTGGTGTCTTGACCGGTTTCCACCATTATCTCCTTCTTCTTGTTGGCCGGCGGCAAGCATTTCTTTTATTGCATGTTGGTTGGCCATAGGAAGGAGAAGAGCTTTGTTTCTATTCTTCCTCTTGCTTTGGATGAGAAAGGAAGGAAGATATGCGATCTAGGATCTTCGACTTTTGGTAGAGAGTCGCCCACACGACGTCCGAAAGGAGGAAGGACATACATTAGAAGATCGAGAGGTATATCGATTCTCTAATTTTTATATGTTACATGTTTGTATTTGTTTTTCAAATATAAGCATGTTATATTTCTGTAAATGACTAAATAATACTTGGTTCCCGAGCATAAACACAAAAACCGACGATCCGGACATCGTCTATTCCGCGGCTACTCGTAGAATAGAGGTTGGTCGCTCGAATAACTTGTTTGTTCAAGTGACCTCTCTAAACGAATAGCACGACGATGACTTGGTGGTTTGGGAAATCCCTTTGGTCTAGGATTAAATTTTTTAATCCGGGGACATCGAAGGGATCGCCATGGACAAGCTACCGAGGTGAAGTGGGAAGCGAAGTTTCCCCTCACGGACTCGATAAGCAAAATCCTACAATTAGTGGGAGAGCTTCTGAAGCAAAACCCTTCAATTGGTATCAGAGCTTCCGGGCAAAACCTTCAATTGGTGTCAGAGCCAAGTTTTCAGGTTTTGTGTGTTTAGGATTCGGTAAATTTTTATGCACTTTTTCATATATTATATGTGCCGGATAATAGTAGGATATACGTAGTTTAACTCTTTGGTTGCAGGCATAAGATCCGACTATTATGGCCATATGTGTGTATGTGATTGTATGTGTGAAAATATTTATTTTGTTGAATCCTCGGGGTTGACGAGGCTAGTATTTAGTTTTTGGTAAATTAAATACGACATTGTTTAGACACTCTTTATTTTATTTTACTTTCGATCTAGATTTCATGTACACTCCCTCGTGGAGTATAGGATCGATGGATGTAAATTAAAATAGGTTTTAGTCTCGGCTCGGATCTCCGGATGGCTCGTACATGGCGTAGGAGAGTGGACTAGATGGCATTGCGACGGGAGTCATATTGAAGACAAAAGTCATAATAGTTGGAAAATAATTTATTTTTCATATTTATTGCTTTTTGTTTGATATGCATGTCGTAGGCTAGAAAAATTCCTCATTTTCAAATTACTAAGTGGGAGAGGGATATTTTTATAAATACCCACGGCCTCCATTACGATTTGACATGTGATGCAAACAAACTTGCGCGTCGGCTCTAAGTACCTTCCTCCCCATTGGATGGGTTTGTTTGCGGATCACAAGGTCAAAAATGGTTATAGGAAATTATTAAGGAGCGTGTGTACTTGCCCATCGTAAGACACATAACCCGAGATAATTAACTTGGTACCAAGTAATGGTGAACACTTAGATACAAATATAAGTATCCTCCCCATCGGAGTCACTGCTTTTATTTGTAGGGCCGAAGAGAAACCAACTATTAATTTTACTTGTCATAAAGTTAGGTTGACAAGATAATAAAATTAATGGGTAAAACCTCCTCTTACAAATATAGAATTCGTATACGTCCACACTATCGTGGCATACGATATTCTCGGTGTTTGAGGTGTTGGTTGATTTTAAATTTTATTGTTTAAGGAATCAATAATTTTTGAAATCTACAGTAATGATCTATGTGATTCTTAGGTTTTTCAAAAATGACTTTCAGTCCACTTACTATGATAGTAAAGGAAATAAACTTACTGTACCCAAATAATGTTGATTGGAAAAGAATCTAGGTATTGTCTTATCTGCTAAAGAGTACAAGTATGCACTCTTTGAAGAGTGTCCTCAAGCCATGGTTGCTCAAAAAGGTTTCTACTTCTAAGCCGAAAGGCAAGAAGAAGAAGAAACAAGGTGGAGCAAAGGTGGTGGGAGGATCTCAAGGAGGAGTAAAGAAGCCGAAAGGCAAGTACTTCACTTACAAGCAGGATGGACATTGGAAGAAGGACTATCCCAATCCAAAGCAGAACAAAGATATATCCTTTGAACTAGTCGTTGAAACATGATTAGCGGTGTTATCTACCGGCACTTGGTGTGTAGATATGGGAGCCACTAATTATGTCTGCAATACTTTGCAGGGTTCGAGGAAACCCGATGACTAGCTAAAAGGGAGATTACCGTGTACTTGGGCGATGCCACGAAGGTGGCGGCTGTTGCAGTGGGAGATGTTCATTTATCTTTTGAGAAAAATAAACTTTTGGTTCTTAAGAATTGCCTTTATGTACCCTTGTTTAGAAAGAATTTAATTTTAGTTTCTAAATTGTCTATGGATGGATATTCTATTTCTTTTAATGACAGAGTTTTTATAAGAAGGAATAGGGACATTATTTGTTCGGGTGCATTGATAGGAAATTTGTATACACTTGAACCAAAACCTCCCACGATGCAAATTGAAGTTAATAACTCATCTTCTAATTCCAATAAGAGAAAAGAACCTTCGAAGATGAACCAAACATATCTTTGGCATCTTAGGCTTGGTCACATTAACCTAAGAAGAATTCAAAGGTTGATAGCTGATGGACCTTTGAGTTGATTAGTGGTGGAGGATCTCCCAACCTATGAATCTTGCTTGGAGGGTAAGATGACCAAGAAGCCTTTTAAGGCCAAGGGGTATAGAGCCAAAGATGTGTTAGAATTGGTTCATTCTGACTTGTGTGGTCCTATGTCTATCCAGGCTAGAGGTGATTTTGAGTATTTCGTCTCTTTTATAGACGATTACTTAAGATATGGATACATTTACCTGATGCGCCACAAGTCTGAATGCTTTGACAAGTTCAAAGAATTCAAAGCTGATGTGGAGAAACGTCAAGGTAAAAGTATCAAGACACTACGATCTGATCGTGGTGGTGAGTACCTCTTGGGAGAGTTTAGGACCTACTTATCAGAGGCTGGGATTCAATCCCAATTGACTGCACCTGGCACACCCCAGTAGAACGGTGTAGCAGAGCAAAGGAATAGGACTCTTATGGAGATAGTTAGATCGATGATGAGTTATTCTGACTTGCCAGATTCGTTCTGGGGATATGCTCTAGATACGGTGGTGTACATTCTGAACTTGGTACCATCTAAATCAGTGCCTTCTACTCCCACAAAGTTGTGGACTGGGCGAAACCTAGTCTAAGACATATTCAGATATGGGGGAGTCCAGCACATGTGCTGAAGGCAGATGCTGGTAAGTTGGAACCTCGTACAGAAGTACGCTTGTTCGTTAGCTATCCCAGGGGAACGAAGGGTGGATTGTTTTATAGTCCTAGAGATCAGAGGGTGATCGTTAGCACGAATGCCAGATTTCTAGAGGAAGACTATGTGATGAGCCATAAGCCCAAGAGTAAAATTGTTCTGTAGGAGTTAAAAGGGGAAGTCACTTCTTTAGTACCACCGGTACAAGAGGATATACCACATGTCACTGTACCGTGTGTCACAGAGGATACACAGGTGATACCTCGTCGTATTGGGAGAGTTGTTAGACAGCCTCATAGATTCATGTTCTTGGGTAACATGAACTTGATCCCTGGACATACGACGAGGCAATCCAAGATATAGATGCAGCATCTTGGCAAAGTGCAATGAATACTGAGATTGAATCTAAGGATTCAAGTCAGGTCTGGGAGCTCTTATGCATAGCATCTCATATGGATTATGAGGTGTGGCAGATGGATGTCAAGATAACTTTCCTTAATGGAAGTCTTGAGGAAAACATGTATATGAAGCAACTAGAGGGATTCATTGCTAAGGGCAAAGAGCATCTTGTATGTAAACTTAATCGGTCCATTTATGGATTGAAGCAAGCTTCAAGGTCTTGGAACATCCGCTTTGAGGAGGTAAATCAGTCTTATGGATTTATTCAAAGTTCGGATGAGTCTTGTGTATACAAGAGATGTGACAGAAACGTAGTGGTATTTCTTGTACTATACGTAGATGGCATTTTGGTGATTGGCAACAATATCAAGGTGTTATCGGACGTAAGGGTATGGTTGTCCAAACAGTTTGATATGAAGGACTTGGGAGAAGTGGGACACATCCTTGGGATCAAGGTTATCGTGCTTATCCCAAGCTTCATACATAGACACGATAATGGATCGTTTAGCATGTAAAACTCCAAGAAAGGTTTTCTACCTTTCAGGCATGGAGTTCCTTTATCTAAGGAGATGTGTCCTAGATCATTTGAGGAGATAGAGGAGATGAAGGCGGTTCCTTATGCTTTGGCAGTAGGAAGCCTCATGTATGCGGTGTTATGTACGAGACCATATATCTACTATGTCATCGGCATGGTCAGTAGATATCAGAGTAATCCAGGACAGGGATATTGGACTACAGTAAAGCATATATTGAAGTGCCTGAGAAGGACTAGGGATTATATACTAGTTTACTGGGCAGACCAATTACTCTCTGTGGGTTACATGGATTGTGACTTCCAATCAAATAGGGATAACAGTAAGTCTACCTCAGGTTTTGTGTTTACTTTGGGAGGTGGAGCCATTGTATGGAGGAGTGTCAAGCAGAAATGCATGGCGGACTCTACCATGGAAGCTGAGTATGTGTCAGCCTCTGAGGCGGCCAAAGAAGTTGATGACTCAGGAACTTCCTGATGGACTTGGATGTAATTCCTGGTTTGCCCAGAACTATCACAATTTATTGTGATAATAGTGATGCAGTTGCAAACTCAAAGGAACCACGAGCCCATAAGGCTAGTAAACACATAGAGCGCAAGTACCACCTGATACGAGAAATCGTAAAGAAGGTAGAAGTTGTTGTCTCCTAGATTGCATCAGAAGATAACCTGGTGGACCCTTTCACTAAGGTTGTTCTAGTGAGAGCTTTGATAGGCATGTGGAGGGAAGGGGAATCAGATGTATGACAGTATGAGGACAGCATAGTCTTTTAGTATAAGTGGGAGATTGTAGAGATGTGTACTGAAAAGTCTATCTTTTGTATAAACATCTTTATTTTTGAAATAAGAATCACATGATCATTGTTTGCATATTATGCAATATTGTCTAATACTTTACATTGTAGATAACATGGTATGTGGTGTCACATGGGAGATCATGTTATCGGCCCCTTGAAAAGTATAAGTAAAGGCTCACAACCGAGATGGCTTTGGACAAACCATCGGAAAGGTTGTAGTGTGATTTGGTGTTGGTTTGTCTTGACCATAGAATCACACTAGTGCACTTTGTGTGTATTGAGCAGGACCGACTTAGAGGTGATTCGATTTATTGCTGACTACATAATCGAATCGGACCTCAGATATTATTTAGTACATGCTCTTAATCCCGATATAATAATGGGCACATATACTTAGTACTCATCTCTTTGATTTACTAATGGGCGAGATTTATAGATTAAATCGATAGACTCGGTAAGTTGAGAGATGACATTATTTATATGGTGTGTCGTTGATTATAGGAGGAAACCGTGTCCTATATATTAGGATGATGATGTCCCCTTGAGGAGCTCATAAGGTTCATCATGTAAACCCTGCAGGTGGACTAGGTCCGGCATGATGAAAAAGTTGAGTGGTACTACTCAAGGAGTTAGATGTTGATTAATTAATGGTCAGTAAATTAATTAATCAACGGACATTCGAGATCTTAAATATGGGGAGTAAATGTACAAATAATATATGAAGCCCATATTATCATATGGGGGTTGGTGAGGTAGATCAATGATGAACCTTTAGTGGATTGGATCATCATTAGTGGATTGGACTTTATGTGGGTTTGATCCATGGGTGGCCAAGACCCAACTCCTCCTCATGGTCCCTAATGTATCCTATTAACACCTCATAATGCTTAGATCCAATGGATAGAAACAAAACTCTAAGATCCATTGGTAGAGATTAAATCTCTAAGATCCGACGGTTGAGATTAAATTTCTAGATTCGACGGTTGAGATTAAATCCCTAGAACCAATGGATGAGATTAAATCATGGCTTGAGCCCAACTCTATAAATAGAGTCATGAAGTGGACGGCAAGAAATAGGATGGATGAGGGGATTAGCTTGGGCGGCAACCAATCCAAATTGGATTAGGATTGGGAGTGGTGGCTAGGGTTAGGGTTTTGGGAGCTAGGGGTGGGCGACAACTCAAGGAGGTGTTCCTTCTTCTTCCAAAGGTTGGCCGGCCCCTATTCTTCTCCTCTCTACCTTGGCATGAGCTCATCCTATTCTTCTTCCCCTCTTCCATGGTCGGCCATAAGGAAAGTTAGGATTAGGGTTTGGAGGCTTAGGGTTTAGGAGGTTTGGGTGGCACCAAATAAGGAAAGTTTTGTTTGTTCTTCCTCCTTTGGTGGCCGGTGCCCACATCTCTATCCCAGCCCTTGGGCAGCATCCAAAGACCTCTTTTCCTTCTCCTTAGGTGGTGGAAACAAGATATAGAGCTTCCCCTTGGTGTCTTGACTGGTTTCCACCATTATCTCCTTCTTCTTGTTGGCCGGCGGCAAGCATTTCTTTTGTTGCATGTTGGTTGGCCATAGGAAGGAGAAGAGCTTTGTTTCTATTATTCCTCTTGCTTTGGATGAGCAAGGAAGGAAGATATGCGATCTAGGAGCTTCGACTTTTGGTAGAGCGTCGCTCACATGACATCCGAAAGGAAGAAGGACATACATTAGAAGATCGAGAGGTATATCGATTCTCTAATTTTTATATGTTACATGTTTGTATTTGTTTTTCAAATATAAGCATGTTATATTTTTGTAAATGGCTTAATAATACTTGGATCCCGAGCATAAACACAAAAACCGATGATCCGGACATCATCTATTCCGCGGCTACTCATAAAATAGAGGTTGGTCGCTTGAACAACTTGTTTGTTCAAGTGATCTCTCTAAACGAATAGCACGACGATGACTTGGTGGTTTGGGAAATCCCTTTTGTCTAGGATTAAATTTTTTAATCCGGGGACATCGAAGGGATCGCCATGGACAAGCTACCGAGGTGAAGTGGGAAGCGAAGTTTCCCCTCATGGACTAGATAAGCAAAATCCTACAATTAGTGGGAGAGCTTCCGAAGCAAAACCCTTCAATTGGTATCAGAGCTTCCGGGCAAAACCTTCAGTTATCTTCATCTATATACAAAACATGGCATGGAAACATATAGATCATGGCATGGAAGACCATTAGAAGCATGATTAGGTCTTGGCCGAAAGTTTCAAGGGGCTTTGGGATCAAACACTCAAATCAAGCCTATCTATCAACATGTTATCTTCATCTACATACAAAACATGGCATGGAAACATATAGATCATGGCATGGAAGACCATTAGAAGCATGATTAGGTCTTGGCCAAAAGTTTCAAGGGGCTTTGGGATCAAACACTCAAATCAAGCCTATCTATCAACATGTTATCTTCATCTACATACAAAAAATGGCATGGAAACATATAGATCATAGCATGGAAGACCATTAGAAGCATGATTAGGTCTTGGCCGAAAGTTTCAAGGGGCTTTGGGATCAAACACTCAAATCAAGCCTATCTATCAACATGTTATCTTCATCTACATACAAAACATGGCATGGAAACATATAGATCATAGCATGGAAGACCATTAGAAGCATGATTAGGTCTTGGCCGAAAGTTTCAAGGGGTTTTGGGATCAAACACTCAAATCAATCCTATCCATCAACATATTATTATCATATTCATACAAAACATAGCATGGAAAATCATTGGAAGCATGAAGGAGGTCTTGGCCGAAAATTTCAAAACAAGTTTTTAAGCAACTAACAAAACATGCAGGTGAGGGGATACTTACATCCTTTCGCTTGTTTAGTAATAGAATATACCCTAGGTGGTGCCAAGACAAGAGCTCTCTTCTTGCTTATTTGGTTTTCGGAAATGGAAGAAGGGGGAGCTAGGGTTTCGGTGGAGGAAGAAGAGAGGAAGAGGAGAATGACAACTTGGGTTCTCTTGTCTCCTCATACTCTTATTTATTCAATTGTAGATGTCCCTTAGCCTCCCTTACACTTATCTATCATTTCCCATACCCTTCTAATAGCACAACCCTGCTGGGCTTCTGGTTATTGGATGCATCCTAAGGTTTAGTTATCTACTTGGAGGTTTAGGGTTCAAACCCTGGGCCTTGCATCCTTTTTGGCTCTATTTTCTTTTATTTTTTGAAAGATCCCACATAAAAGCCCATTATGATCATGTAAAAATTCTAATAAAAATTTCTAGGAATTTTACGGGCATTACACCTAGCACACATACCAACCGCAAATAATATATCGGGTCTACTAGCGGTTAGGTACAAGAGACTACCAATCATACTTCTATAGAGTGTAAGGTCAATTTGTTTTCCTTCATTATCACTATCTATTTTTGTATTAGTTGTCATAGAGGTTGACACTACTTTTGTATTTTCCAAACCAAATTTCTTAATCATTTCCTTAGCATATTTGGTTTGGTAAAATATAAATTCCTTCACTTATTTGTTTGACTTGTAGTCCTAGGAAGAAATTTAGTTCCCCAACTAGACTCATCTCAAACTCATTTTCCATACTCTTGATAAAGTCTTGAAGAAGATCATCATTTGTTGACCCAAAGATAATGTCATCAACATATACTTGGGCTACAAAGATGTCCTTCGATGTTGACTTTATAAATAGAGTTTGATCTACACTACCCCTCTTAAAGTCCTTAGAGATTAAGAAAGATGATAATCTTTCATACCAAGCCCGGGGAACTTGTTTCAAACCATATAAAGCTTTCCTAAGCTTGTATACATGATTTGGATACTCTATACTCTCAAACCCAGGAGGTTGTTCTACATATACCTCTTCCTTAATGAACCCATTTAGGTATGCTGATTTAACATCCATTCAATGGAGTTTGAAACCCATATAAGAGGCATACCCTAATAGGATCCTAATAGACTCTAATCTAGCAACCGGGGCATATGTTTCATCATAGTCAAGTCCTTCAACTTGATTAAAACCCCTTGCAACTAACCTTGCCTTATTCCTAGTAATATTTCCTTGGTCATCTAGTTTGTTCCTAAAGACCCATTTTGTAGTAATGATGGTGTTGTCATTGGGTCTAGGAACTAACTCCCATACTTGACTCCTTTCAAGTTGAGCCAATTCATCTTGGATTTCTAAGATCCAATCCGGATCAAGTAATGCATCTTTGATTGTTTTGGGCTCAATTTGGGAGATTAGGGCTATATGACTAGAGGGATCTCTATGAAATGACCTAGTCCTAACTCCTTGAGATAATTCACCTACAATTTGATCTAGAGGGTGATTTTGATGAACTCTTATTGTTCTAGGAGGTGTATTAAATTGAGTTTGATCATGATTATCCTCAATTCTTCTTTCATCATCGGAATCACCTCTTACTCCCCCTTGATTCAATTCTCCCCCTTGATCATTGCCCCCTAAAGTTAAATCTTGAAATTGTTGGGTAATTTCTTGATTTTTGTCATTGATATCATCATCAATGGGGGATTTTCTAGGGTATGTATTAGAGGTTTCATCAAATTGGACATTTGAAGACTCCTCAATCTTTTGAGTTCTTTTATTATAAACTCTATACCCTACACTAGTGGATGAGTATCCAACTAGGATTCCCTCATCCGCTTTGGACTCAAATTTACCTAGGTTGTCTTTGGTGTTTAAAATCTAAACTTTGCATCCAAAGACCTTAAAATAGAGAATTTTTGGAATTGTACCATTCCATAATTCAAATGGGTTTTTCCTAAAAACCTATGAATTAAAACCCTATTTTGAATATAGAAAGCGGTGTTAACCGCTTTCACCCACAAGTAGCTAGGTAAAGAATATGCATTTAGCATAGTCCTAACCACTTCTTATAGGGCACGATTCTTCCTTTCCACAACCTCATTTTGTTGGGGTGTTCTAAGACAAGAAAATTCATGCTTGTACCCTTGTTCTAGACAAAAAGTTGAGAAATTAGAATTCTCAAATTCTCCACCATGATCACTACGGATCCGATTGATTTTGAGTTTTCTTTCATTCTTTACTCTCTTATTAAATCCTATGATTATTCCTAGGGTTTCATCCTTATTTTTCATAAAAAATACCCAAGTAAATCTAGAGAAATCATCTACTATTACTAAGCAATATTTACTACCAATCATGGAAGGGGTACTATGACAATCAAATAAGTCCATATGCAATAGTTCTAAAGGTAAAGCGGTACTAAGTAAAGTTTTACCTTTGTGTGATGTTTTTGATTGTTTCCCTTCTTGGCATGCATCACACATTTTGTCCTTGAGAAACTTGACTTTTGGCAACCCTTTGACTAACTTCATTTTGGCTATTTTGGCTATGTTCTTCATGTTTATGGACCCTAGCCTCCTATGCCAAAGCCAACTCTCTTCCTCTTTTGTCATAAGACACTTAGGAGAAGAATTAGTAGCATAGGATAAATCAACATAATATATATTTTGTTAGGACCCTTGGAATGGCTAGAGGGGGGGGTGATTAGCCTTTCTTCGTTTCTACAAGAACGTTAGCGGAAGCAATACAAATATAAACACAAATAAAAGCGAGAAACAAAGCTAACACCTGATGTAACGTGGTTCGGAGATGACGCTCCTACTCCACGGCAATCCGTAAGGTAGATTAGCCCTAATCAATCTTCACTAGAACCTCCTTTGGATGAACCAAGGTGGAGAAACCTTATCTTACAATGCACTCCTCTTCTTTACAATGATGGATGATTAAGAATAAGAGAAGAGGAGGTTTTGAATTGCTAAAAACACTTGGAAAGCTTGGTGAGCACGTAGGTGTAGTTGGGAGCAAGAGCACTAGCTTCACCAAGCTCCCCATGGCCCCTTTTTATAGAAGAGGGGCTATTTTTCCCGTTGGGCTTCGATCAGTCGACTGATGCTTGCCATCAGTCGACTGTCGCCGAAGCCAACGGCTTCTGAAACACGATATACGTGGAGATTCGTAGCTGCAATCTCCAACGGCCAGGTGATCACGATCGATCCTCCATCACCGATCGTGATGGGGTGATCACCGAGTGATCAAGCGGCAATCGAGTGAGATCGCGTTGCGTAGCGATATTCCTTGATCGGACCGATTCCCTTGGCGGCGGTGATCGATAATATCGATCATATCGCCCAAGCGCGTTGTCGATGATTAGGGTTTCACCGACTCGGCCGAACGCTGACCGATCGGCGATCGATACATCGTGATCGTGATACTCATTAAGTATGAGTAATTCATACTTGATTTTATACCCTAGACCTAGACTCAACCTTCTAGCTCCTCAATAAGCCTTGCGCCTTCAGGATCCCTTCAAGTCCGCGACTTGTTCATCCTTTGCGCTTTGCTTCCACGAGCTTCCTTCGGTTTCGTCATGTCTTGGGTTGCCAAATGCTTGGACTTTACGCCGCCAAGACTACAAGCTTGGACTTATGCTGCCAAGACTTTACTTTGGACTTCCTTTGTCAAGGTTCACTTGGACTTTACGCTGCCAAGACTACAAGCTTGGTCTTACGCTGCCAAGTCCATCCCTTGTACTTCCTTTGCCAAGCTCATACTTGGACTTCCTTTGCCAAGCTCATACTTGGACTTCCTTTGCCAAGATCATACTTGGACTTCCCTATCACTTAAACATTTTCGCAATTAGATCACAAGATATTGCCTAACTTAGATGATTATCCAAACATCAAAACATATATAAATGCTTGGAGCATTGTTGCACCAACAATCTCCCCCTTTTTGATGTTTGGCAATCATTTGAGTTAGGTCTTTAAATACACACATAATCAAATTTTCAATATGAATTATAACTTAAACACTCCTTCTCCCCCTTTGACATACATCAAAAAGAGAAGGATTCAAACATGAAGGAAATAATGTGTTAGATCTTGGACTAAGGTACAATATTGAAATTAAGCTCCCCCTTAATCCAAGATATGCTTTATAATGTGTAAACAATAGTTGAAGCAAAGCATACCAAAAATTCAAAACTTAAGTCCTAACTTTGCACCAACAATGGTTTTGGGGATGAAAAAGATATAATTTATGAAAACTCCCCCTAAAACACTGCATTAGTCAGTCCTAAATCTTGTTTATACGCAATATTATCATACTATAGTGTTAGGACATCAAAGATACACCAAATATCAGAAAATAGAGTTTATTATCAGAAAACACAGTGTATCAGTCGACTGGTTTCTGAACCAGTCGACTGCTAGGCCTGAAACCGAAATTTCAGCCTTTTCATCCCAATTTCAGAAATGCGGTAGAAATTCCAGAATTCTCGAAAAATCACGAAATTTTGCGTACACATTTCTGAATTCATACTTTATCAAGGAAAAATAATTTGAAAAATATATGTTTTCCAGATTACAAGATTGATACAAACTTGGAACCTATCAAAAGTTCTAAAGATTTTGCAAACTTTGTATCACTTTTGTGTTCCATTTGAAAACTGTTTGTCAAAATATGATGAACATAGTTTAAAATATATATTATTTGGAATTTCCAACCATGTTCTTTGAGCTATGTATTCATTACTTGAATACAAGCCTTCCCCATGATTGGTCCATAAGGTTTTTATGTCTCTAGGTGTGTCATTGGCTCATAGTAATGCATCATAACAAGCATGATGAGCCAAGTACACCTTCCCTATCATCTCACATGTTTCAAAGTATTTCAATACAAAAATCAAGGTTTCTTAAGGCTTTTGTGAGATGCATCAAGGTATTAAAGAAGCTATATGAGTATAGGATCATGCAAATCTAGAATTTTACTCTACAAAGCACATACCAAGCTCTCTCCTTAATGATGAAAATTCGGCTTCGGGAAGACCTTTGGTGAAGATATCGGCAAGGTTGGACTTAGATTCTACATAATTGATTTCAATGTCCCCTCTTGCCACATGATCTCTTATGAAGTGATGTTTCACTTCAATGTGCTTGGTTCGAGAGTGATGTACCGGATTTTTGGTCAAGTTGATGGTACTCACATTATCATAATAAACTTTGATGTTAGAGTAGTGTAGCTCATAGTCCACAAGAGTATGTCTCATCCAAAGTAATTGAGCTACACAACCACCCATAGCCACATATTCGGCTTCGGTGGTTGATAAAGCCACACAATGTTGCTTCCTACTACTCCAACTAACTAAGGAGGACCCAAGAAATTGGCATCCACCACTAGTACTCTTCCTATCCAATTTGCACCCGGCATAATCGGAATCGGTATAACCAAGCAATTCAAATGACTTAGTCCTAGGATACCAAAGTCCTACATTTAGGGTGCCTTTAATATATCTTAATATTCTTTTGACGGCTACCAAATGTGATTCTTTGGCACAAGATTGGTATCTTGCACACATACCTACCGCAAATAAAATGTCGGGTCTACTAGCGGTTAAGTATAGTAAGCTACCAATCATACTCCTATACAATTTAAGATCAATTGATTTACCTTCATGATCACTATCTATTCTAGTGCTAGTGGCCATAGGAGTGGTTACAATTTTGGCATTTTCCAAACCAAATTTCTTGATCATTTCATTTGCATATTTGGTTTGATAAATATGAATACCCTCATTGGTTTGTTTGACTTGTAAACCTAGGAAAAAGGTAAGCTCTCCAACCAAACTCATTTCAAATTCATTTTCCATATTTTTTATAAAGTCTTGAAGAAGATCATCATTTGTTGACCCAAAAATGATATCATCAACATATACTTGGGCTATGAATATATCTTTTAACGTTGACTTTATAAACAAAGTTTGATCTACTTGGCCTCTTCTAAAATCCTTAGAAATTAAGGATGACAATCTTTCATACCATGCCCGGGGAGCTTGTTTTAACCCATATAATGCTTTCCTAAGCTTACATACATGATTTGGATAATCTATGTTCTCAAATCCGGGTGGTTGCTCTACATATACTTCCTCCTTAATAAAATCATTTAAGAATGCCGATTTAACATCCATTTGGTAAAGTTTAAATCCCATGTAGGAAGCATACCCTAAGAGAATCCTAATAGATTCTAACCTTGCAACCGGGGCATAAGTCTCATCATAGTCAAGCCCCTCAACTTGATTGAATCCCCTAGCAACCAACCTAGCCTTATTTCTAGTGATATTTCCTTGATCATCTAGCTTATTCCTAAAGACCCATCGTGTAGTAATTATGGTGCTATCATTGGGTCTAGGTACTAATTCCCACACTTGACTTCTCTCAAATTGAGCCAATTCATCTTGCATTGCCAAAATCCAATCCGGATCATGTAATGCATCATTGATCGATTTGGGCTCAATTTGTGAGATAAGAGCAACTTGACTAGTAGGAGGTCTATGAAATGACCTAGTTCTTACTCCTTGAGATAGATCTCCTACTACTTGGTCAAGTGGATGATCTTGATGAATTCTTAGGTTTCTAGAAGGGGTTTCAATTTGATCATTGTTATCTTCCACCCTTCTTTCTGTTGGTGCAATCGGCCCAGGTCACGATTGACCAGGACTCGAGTGATGTTTTGATGTGTTTTGATGTTTCGACAAAAACATATGACAATATAATTGTCATGGAAAGTCCAAGTCGGACACTTGGCAATGTAAAGTCCAACATGGGTTGGCAAGGAAAGTCCAAGCATGGTCTTGGCATGGAAAGTCCAACATGGGTTGGCAAGGGAAAGTCCAAGCTTGAGTCTTGGCATTTGAGAAGTCCAAAGATTTGATATTGGCGGCGTAAAGTCCAAGCGGGAGTCTTGGCAGCATAAGTCCAATGGTTGGCGGCGTAAAGTCCAAGCGGAGTCTTGGCGGCGTAAGTCCAATGTGCCTTGGCGGTGTAGACACCGTTAGCATGACATAGCCGACGGAAGCACCTGAAGGCTAGCGCGATGGATGAACAAGTCATGGATGACTTGGAGGGATCCGAGAGGCGTGAGGCTGATGGAGGTGACTAGAAGGTCTAGGTCTAGGCTAAGGGTGGTCTAGCAAGTATGGGGGAACCATACTTGAGTTAAAACCTCATGTTTGAGGTGTGCCAGTCGACTGGTGTCATGTGGCAGTCGACTGGATCGAGTCAACTAGGGTTTGACTGCGGATTATGGCCTAGCGCGATCGCCATAGGTTAGGCGATCGGTGAGCTCAGCGATGCGATAGTATGATCAGTCGACTGGTGCTCGAGAATTCGGCCACAGAATGGAGTCGAGACTCGACTGGTCGAGTGAGGACTCCATCAGTCGACTGATGGTCACAATCAGTCGACTGTTGGTAGTTCCGTTGGACTTATCCAACGTGGAACTAGCCGTTGTCTCATGACAACAGTGGCATCAGTCGACTGATGGTCTCGATCAGTCGACTGATAGACTTTTTCCAGCACAGGTTGAAGCTATATATGGAGCTCGTGATGGAGGAAAAAGCAACCGGTTCTTGAGTGTTGGGAGTATGGGGAATACAATCAAAGTCCCACATTGGTAAGACATGGAAAAGATCATGTGCTTATAAGAAAAAAGATATCTCCATTGGCATGAGGCCTTTTGGGTAAAGCCCAAAAATAAAACCATGAGGGCTTAGACCCAAAGTGGACAATATCATGCCATTGTGGAGATATGTGGAGCTTATAAGCACTAACAATTGGTATCAGAGCCATGGTCCATGTCAAGCCATGAACCTCGAACGAAGGAAGTTGAGCTCCCACGTCCGGATCAAGAGAACCAGACATCAGGAAGGAAGTCTAGTTGGGTCGGGGGGACCGAACAACTGGCAGGAAGTCCTGGTGGGTTGAAGATCGGACATCAAGCAGAGAAAATCCTTTGAGGAGGGATAGGCTTGAGGGGGGGCCCAATGTGGTCCTTCGTTTGAGGGGGGGATTGTTGGGAGTATGGGGAATACAATCAAAGTCCCACATTGGTAAGACATGGAAAAGATCATGTGCTTATAAGAAAAAAGATATCTCCATTGGCATGAGGCCTTTTGGGTAAAGCCCAAAAATAAAACCATGAGGGCTTAGACCCAAAGTGGACAATATCATGCCATTGTGGAGATATGTGGAGCTTATAAGCACTAACATTGAGGGCTATTGGGGCGATTTGTTGGTGCAAATCAGGTCTCCAAGTGCAAGCAAGCAACCAAGCATTCAAGCAATCAAAACAAGTGTTGTAAAGTCTTTTCTTTACTTGTATTTCATATTTACATTGTATATTGCTTGTATTTCATTCTTACTGTTGTAAGATCTATTGTAAGGGGTTTCTCCGCCTCCGACTTGTGTCGAGAAGGAGTGTTTATCATTAGTGAGTGCGTGTGCATCACTAGGGCTCTTTAGAGCTCGATCCGTGGAGTAGGAACCGTGCGGTTCCGAACCACGTTATATCATTGTGTTAGCTTGTTGTCTATTTCGTTATCGCTTTTATTATTTCTATTTCCGCTGCGCACTAACGAAATTGTAGACACAAACGCGATCGAATTTCATCTACACTATTCACCCCCCCTCTAGCCATTCCAACGATTCCTAACAAGTGGTATCAGAGCCCGGGGCTCTTCTACGGATTAACAACCGGGAGCTAAGGTGAAAGGCTAGAGGGTGAAGATGGAATTCCAAGACAAGCTTGGATGGGAAATCAACACTCCACCTCCATATGATCCAGAAGATTTTTCGGCATGGAGAGCAAGAATGGAAACATTCTTGATGATGAACATAGAGGATTGGTTCATCCTCATTGAAGGTCTTGAACCCCCTAGGGATAAGAAGGGGAATGTCCTAAAATTGAAAAAGTGGACCCAAGAGCAACGCCAAAAGCTCAAGACCGAAGTTAAGGTAACGAAACTTTTGGAAGATTTAATCCCTAATGATGTTTTGTGCAAGTTAGGGGATTACATGTATGCCAAGGAGCTATGGAGAAAATTGGCAAGATACCATGAGGAGAGTTCATCCTCAAGTGAAAGTGAGGAATCGGAAGTTGAGATGGAGTCAACTTCCGAATCGGAGAAAGAAGAAGTAGAAGAGGTGGAAGAAGCATCTACTTCTAGGATTGAGGAGAAGAGACCATCCTCTATACCAGAGCAACCTCAAGAAGAGCTCTCAACATCCGATCAAGATGAGGAAGCTCAAAATTCAACTCCGGCACCTACCACCACCCTAGGTAACTCAAACACTTTATTTTCAAACAAAAATCATATTATGTGCTTTGAGTGTAGGGAGTATGGGCATTACAAGAGCAAATGTCCAAAGAGAATCAAGAAAACTCCTCCGGCGCCTAAAAGTCAACAAAAGTCAACGGACGCCGGTTCTCCAAGACAAAAGAGCAAGGAGCATGTCATTTGCTTCAACTGCCGACTGCCGGGTCATTACCGGAGTCATTGCCCAAAGAAGAAGAAGAAGGGGCAAAGGGGAGCATCACAAGTAGGGGGAGCCACTAAGGCAAACCCTAAGGTATATTTAAATAATGCTCCGTCTAATTTAAAGCATGCTAGAACTAATTTTAGCAATTGTGGTATGTATCATAAAGAGCATGCTAGAAATAACAAACATATGTGTTTAGGAGCTAAGAATGTTCACCTTAAGAATAAGGAGAAATTTGGGACTAATGTCCTTAGAAAAACAATACCTAAGAAATCTATTAAGAAAATCCAAGAACATCTAGGTGTTAATACAAAATGGACTAGGCATTCGCCAAGAAAGTCCAATGCCCAAGAGTTAAATAAAAATTCTAAAATTGGGCAATTAGAATTAGAGAACCAAGCCTTGAGGTCAAGGCTTGAGAAATTGGAAAAGACCCTAAACAAAATACAAAATCAATCTCAAGGGTCAAATTGTCAAACTCTTAGGTCAAGAAGTCAAAATCAACTTCTAGGACCTAAGAGTCAAAAGTCAACCAGAATGGTTTGGGTCACAAACCTAACTCCAAGGTGACTTACCATAGTGTTCCGTTTGACTATGGGGAGACCAAGGTCAATAGGCAAATCATCCCTAGAGTTGACCATGGTGTGTGTCTAGTGGCTAGGGTTTCTAGGAAACTTAGGGAAGCCACTAAGAAGGTTGCAAGGGGAGCTACCCCTAGAGTCAACCTAGGTAAGACCCAAATGACCAAGGCTAATAAGCCTAGGAGGGTCATTAGGAAGGTATCTAGGGAGGTTATCCCTAAGGAATATCTAATTAACCCTAGGAGCTCAAATCGATTTTGGGTTCCTAAGAGCGTGATTGATTCACGCTAAGATGGGTTTAGGGTGTGCCAACCTTGATT
This sequence comes from Wurfbainia villosa, assembly GCA_025175895.1. Taxonomy (NCBI): domain Eukaryota; kingdom Viridiplantae; phylum Streptophyta; class Magnoliopsida; order Zingiberales; family Zingiberaceae; genus Wurfbainia; species Wurfbainia villosa. The sequence goes on along the minus strand of CM045992.1, from coordinate 94,563,973 downwards.
GGATGGGTAGTTAACTCAACCACAATAAAGGTGGCACTTTAAGGTTACTTTCAAGGTTATGGTTACTTTGGAAATATCCTTGAGTCTTAATCTCAAAAATTTTAGGTTGTGTCAATATATATATCTTGAAAACATGAAAATCAATAAAATTGACACGATCTAGATTTAGAGGTCATAGTGTGTACCTTTGATTATTGGCACACTTGGGAAGGTCATGTATCAAGAAATGTGTGGTTAAGATGTAAAGGTAATATCTAGAGTGATACTCAAGTGCCACACAACTTGGTGTCTTGTATTCACCATGCTTCATATGTTTTACCATATGTTTGCATGGAATGAATGTCTAGGATAAATTACATCTCACAAAACAAGTCTTTTACCTTGATTGTGTATTTCAACACTTAGAAAGGGTGAGATGTTAGGTTTTGGAAATCATTGAATGTTAATGTTTGCAAAAATGAAATAAAACATTAAAATACATTAACAAATACATAAATAAAAGTATAACATCAATACATTCAAAATACAAGATCTAACGTGATAAAATGGAACAATTAAGATGATAAAATCGAGATTTTTGATTTTGAATCGAAATCGACATCGATCGGATCGATACGCTTATCACCAACGATAACATCAGAGCACGATACGATACGCCATCACGAGTGCTAGCTCCATGACTCGATCGATCGAACATCACGATCGATGGTATCGTTTCACCGAGGCCGAAGGCCATCACGAGTGCTCGACGAGCGCCGAGTGATGTGCACATCGATCGATGAGCAACATCACGATCGATGAGCAACATCACGATCGATGATATCAGAGCACATTCTGAAGGTTCAAGAATGACCGCCGAGCCGAATCACGATCGCAGCTCGGTAAACCCAGTAATAAACCGCTATCAGTCGACTGATGCTACACATCAGTCGATTGAATCGTGTTTTTAAAACGCAAACCGCTAGGGTTCGGCGCTTCACGCGACGAACTGTTCCTTCTTCTTCCTTCGGTCTCCGATCGCCGTCTCCCTCTCCGACCAGCTCTTCCAGCGTGCCAACCTTCCAAAGTCCTAGGTTTGATAAGCATGTCTCTCCTCTTCCATTTTTGACCTATCTTGGAACCCTAGTTCATGCGATTTAGGGTTTATTGCTCGTGTTCCGTTTAGGGTTCCGGCGGCTGAAGCCTTCCGACGACTTTTCCGGCGATCCTCAGCAACTTTTGAGTCTTCCCTCCGGTACACACATGGCGCCTAAGTAACGACTTTTCTTTCCGAGCCCTAATTTTCATTTCCATTACAATGGAGGTTTATCTAATCGCGTATTGTTGCCATTGCATTGCATATCATCACATTACATTCATAATAGGAGAGCCCGTAGGAATAATCCATCCGAGAGTGACTCTCGGTTGTACCAACCTATGTTGGTTAGGTACATCGATAGGAATTTTTTCAATAGGCATTGTAGTGACGTCATGGAACTAATTGCATACTACAATTTGATGAAGATTGTCTTGTGCACGCATCCAATCAATGATGACCTTATTAAGGAATTCTACCAAAACCTTAAAAAGGTAGATGACGGCCCTACATACACTACTCGCTTTGCAAAACGTGACTTAGAGTTCACTCCTGCGATACTGCAGGAGTTTCTCGAGTGTAGGCCTTCAGATGACACCTTCATCTTTTACCCTACCATGGACTTTCCTCTACCTGATCCTTTTGCCCACATCTCTATGGAGTCCATGCATGAGCATATTTTTGGTTATCCTCGTCCACTGGCCCAGAATTTATTTCCTATCACCGAGTTATCTGCACCTGACAATGTCATTTACAAGGTCATTGTTGGGTGTTTTCTGCCCATTGTCACTCGGGGTCTGGCCAAGATTCGGCCTCCCCATCTCTTTCTTCTATATGCCATGCGTCATCAGTTAGACATAAACTTTGCATTGAACATTTTCCACTGCATTGTGCACTTCACTTCCCCTGTACAAGGGAAAGTGCATATGCCTTTTGGACATATCATCACAGCATGGCTCGACTCCGTAGGCATCAACATCCATAGGGGCTCTCTGCGGCCTATCGGAGTGTACTGGATATCGATTCGTAACTTCTCTTAGCAGCTACGGATGGGCTGCCGAGATGGAGTTGGCGCCTCGACCACCACCAGGCGCCTGAGCGGCCTCCTCCACCCGAGAGGCGACAGAGGACCACGAGGATCAGAGACCACGATGAGGATGACGGATGCGGAACACATCGTGGCCGGTCCATCGGAGTCGTCGTGGCCGAGTCGATTCGGGACTATCAGCGGTCGGTTGGACTCTAGGTATCGAGATCTTGGAAGCTGGCATCCTTCGGCGCTCATCTCGATAGGATGGAGGAGACCCAGGGCCGCATAGAGCAGCATCAGCTCGATATGCTAGAGATGATGCGGGCCTGGACTCTGAGTCAGCAGCCTCCTCCGCCGCCACCTCCTGCGGACGATTAGAGGATATTAGATTTTTTCTTGGTTGTCATTTTTGTAGTGAGATTGAGCATATCCAATCTCCATTTTGAATGTAAAAGACAAATTTTAAGTTAAATGAAATCTTTGTTTCTGAAAAATCTTGTGTGTATGAATGAATATTTATATAATTGTATTGCTATTATATACCATGTCATGACATTGTTTAGGGTTACTTTAGATGTTATGTGTTCTTAGATTTCATATTATGCCATGACATCATGATTATGAGCATATGCTTATTTATATCATCTCAAATGCCATAATCATTCATGCATTTAATTAATATTGATTTAAGGACTGTGACATGACTTGTAGTCCCATTTATAAGGGAATCAAGTAGAGTTGTTTTAGAAAATGCATGAAACCCTAGTTTAGGGAGAACAAAACCCACATCTCACATCTAATTGACATGTATGTGTATTTATACACCATAGATACATGTGAGATGCTAGGATATGAGCTAAGTTCAAGGTGCATAGTTTTTGCATCTAGATGAACTAAAACTCATCTAATTTTAGTTGTGGATCATTAGGAGAGCTCGTGTACAAGTCACACACATAGAGCCCAAGGAATATGATCCAAGATAAGGTTTTGAAAACATTTTAAAATCATTTTGAAAAACCTTGGTGAAGTCTATCTTTTGATAGCAATCACCATTGATGAAGTTGATACAAAATAGGGCCAAAACATTGAAAATTTCAATGGTTTTGAGTTTTGTATCAAATTCACTATTTTATGGGTAAAATAATTTTCAAACATTTTTTCCCCATTGTATTAGTCATAAGTATTATACGTATCAAATTTCATGATTTTTCGTTATACATATAATTAGTTATGATTTTTCAAAACTCATTTCTGATTTCAAAAATCGGTTTTGATTATCGATCATTGCTTCTCGATCCGATCGTGATGGCAGCGTTGGACTCATTGCGCACTTTATCACTCGACTATTGCCGTGCGGTCGGTGATGGACACATCACGTCGGTATGAACAGTCGACTGATAGCCTGATTTCGGGGTAACCAAAAGTTGTTTAACCCGATTTTAGCTACGGTTATGATCCCTAACCACTCCTAACCCTAGGATATGCTTTGGGAAGCATTATAAAGGGTGAAAATCTATTGGATATGGATTAGGAGAGTTGTTTAGGGTTTGTATCAATTCTAAGGTGTGGAAAGTTCAATGTTGAATTTCTAACCTTAGTTTTGACGGTTTAAAGTTCCTATTGGCTTAGGGACTTCCCAAGGACATTGTTGGTGCAATGGTCAAGGGGGAGCAAGCCTTTAGGGGGAGATATCCATCTTGGGATGATGGATGTGTTTTTCTCCTTGAAGGGGAGAATGTTATCAATTTGGGAAATTGATGGATTTTTAGAAACCCAATTTGGAAATTGGGAGAGTGAATAGGATTGCCTCTCTTGAGTGATATGGGACTTATCACTAGGAAGATGGTAGGCATCCTAGGTATTTTTGGATCAAGGGGGAGATTGTAAGATCTCATTGGGACATGAGACATTGACCTCCTTGGAGAAAAAACCTTTTTGATGTTAGTCAAAAAGGGGGAGAATGTTTGGGGGAGAACATTTGGGATAATTGGTAAAGGATTTGAGTTAGTATTCTAACTCAATTATTTGTTTGGTTTTTGTCAAACATCAAAAAGGGGGAGATTGTTGGTGCAATCGGCCCAGGTCACGATTGACCAGGACTCGAGTTGGGCTCGAGTGATGTTTTGATGTGTTTTGATGTTTCGACAAAAACATATGACAATATAATTGTCATGGAAAGTCCAAGTCGGACACTTGGCAATGTAAAGTCCAACATGGGTTGGCAAGGAAAGTCCAAGCATGGTCTTGGCATGGAAAGTCCAACATGGGTTGGCAAGGGAAAGTCCAAGCTTGAGTCTTGGCATTTGAGAAGTCCAAGGGTTTGATATTGGCGGCGTAAAGTCCAAGCGGGAGTCTTGGCAGCATAAGTCCAATGGTTGGCGGCGTAAAGTCCAAGCGGAGTCTTGGCGGCGTAAGTCCAATGTGCCTTGGCGGTGTAGACACCGTTAGCATGACATAGCCGACGGAAGCACCTGAAGGCTAGCGCGATGGATGAACAAGTCATGGATGACTTGGAGGGATCCGAGAGGCGTGAGGCTGATGGAGGTGACTAGAAGGCTTAGGTCTAGGCTAAGGGTGGTCTAGCAAGTATGGGGGAACCATACTTGAGTTAAAACCTCATGTTTGAGGTGTGCCAGTCGACTGGTGTCATGTGGCAGTCGACTGGACCGAGTCAACTAGGGTTTGACTGCGGGTTATGGCCTAGCAATGACGCCATAGGTTGGCAATGATCGATGGCAGCAAATGATCGATAGTATGATCGGTCGACCGGTGCTCGAGAATTCAGCCACAGAATGGAGTCGAGACTCGACTGGTCGAGTGAGGACTCCATCAGTCGACTGATGGTCACAATCAGTCGACTGATGGTAGTTCCGTTGGACTTATCCAACGTGGAACTAGCCGTTGTCTCATGACAACAGTGGCATCAGTCGACTGATGGTCTCGATCAGTCGACTGATAGACTTTTTCCAGCACAGGTTGAAGCTATATATGGAGCTCGTGATGGAGGAAAAAGCAACCAGTTCTTGAGGGCTATTGGGGCGATTTGTTGGTGCAAATCAGGTCTCCAAGTGCAAGCAAGCAACCAAGCATTCAAGCAATCAAAACAAGTGTTGTAAAGTCTTTTCTTTACTTGTATTTCATATTTACATTGTATATTGCTTGTATTTCGTTCTTACTGTTGTAAGATCTATTGTAAGTGGTTTCTCCGCCTCCGACTTGTGTCGAGAAGGAGTGTTTATCATTAGTGAGTGCGTGTGCATCACTAGGGCTCTTTAGAGCTCAATCCGTGGAGTAGGAACCGTGCGGTTCCGAACCACGTTATATCATTGTGTTAGCTTGTTGTCTATTTCGTTATCGCTTTTATTATTTCTATTTCCGCTGCGCACTAACGAAATTGTAGACACAAACGCGATCGAATTTCATCTACGCTATTCACCCCCCCCCCCTCTAGCCATTCCAACGATTCCTAACACTTTCATCATCGGAGTCTCCTCTTCCTCCCCCTTGATCATTACCCCTAATGGTCAAATTTTGAAGTTTTTGGGTAATGTCTTGATTATTGTCATTAATATCCTTATCAATGGAGGACTTTCTAGGGTAGGTACTAGTAGTTTCATCAAATTGAACATTGGAAGACTCCTCAATTCCTTTGGTTCTCTTATTGTAGACTCTATACCCTCTACTTGTGGATGAGTATCCAACTAGGATTCCCTCATCCGCTTTTGATTCAAATTTTCCTAAGTTATCTTTGGTGTTTAGAATATAAACTTTACATCCAAAGACTTTGAAATAATGAATTGTGGGTATAGTCCCATTCCATAATTCAAATGGTGTTTTTCCTAAAAACCTATGGATTTGAACCCTATTTTGGATATAGCAAGCGGTATTAACCGCTTCCGCCCACAAGTAGCTAGGTAGAGAATATGCATTAAGCATAGTCCTAGCCGCCTCTTGTAGGGCACGATTTCTCCTTTCCACCACTCCATTTTGTTGGGGTGTTCTAGGACAAGAGAACTCATGCTTGTACCCTTGCTCTAAACAAAATTGTGAAAATTTTAGGTTTTCAAATTCACCACCATGATCACTACGGATCCGGTTGATTTTGAGACTCTTTTCATTTTCAACCCTTTTACTAAATCCTATGATTATTTCTAAGGTATCATCCTTATGTTTCATAAAATAGACCCAAGTATACCTAGAAAAATCATCTACTATAACCAAACAATATTTATTACCATTTAAAGATGGAGTACTATGGCAATAAAATAAGTCAAGATGCAATAATTCTAATGGTAAAGAGGTATTGGTTAGGGTTTTACCTTTGTGTGATGCCTTTGTTTGTTTTCCTTCTTGGCATGCATCACACAATTTGTTCTTGACATACTTGATCTTTGGTAGCCCTTTGACCAACTCCATCTTGGCTACCTTGGCTATGTTTTTCATGTTGATATGCCCCAATCTTCTATGCCATAGCCAACTTTCCTCTTCTTTTGCAACAAAACACTTAGTAGAAACGTTAGAAGCATATGAAAGATCAACATAATAGATATTTGATTTCCTATATCCAACTAACATGCAATCATTTAATTCCTTGTGTCTAATCATGCATTTAGAGGATTCAAAGGAGACATGATAGTTTGCATCACAAAGTTGGCTAACACTTAATAAATTAAATTTCATATTTTCAACTAGCAAGACTTTGTGAATAACAATTTTGGGGGATACCTCAATTGTTCCTCTACCTAATATCTTGAGTTTTCCACTATTCCCAAAGGACACGGCTCCCTTATTCACATATTTAATTGTGGAGAACTTGCTCACATCCCCGGTCATTGTGTTAAGAAACCGCTATCCACAATCCACATACCTCGCTCTCCTACCTAAATCACATGAAAAACACAAGTTTTTGGTACCCAAACATTTGGACCGGTAACATTAAGTAAAAACTTCTTAGGTACCCAAGCTTTCTTAACCTTACCCTTAATAGTTGCTTTCCTATTAATTAATGAAATATAAGCAACTTCTTTTTCTTTTGGCTTATATCCTAAACCGGCCTTGTTATAAACCGCTCTTTGCCTACTAAGAATCATATCAAGACACTTTGAGCCATTTGAAAATTTTTCTAAACATGCTTTTAATTCACTAACCTCATCCTTAAGTTTGTCATTTTCTTCCTTAAGCATGCAAGAATCAACATGTGAAGGTTTTTCATTTCTAATAGCCTTTAGTTCTACCTTCATGCTCTTAACCTTAGATTTAGACTTATCTAGAGCTTCTTGAAGATAGGCAATTGACTTATAAAGGAGCTTAACCTTGGGAGAGTTCATTACCTCATCGTCACTAGATGACGATTCATCGCTTGAGGAATCTTCTTGGCTTGATGTGCCCGAATCATCTCCTAGTGCCATGAGTGCCACATGGCGTGTGATGTGGCAAAGCTCATCATCGGAGGAAGAGTCTTCAACACTTGGTGTGTCCCATGTGGTTTGAGCCACCATGACCTCCTTCTTCTTCTTCTCCTTCTTGTCCTTCTTTTTCTTTTCCTTTTCCTCCTTCTTCTTTAGCTCCGGGCAATTCGGCTTTATGTGCCCCTTCTTGTTGCAAGCATGGCAAATCACATTATTGTTAAAACTTGAATTACCACTATTCTTACCTCTTGAAGAATGGGACCCCTTTCTTTCGTCTCTATTCTTGAATTCCTTTGATTTTCTAAGGAACTTCTTGACAAAATGGGCCATCTCACTAGCCGAATCTTCGTCACTACTTGACTCACGCTCCGACTCGGATGATGATGACACCTCTTTCCTTTCTTTCTTCTTCTTTTCTTTCTTCTCAACAAATAGAGCTAAGCCCTTTTCCTTAGAAGACATGTTAGTTTGCTCATGCAATTCAAATTCACAAAATAGTTCATCAATTTTAATTTACGAAAGATCCCTAGTTACCTTAATGGCATCAACTATAGAAGTCCATAAAGAATTTCTAGGAAATGCTTGTAAAATATACCTTACCAAATCCCGATTGTCAACTCGCTCACCTATGATATGGAGTCCGTTAACAATTTCTTTGAACCTTCCATGCATTTGACTTACGGTTTCATGCATCTTCATTTGGAAGGCTTGAAGTTGTCCAATTAGTAGGTCCTTCTTGGCCCTCTTTGACTCCTTGGAACCTTCATTTAGCTCAATGAGCTTTTCCCATAGCTCCTTGGCAGATTCAAAAGGCCCCACCTTGTTGAGTTGCTCCATTGTGACGCCGCATTGGATGGTGAGGAAGGCCTTTGCATTTGATTCAAATTTCTTGTTTATTTCTCTTGTCCAATCCTTGCTTGGAATAGGATGTCCATGTTCATCCACCGGTTCTTCGAAGCCATCTACAATACTATGCCAAATTTCAATATTACTCATAAGATAGTACTTCATGCTACCTTTCCAATACGCAAAATGGCTCCCATCAAAGAGCGGTGGCTTGGCGGTGCTATATCCCTCTTGAAGAGCCATTGATGTCTTGGTTGATGTTGAGATCTTCCAAGCTATCCGGGCTCTGATACCACTTGTTAGGACCCTTGGAATGGCTAGAGGGGGGGTGATTAGCCTTTCTTCGTTTCTACAAGAACGTTAGCGGAAGCAATACAAATATAAACACAAATAAAAGCGAGAAACAAAGCTAACACCCGATGTAACGTGGTTCGGAGATGATGCTCCTACTCCACGGCAATCCGTAAGGTGGATTAGCCCTAATCAATCTTCACTAGAACCTCCTTTGGATGAACCAAGGTGGAGAAACCTTATCTTACAATGCACTCCTCTTCTTTACAATGATGGATGATTAAGAATAAGAGAAGAGGAGGTTTTGAATTGCTAAAAACACTTGGAAAGCTTGGTGAGCACGTAGGTGTAGTTGGGAGCAAGAGCACTAGCTTCACCAAGCTCCCCATGGCCCCTTTTTATAGAAGAGGGGTTATTTTTCCCGTTGGGCTTGATCGGTCGGTGATGCTTGCCATCGGATCGCCGGCCAACGGCTTCGAACGCGATATCCGTGGAGATTCGTGGCGCGATCTCCAACGGCGGTG